>JAEMON010000002.1:21317736-21343286 GCA_030264115.1 Lygus lineolaris | reverse complement strand
ATTAGTTATATATATATTTTTTAATTGCTAATTTACATCATAAATTGCTAATTTGATCATTTTCCGATTTCTGGAAGCCAAGTAAAAATGAAATCTGAGTTTTGGCTTGTAAGCCGTCAGAATGTGATTCATGCACTAAAATCTCACACCATATCGTCACTGAATCGGCAACAACTGCTATCTCATTTTTTATTTTTTTTTTGCCAAAATGAGTAACGCATGGATCTTGATTCAAAATTTGGCGCAGAATCTATACTCGTGGCGAGGTTATTTTTGAGATCCATGCAACAGGAACCGAACGAAACGCGGTTTTGGTAACACATCATGCTATCTAAAGAAGTGTGTCAACACCAGCTATTTAAAGTGATTTTTCCTTGATTTTTCCTTCATTCTAACATTTTAGGTTATTTGGAAGTTTCTCTGCATCCACAATTTAATGAACATGGTGACACTCAAATATGGTAATTTGGAGTGAGCTCATGAATGGGTTTTTTGGCCCTCTTGAAAAATAAAGAAAATTGAGATAGCAGGTGCTGCCGATTCTGCGACGATATTTAACACTCAACTTAAAATCTAATTTTAACACTCACCTCTTATCAAACCTCTCACTCAATTAGGATCTGTCTCAAAATTTAGAAATAGGGAGCGATTTAAAAAAAAATCCTGTTAACCAATGACTTTGAATGAGAGTGTGCGAAGTACTTGGTGAAGATGTGATGGCGAGGTCCGGATGCTGGTGTCAGGTGTCAATCCCCTCTCCCTCTCCTTTGTCATGGTGGTACCCAAGGGATGTTTTCCTTCAATGATTTGTTGATGGTACTCAACTGCTTACCAGTGACGTCCTCCAGCGCTTTGAGGGTCCATGTTGTTCTTCCCACAGCTGTATGTCACACCATTCCAGTGACACCACTGCTTACCAGTGACGTCCTCCAGCGCTTTGACTTCACCCTGCATATCACATAGGGTCCATGTTGTTCTTCCCACAGCTGTATGTCACACCATTCCAGATCAATTTATCTGCGGTCACAAATCCTCGCGCTCCCTCCCGTGTGGCCCACAGGAGTTGTCGGAGTCTGAACCATCGATATACAACTACAGTAGTACTATAATAGTACTATATCGATGGTCTGAGCCTGGAGCGCTCATTCCTTACTCCTTCAGGGTAGTCCTGCGGTCGATGCTGATGCGAGGGGATCCGTGAATAGTGTGTTTCAAAATTTTTCACTTATTATCCTGCTTGCTCTCTTAGGAACTTCACGATGGCCAAGCTTCTTCTTTCAACAGTACCACCAGGTGAATAACATGCCGAGATGGCTTCTACCAAGGTCTAGACTCTAGATCCTGAGGAAATAAATACCTGAAAAAGTCCGCACTGCCTATATAAATATACTTAAGGCGATAAATTTACTCACTTTTCCATTGTCATATTACAAGTAGCTATGTAATTTGCAAATGATGTCCAAGATCACTCCTCATTTGTAAGTATATAAGTACACACGCGCGGCGCTACACAGAGAAGGCTTATTCTAAAAGGGATCTCCCGAAAAACACGTAGCAGCTTTTATCTCCCCGAGGGGTTATAACTTGTGTACGTGCCCCGGATGCGGCCTCCACGCGTCTTTGCGGCCTATTCGTAGAAAAATCCGATTCCGGAGTTGGAAGTCGCGGACTCCGGGCCGCATGCGGCCCCAGCGGCCCGCCCACGGACCATTGTTCCCCTGCCTACTGATTCTCGATTAGACACAGGTGATGAAGGGAATGGTTATTATTTTCAACGGCTCAACAAGGTCTCCTGAGCTTCTCCTTATATCGTTGAATGTTTTTGAGAATGCGATTCAGTTTTCAAATAGCGCGATAATTTTAGTTGTAAAGCTAGGGGGTCTTCAATTCTACACAAAGGTACACAATTTTTATAAAAAGTGCATATTACTTTCCAATAAGGTACCTACCTACTTAGTTCAACACTGTATTGTACCACGGACGAGGTTTAAACCTAGGTTTCTACCTCATTAGCCATCAGAATCAGAATAATATAGCTCACCACTTAGGTATGTAATATTTTCTATAATTATAATAGGTTTTCAACTAGTTCATCTATTATTTGCTTAATAAACCAGTCCCTTGAGGTTGGTAGATGGAGGTCCATGCAGTTGATTGATATGATCTCAAGTTAAAATATAAAAATTGACTACCTCGAGAGAGATTACTCATTTAGAATAACCTACCGAATGAGGAACTACTAAGTGTTACAGAAACGTTTAAGGAGAAATGTACCGCGTTTGGTTCCAAAAGCTGCCACCACTTCGTGCTTCAAAATGAACGAAAATTAATTTCCGTTTTTCTCTTGAACGGGTGGACCGATTTTCATTCTGCAAATCTTTTTGTGAATGGTATCATCAAACTTAGGTTTGTACATTCATTTCAATTTTTAAAAAATCGCCTTCCATGGTGTGCAAAATTTTTTTGCTCAAATTTGAACATTTTTTGAAATGTCAGGTATCCATGACATAGAGTTTTGCTTGCAGAATCCAAATCAATTTTCAGATTCAAAATCGGATAAATAGATCGACTATGTAGTTGTTAACCTTGATAATGGAAATTGATTGATATGCTCTCAAGTTAAAATATAAAAATTGACTACCTCGAGAATGATTACCTATTTAGAATAACCAACTGAATGAGGAATTACTACGTGTTACCTACCGAATTACCTACCTACTACGTGTTACCAAAACGTTCAACTATGTATATGAAAATTTAATCAAATGCTTGTAACCAACTATGCAGAAAAAAACGTCTGCCAAGTTCGGTGGGCAGCGTAGCTTTCTCACTTTTGTAACATGGACTAAGTTAGTGAAAATTCCTGCAAAATTGCTAGATTAATAGTTAGTTATCTACCAATAATTAGTTATCTCTACCTATGACAACAAATTTCAAGTTTGAGCATACGCAGTAGGTATTACGGAACCAATCGTGCAAAATTCGTAGTGATTTTGTGTTTGAGTCAGTCCTTAACTGCCCATCGAATTTGAGCGAAATCGGTCCATTAGAAACTAAGAAACCGGAGTTTCAGATAGGTAATTTACGTTTGCTCATGCGCACACGCTAATATTGCTTAGACGGCAATGCAATTCCTTGGGGACCATCCAGTGTCTAACTAGCGTAATCCCTGAAAAAAATTGTCATCGAAATAGGACCATAACTTCATAAATAGTTTTGCCTGGGACAAGTAGGTACCTAGTAGACCACAGACAGACTCAGGAACAAAATTGTTCAGAAAGCTCTGAAAAGTTAAAAGCAAGTGAACATCAAAATTTGGAGAACAAAGTTTTTTTTTACTTCTTGTACGAATTACAGGTAATCATAGCTTCGTCGTATCTTCTCGGTAGTGCGGATTTGTGAGTATTTATTATTCAAGAGCAACAAATTAATCAACAATGGGAGGGATAACCAAAAAGATATGCCGAAACCCGGGATCGAACCAGGGACCTTTAGATCTTCAGTCTAACGCTCTCCCAACTGAGCTATTTCGGCCAGTTATTCTGCTAGGCGTCAGAACCAACTCAAGACAAAACACACCGCATTAGAAACCTGTGACCACAAGGAAGCAACGATTCAACAACTACCCACAGAATGCTTAAATTGTCGCATTGTTGTTGCTTTGTTTGTTACTTTTACAACCAACCAACTGATAATAATACCAACTTTCAATGGCTATCGATCAATTTTATTGTTATCGACTCGCTACCGTAGCACCGTGTTAGGTATAGGCATCAATATAGATCTATAGTTTTATATCGTTGGGGTATAATAGGTACTGATAGCCGGACGAACAGGCTGCTGGGCTGAAGGGTCAGGCATGGGGGCAATAGGTATACTAAACCAGCATGATTGATCGGTCTTGATGGACCCTTTGCGCCGTGCCGTCATATTCAACAAGGTGGAGAGCAGGAACGCATTCACATCAACAAAAATTTTTACTTTTGTGTTGTAATTTGCCTTGTTTTATTAAAAATTGATGGAAATGCGAAAACCCGGGAATGGATTCACTAATGAGGCAATCGCAGTGCCATCTCCTGTCACAGAATCTCACTAAAGCCTTAAAATGAGGGGAAAGTTTTTTTTTCCGCCAAAATAAAGGCTTCCACTCGCATTTAATGTTTAGACCTTCCTTAAAAAAATCTAGTTTGGAGTCATTGGTGCCCCTATGAATTTAATCACTGTAGGATTAATAGCAGCTTCTGCGCCTGTGCAGGCTTTAAATGATTTAAACAAAATTCTTCACTAACTACAATGGTATGATTTCCCAAAACTTGAAGGGCATACCCTTCAGTCCTTTTGACCTTTTAAGTTGTAAGTCAATGAGGTCTGCGCTGGGGTAGGAATCTTCCACTTTTGACCTCCAACTCGGATTTAGCACCATCAAAAATCCCTAATTGCCAATTTTCATTTCGACATTCCGCCAAGTTTGGCCACATACTGGGTGTGAAGAAAGCTTGTGACGTAAATTCTAGGTGCTGAGGGTCTCCCCCAGACGGCCGCACACAGTACAATTAGTACAGCTACTGCGTACTATCCGTGGACGATCCGAGTTATCGTCACAATTCAGACAAATTTTCAGTTGACCCTAGCCGAAAAATATTATTTCAATAATTCTTAACCCGCAGAGCAACACCGCAGGGAAGGCAGTAACGAATTGAAATAGCCAAAAATATTTTATTACCCTCCTTCATACACCAATCTGCATTTGTCAGGTAACACAATGTGGGTATGTTTTCAATATTTCAAGATTATTTGTCCCTCTGAAAATTATTCTCAGCCGTGGAACTTAAAAATCCCCATTCATACCGAGTTTCTCTCATACTTCATACCTTCATTCAGGAATTTATATACAATGATTTGATTGATATTCATCAGTACAATGGATATTCTATCAATCGACGTTTTACTTTTCTCACTTTCTGTATTCTGGGTAATTTACCCAGATTCACCCCCACCCACCACTATACTAACTCAATACTCCTGTGACCGGTGGTAGAAGAGTAAATTCATTGCTCCCATGTGCAAGACAAAGTCACAACGTCTCCAGCCATGGGAATCAGTCGGTGATATTTAGAAGGGGTGGAGCAGCAAAAGAAGCAAAAATAAGAAAAAAACCCTTGAAGATTGCAATGTGGCCTTGCTCAAGGCCGATGATGCCACGCCCAACTTCGGGAGGCAACTTTGCTCACTTTTACATCTTTCGCTCCTGAAGAAGGGCTCCAAGACGAGAAAGAACGGCACTTTTTACGACTGACTTTGCGGTCGTAAAGTGAAGTAAAATACATTCGTGTATCCGAGTGGTGTCGAAACGATTTAAATGAGGTTTTTTCTCAGCTCGTCGCAAGGTTTTGGCTACTGTCACCACAACCACAAACGACGGTAGTTAGACTCACACATACGCAGGCACACTTCCGAAGTGCGAACCAACCGAGGAGAAATCATAGAGAATGTATCGCTATTTACGTAATTGCCAATGTGATACCTACTCAAATATCAAGTTCTGCGTCATTATCTCCCAGGTCCAGGATCTGTTCTACTTTTCGAAATTATATCAACTTGTCAATGGAAGGTAAATAGGTGGTTACACATTTGGTCTAGAGTAATATCCTTGGATTACATGACTCGGCGTACTTCACGTTTGGGCATTTGCAATCTCTCACTCTCGAATACTGATTGGAATGCTCCGAAATTCATATGGGACCAAGAAGGGCCTGAGCCCGAACTACCACCAACATTTCAGATTTTTCTTATTGATGGATCATTATTTCCTGTTTGCAGAAATCCGTACGTATATACCACAAACCCTTACACCCATAGGTACTCAAGTACCTGAAGGAGTTAAACTTTACAATTTTTCTTCAACGGATTCGCGTGTTCAGGATCGTCGAACATGGGGGAATCGTCGTCTTTACATAAATTAGTACAGTGAAGATTGTCTAATACCTAAGTGCGAAAACGAAAACATAAGACCTCGGAAAACTTTCCGAGCCTAAAAACGTAGAGGTGTCAGTTTTAAAGAAGTTTAGTGGTAAGAATATTCTACTATTCCTGGATTAGTCAGACTGACGAGATGATAGGTGATTCGGAACTTTCCAAATTGGTCCTGGAGGGGGAGCATTAGGGAGAGTGGGAAACATTAGGGTTCTTAGACCCAAATCACGACCCTCTTCCTTCATTCATCAAATTCTTTCAAGTGCAGCTACTAGGAATGATTCGTTCATGAAGTTTTCGTGCAAAATGGGCGTGAACAGGTCGAGATAGGCTGTTCTTGACTCTCGTCGGACTCATCTGTGGAACTGTTCTATTACCCGTTCCTTGCGGATAACTGTTGACGTTCTTATTATTATCCCAATCTCATCTTTTTGTCATATGACATTGTTATTTACGCAACTATGTATTATCATCTTATTGCTATCTTTAATGATTAGGTTTAGTATCCTGAGTTGGTTTTCTGAATTCTTTATCATTAGTCTCAAAAAATGGATATACTCGCACCTAAAGAATTTTTGCACTTATTTGACGGATCTGTAGATTGTGAAAATGCCTCAGATTGTGAAAATTGAGGTCAAACCATAGGTGAAGCCTGTTTTTTGTTCGTTTAGGCGGATTCTTTGTTGACTCCTTGTTGATTCCTTGTAAAGGCTGAGTTGCATAAAATGGAAGGCGTAAGGGAATCATACCTATTCTTATTCATAAACCATAAATATCTAAAAATAAATAAGAGTAAGTCTAAATAGTAAGAGTATCTCAATATTCGCATAATAATAGAAGTATCTACCTACCAACTTACTGGAATTTAATTTATTTCAGTAGGTACCTATATGAGTTAGGAGATAAGCATAAAAACATTATAATTCATAACGCTTCTAGAAAATGACCAGAAATATAATATATTTGTGATATATGTGATATATTATATTATTATTAGGTGTGATAAAAAAATGCCCATGAAAATGTGACTGGACGAACGAAGGAGCAGCTAAATTATTGGAACGCAATGAAGGACGGTAAGGTAGGTATTAAACAAATAGGTATTAAACAAATATCTATAAATACCTACTGCTATTGAACAAACTTCCGCATCCGTAATAAAAATGGCTCCACAATTGCTGTTGGGAGACAAGTTTCACCATCACGCACACAAATTTCCTTCCGATTCGTATGAACTCAGGAAAAGGTTAAAGGTATAATGTGTTTGTTTAATAGCATGCTTTCTTTGTGATCTCAACCAATAGAAACAGATGGAATATTAAAGTGTTATTCTTCTCCATTAGGTTTAGCTTTTAAAAATCACAATATCTTCAAGAATAGCAAGGATCGAAGACCAAGCGAGGGAAGCTGGAGCAGCCCACCACGAACTCGCCCAAATGTCAAGGCCGATCCTGGTAGGTAGTTGGTCCACCACTTTATTATTTGTCTTCTTTTTTCCAGTTCTCGTTCCGCTATTAAAATGAAAATCTCCTTCAGCTCTCAAACTCCATTACGAATTTATTGGACGAGCAAGCGAATGTCGTGTACAACAGGGTGACGACCATGCTGAAGAGATGACTCACCATAAAGCCGGAGTTTTTTTTATTGGATTGTTATACCATACCTATTATTTTGAAGGTTTTATATTATGGTCCGTGTTGTGTCTTGTATGGAGGACATTGCTTCTAAATGGGACAATTTGAGTGAAAGGGAATTAATATACCTAGTAAGTATTCACATTCACCGCTACGTCATCGAAGTTGACAATTTATAGGCATTTTAGCGCGAGTTGCAGCCCCTGAAAAATATGTTTCCTTGACCCCAAACGGATTGAGTATAATTTTTACGTAAATCATATTAGTATACCTGTAGGTACATACAAGTATTTGGTGGTAGGTACTACAAATTACTGAATCCAACAATGTAGGTACCTACTTATCTTGTAAAATTCGCTATTGTAATGGGTTGGATAACATTATAATATAATGATATCTGCTTCGTAATTCTTACGTAGGTACCAATTATTTTAAAGAAATGCGTAAACTTCTAATTCGGAGCTTCTTTATCTACAAATCGAGAAATCAAAGGTATATAGGTATACTTCCAGCAAAATCTAAAAATATTAGGAATTGCCTCTAAGTTTTTCCCCTTAAAGTAGACTTGAAGCCGACCCATCTTCAGTAGAACATACATACCTACTACTCTCGAAATTACACAGCCAACAACATAGGAGCCGGAATGTTATCCATGCATTTGGTTTATAAGGCAAAAACAAAAAAAGGGGGATTCCAAGTGGACAGAATAGTTCTGTTTTATTGCTTAATAATTGTTTTCAATCCAATAGAGACTGGCAATATTAAGCTCATTTCCAGGATACGCAGTTGTATACATAAGCAGAAGCTCAATTTAAATGATCGGATATATACGGGCAGTTCTTACTGAGATGTATCAGATGAAATGGAAAACAACTGGGTAGAATTGCCCACCTATGGCAATCCCAGATCCACCATATTTGATTTGATGAGCAGCCTTGAGAGTAAGACGGAATGGTAATATGCTACAGCTACAGATTACGGAGAGAAATATGGTCATGATTATGCAACCCATTACAACTTGTTTCTCTGTTTTGATTGAAACAATTTGGAAGTGATGAGTACAGGTTGGTTGACCATCCTTTATTGCATAGATTGAAAAACTACCTTACAACTTGTCCTTTGTGGATTTTCAAACACCCGAAAGATCGTGGCTTAGGAATCAACTGAAATCGTCTGCCAAGAACAAAAGATTCGGTCTGTTTCGAGAGTCAACCCCCTGTCCGACCGCAGCCGGACGTGATCGACTAGGACCGCGAAAGAAGAAGAGTCCCACCAAGTGCTTCATCAAATCTCTTGCTCAACCGATCGTACCCACAGAAACAAAACAACGCATCCTTTGTCTATTTGCTATAGAAGCCTTTTTCATGGCGAATGCACTGAAGAAAACTATAGCAAAGCTATAGTTATTGTGACTCCCCTGGGTGAGTTGCACTCAATAGTTGCAACTTCAGGGTCGTTCCTTTCTTCGCTTCTCACGTGCCGAATACGCGACCTCCCAGTTCCTACAGGTGGTGCCGGAGGGGGAGTTTGAGAAATTTTCCTCCAGCAAAGGTTTCTCAAACTTTTTGACAGCGGAGTTCGGTTCAACGAATTCGTAGTATAGAAGATATCAGAAATTTCAGCAACAATGTGATGTTTGCAGTCAACCGTACCACATCACTGAGCAACGAACAAGAGAATTTTTCAATCGAGACAACAGACTATGCTTACAAGAATAAGAATAACAATGGGGAAACTTTATGATGTTTATGATAGTTATTGATTGGAACTCAGGTCCAATGATTTGGAGTAACTTTTTTAAGAGAGTAAGTTTATGTCTGAATAGCTATACGAACTAAGGATATTTGATAGTTGGGAACAAGTTTTGAATATTTAAAGTTTTTCCTCTTCAATAATTCGCATAGTTTTGGGTGATGCTTAATTTATATTTTTTAGACCTATTAATTCGCCAATATTTTTATAATGTGAGGAAACTATGCAGCCCATCCAACTTTAGAAACGCATTTCCCTGAAATTCTTTCAGTTTGTTCTTTTGAATTCTTGAGTAAGGACTTCAAACGAGATCCCATAGTCATCAACATTGCAACCAGACCTCTACAGAGAGTTGTGCAACGGTTCGTCCACCTCTCCTCTTCTAGCAATGAGCAGCGAGCAGTATATCATCCGAAGGACCTTCCAGTTTCGTCTGTTATTGCGGTGCCAGGACTCAGCCTTCCTTCCTCCACCGCTGAGATGACCGCTGGTTTTGATGAAGAGATAATGACGGGGTTGGGTAAGTGGGAGGGAACACGGCGTTTTGTCATCTTCAATGTTTACAGCTTCTGTTAAAAATCTCCAACGGACCCTTAAACTGTTCCTGATGGTGATATCGCCTCTTATTCGTGTTTTTCCCGCGATTAGGGAAAGAATATTATCGCTAGGAAGGAATCTGCAGTTATCTTCACCTATCTGTTACGACTATAAGCAAATGATGGGTACCTAATTCAATTTCTCGCTTGAAAAATTATTGATAGTGGGGCTAAGCTAAAATAGGTATTTATGGTGCTACTTAAATTCCAACAATAATTTTCTCCTGTCGTGATCTCGTCAGTTTGTTTCTCAAAAAGGCTTTGATTCAAATACAGCAGAAAGGTAATGTGAATATATAATGTTATGAGATGAACATTTTCAGACTGATAGAGACTAGTACATCTGTAGACTGTTGTAGCGGTAGCACTCGTAACTAAGTAAAATAAATAGGTAACTCGAAGTTTTGTCTGCGTGGGTGCTGCAGAAGAACTCCCTTTGTTAAGGTGCGCGGACGCCCGGCTCGAGAATGGCCTCAACGATGCCCCCGACGAAGCTGAAAATCCTTCTTATTATTGTTCACGTTTGTGATTTCGAAAATTTACGTATGTTGTACAATCATAATTACATAATTTACGATTTTAATCATAATTTTAAGTTTATCCCATCCAGAGAAAACTGGAAGAAACCTATGAAAAACCAGGTTTTCATCAGTTTCTCCCAGTTTTCTCTGGATGGAATAGACTTAAAATTATGATTCGCGTCTTAAAGTATGTAACCATTATTGTATAACATACGCAAATCGATGAATTTTCGAAATCACAAACGTGGACAATAATAAAAAGGATTTTGAGCTGCGTCGGGGCATGGTTGAGGCCGTTCTTCAGCCGGGCTTCCGCGCACCCTTAAAGATCAGTAATGATATTTCTTTCGTGAGTATTTTCGGAGAGTGAGAGAATTTTATAATTTCCGAGTTTTATAAATCAAATCATTAATGACGCCCACTGCCAACGTCGAATCTAGAAGTTTCTGACAGGGATGTTGACAACAGGTGAGTATAATCAGCTATCTCAGCGCGAATATAATTCTTGGGCTTCCTAAAATCTAAATTTTTCTTAAGGTGTATCTATCTCCAGCAAACACTCCAAAACATTGCACTGAGATAGCCGAAATACCTGTTGACATGAGAGTGGTCAGGAATTTCAGGGTCGAGTGAATCAGTGGAGTCTTGATGGATTTTGGTCCTTAGACGATTTGTCGAGTCCCGAATATTCGTAGATTTGCAATATACCACTGAAACGAGAATCAATAATTTGTTTTTAATCTACAATAAAAAGATTGACAGTTGGAAAAAGGAAGTTCTCCTGAATGCCTTGATGGATTAGGCCATCCTGAATATTGATGTTTTAATGAGAATATTTTTCGAAGGTTGTAGTAGCACTCCGCATTCCTGAGAGTATCTACTAACAAGCTAGCAGCTGCTAACAGAGTGCATTGCACACCAATTGCAGGCTATGTTACGTTGTGATTGTAAATAACCACTGGGTAACATGCTAACGTTCGGACTGACTGGCCATCGTAACCTGACCGTCCGTTTAGGCAACTTGAAAATATCAGGCTGACCAGGGGGCTGAGCAGATCTTTCACGACTTGCACGCGGCAAGGGTCACGGGATCGACTCACCTCTCGATCACCGCAACTTCGGGGGCGGTCACCGGATCATGGAGATGCTGTAGATACCAGCAGATGTAGGCCCTAGTCGTCACGAAAACAGGTACCATCCTCTCTCATCACCTCTTGGTATAAAACAAGACATCCGTAAGACGTCATGCAGTACTTTGTCATGAATAATAATAAAAGAAAAGCAATAGGTATAAGTAAGAGTTCTCGACGTCAGCAGGTCTTACTGGGGGGCCTCAATAGGTCTTTACATTCTGCTTGTCTGTCTATTAGGAGATGAACGATCATAATAATGTGTCTCCAACCGGTGCAGCTTGATAAACAAACAACAGCTTGGAATGAAAAACGGTATCTAAACTCAGCTTTAAACGTGTACCAATGTGTACACATACGTACAGCTACACAAACAAAGCTACCTATGTAAGTACACAGGTAATTATAATTACATGACAGAAAGTAACTTATATAAGGCCTTTGCTTCTTAAAATTGCTACCTACATCACTAGCTACACCTTGTTTGTGGTCAACTGCGCTTTCACTATAAGAAAAACCATCACAGTGGTGTAAGCGAAGAACCTAGCAATTCGTACGTCTGGGAAGCGTCACAATTTCGCCTTCAATGACCATCACAGCAATAGTGACGGGCTATGTGAAAAGGAAAATAACGAATGCTACGTGAAATGTATAACGTATCGATGCGGTGATTACTCTGCCTCTTCTGGCAAGTGTGAAAACCACAGAGTTTTGTAGTACCTCCAGAAAAGAGCCTTTTCAAGGTTCCGTGTATATGACCGCTGGTAAAACCGCAGAATGAACACTCGGCGAGAGCCAGTCCGTTTCCAGCAAGTTGGGGTTAACGCCTGAACTCTTATTGGTAAATCTGGACGATCGATTGCATCATAACCGGCAAAGCAACATCTACTTACGAGCACAGCTGGCAATGGACAACCATAACAACAAAAAGTGCCCATTTACATTCAGTTGCGGAAAAAATCATCGAACCGGACATTGGATTATTTGAGGGAGACGACAAGTTCGCGGCGCCCTCCAAGACCGATGGCCTTAAGAGATAACAGCTCCGAAACTCGTTGACCTGATGATTAATGTATTTTCCAACCAAAAGCCAGTTGTTTCCCAAACCGGCTCATGCCCCTTCTAACACGAGTGCTAAAATATCAGGCTTAGGTTTAGCTCAAAATAGCTTAAGTATGTGGCGAACGTATTCGTGAACTTGGTGATGATAATCTCTCAATTTGCATTTCTTTCTTGATTGTATAATAATTACCTGACGGTGTTTTTGACATTGTTTCAAAATATAGATGTGGAAGGAGTACCTATGGAAGAAGTTTATCCAAGAACATCTAGGCTAAGAGACGATTTTGCAACTTCTCAACATAAGATAATGCAGTTGAGTTAATAGAATAGAATAGAGTTAATAGACTGTAACGATTGATTAAAATGTAAAATGCCCCAAACTGAAAATTATTTGAACTGCAACTTTTAGTTTTAACAAACCTAATTACCTACTCGTATTAGTCATGGCATCGTTTTATTAGATGTAAAGAATGGTAACATCAGATGTGTTCTTTCATGTTTTTCCGCAAGTTGGAAAAGACCTAAGTATTCGTGGACACACACAGACTCGGAACCCAATTTTTTCAGGAGGGTCTAACATGTAAAAAAAAAACAAAAAAAAACTGGGAGTTGAAATATTGATTATGGAGAAACTCTTATTTGTTATTATTATCATTCTTTTCAATAGGTACATAAAACGGATTCAATGGGGTGCGCGCATGTTTTTTGAGCATGTGCGCGCGAGAGCTTCCCGAAATGGTGCAACATGAAGGGTACCCTATTATCATACAAGGGTCTTGAAGTTAATAATGATGACGTCACCGACCCCTTTCCAGCTCTTTTCAGGCTCAACCAGACGAAATTTTCAGTTAAAAAGTGGTTCTCGGGTTTTTTTTTAGAACGCTGAACCCGAATTTGAGGTTAAAAATGAGAATTTCCGACATATGCGCGCACCCTATTGTTACAATATTCTGCATAGCTTACTAGCTTGACAAAAAATATGATTACTTTGTTAAACTGAGCTAATTATTATAGAGTAGGAAGTGATGATAACTTACGTAAATTTGCACAACGCGAGAAGAATGTGAAAAAAATCTAGGTTGCCACAAACGTCTCCCAATAAGGGGTTATAAGCCATGTGGTGACACTAATAAGACTAGGAAGGTACCTATAACGAAGATAATGACAACTACAAATCCAATAATAAGCGTGACAGAAGAAGTTGAAGTAAACCCCACAAATAAGGTATAATTGTATCTGGAGTATCAAGAAGTCATGTGGAGTGTGAATCGATAGGTGGGAGAAGGAATGCAGAGTGCAGGTGTATGACTCTATGTTTGTGAGCAACAAGACAAGTCGACCTTGTTAAGGTAGGAAGTGGAAAATACTGATACAACATTCTTGACAACGATAAATTCATTTCATACTCACGTCCCGGCACATACAGTATGGTCTCTTTCCACTCACCTGCAACAAGAAATTATTTGGTCAAAATTAGGTACCGACCTACTTATATACCAAACAAACAAAAAATCCAGAAGAGCATCAGATACCATATTACTAAAAATCAGTCGAAATGTAAATTAGCATTATCACGCTCAATATTTGTTTTTTCTACTGTAGAGTTTCAATTTATAGTTAAAGAGACATCTTGTCATAAATATGGATGAGAAGTTTTCGGCATTTCAGCTATTTATTCGAATCGCACAAGGCTTTAAAAACATCCGGTAGGAGTAATCCATGATGGCTATGTGCAGTCACTATGACTGATACGAATGCGACAAAATTCAAATGGGACCAATAAGGGGGTTCCCGGAACTACCATCAAAATTTCAGATTTTTTGGATCATTGGTTCATGTAGTAATGGCGGTTCGCAGAAATGCGGACGCACATACACATACATACTCAATCAAGTAACCGAAGGAGATAAAATGTCGAATTTTTCGACTGATTCGTGTTCAGGATGATCGACAATGTGTAAATGGGTCGTTTTAAAATAAGTACCAGTGAAGATCGTCCGAAATGAAAACATAAGACTCTCTGAAAGCCGAGCCTAAAAATTATGCAACCCAAATTAGGCGGATGAAATTGGAAATAGGAAGTGCAAAGAAAGATGGTAAATGACTATTGACCAACTGCCATCTAATAGTCAGGTTTGGAATGGGGCATCCAATGTAACAAGTAGGTAAGTACGCGCGCTCGCCATCTGGGCTTGCGGCGCCCTCGCATCACCTAATCGGTATGATTCCGGAGTGAAAGTCAATTTCTGGTCGGGAAACACACAAAATAGTCCTTTGCTATAGTCTGGACGGTAGAGGAATCGAAAAAGTGAAAGTCCAAGAGGGTTTTTTTCGAAAGGGGAGAAGGCGGAAGACGAATTCTATAGAGGTATCGTTATGTCAAAAGAGCCATCCGAAGCACCATTAGGGACAAAATAAAGAAAAAACATCAAGCTCTGAGTATAAAAGGACACGAGCGGCTTTCAATGGAGATTACTTCGAATGTGATCCGTTAGGACTGTTCCATCTGCTCAAAAAATGAATGCGATTAGTTCCAGCCTCATAGCTGAATAGTTGAGGAATATACTATTATTAAGACGGGATGGAAGTGATTACCTAATATTGAGCAATCGAATAGCAGACAAAAGCAAGACAAGAAGCTATTCTGACCAAACTCAGGCTATCCCGATCAGGCTAAAGATAGACAAATATGGACAAAACAATACATTTCAATAACTTATTTTTTAAATTTCTTTATTTGTTTCGTTCATAAAATAAGTATGTTTTTACATACAGCAGAAAGTTGCTTTTCATCAAATATTTCCTTTGAAATCCCGTTTCAAATTTTCAAAATTTAAGCCATAGGGAAAGAGGAGGGCCTCCTCACTCAATTTCACATAACAAACAATACATTACTGATACATTGTGCTACGCTAATGTACATAAGTTTCATAGAAATGTACGAACGCACAACCTTAACGGCAGTAATTTAAGGCCTGAAGATCATGAAATCAAAGCTACTACGTCCAGTACTCCAGCCGCACGATTTGGACTCTCCTGGACATTGATTGTTCAGTGTCAGTAGGTAGGTAGGTACCTACTTTCGATATCTATGTGAAATGTCAAACGTATCGCCGTTGGGAGAAAGCAAGACAGATCCGGAATCGTCAAACCAAACAATGATCGCGATTTCACCGTATAAGAAGCGGCTGATGTTCATATATGAGAACTCACAGGTGAAACTCTGGAGACGCCTATTGCAATATACAAACAGACGTTTCTCAATTCAAGGTTTTGGTATCACTTTTATCTTAAAATTATTGTATCGGATCAAAACTATTCATTCAAGACAGTGAGGTTTGATTTTTGTATTGTGTATTGTATGTTTATTTTTTATTCTAAACTATCATTCTCTTTCTTAACTGTCAAATTGTATCTTCCTAAATTAACATAATTAATTACCTAATTTTATTTTACATGCTTTACTTGGCCTGAAGGGCGAAACTAAAGCAGGAAATGGGTGTATACCAAAAGTAAAACCATACCCCTCTATAAATTTCAGACAAATGTATAAAAGTACTTTTTTCAAACTTTTTTATCTTTCGCTATTTTGATCTCTTCTCCAAAATGATTCGAGGAATTTTGATGAAATTCATATTTATGAGCTACTACCTATTTTTATGTAGGGTTACAGGACCAAGGCATCCGATGCCTCACATCTCCAGAAAAATTATCGAAGGGCCGTCATTAGCAGACAAATACTCCAAAATAGCTATTTTTGGGTCTATTTGGGCAAGCATAAAGTAGCCCTGCGTACAAGACGTTTCCGTTTCAAATAATACTTCTTGTTCAAATTTGATTCCATGTATGTCTGTTCGTTTGTCTGTGCACGATTCCTTGTTCCAGGCTAAACAATACTATCTGCCAGAATTAGATGAACTGTTCACCTTTTGAGACATAGTGCGGCTGTATACAAGGCTTCCTATAAATGCAAGACCCGTTGGATCAACGGTAGAATGTACACATGTGCGCATGTGCACATTTGAATTGCATCACAGTACATACAGGAATCCTATTACAAGGAGCACATAAGAGTTATATACGTTCATGTGAGGAAAATAATGCCTATGCCACTTGGAGGACATTTTAAACAGTTGAATGGTTTGGGGCGTTCGGTAATAGATATCAAAAACACTTACCTACAAACCAAAGAAGTTAGGGAGGAAAGCACCTTCGTTGTTGGAGGAGGAAAAGTCCTTCAAAATCGGAAGAGGAGAGAGGAGGTCAAACTTGAATCCATTTGCGGCTGACATTGCCAAATGCCAAGACTCAAGCCCATCTTTCGAGCCTGGTTAAGGTATTGAGTCGTGGCAAGCTCTTAAGTATGCCCTATCACTGGATGATATCTTTTGAGCCGAGTTTCTAATTTCAATTAAGCGAGGAGGGTCTGAAGTGTAAATTGAGGGGTGAGATAGAAAAGGAGATGTTACGTTTTGTCGCTAATAAAATGTAATGGAGTTCGCTGTGGGTCGGCGATTAAATAATAATTGTCGGATCGTGTGCTCCAGATCCTAGTGGGGATTGTAGTCCTTGATCCATCCTTGATCTGGGGATAGGTCTGCTACGGGGGAGGGTAACAGGGTAAGGTTGAGGACTTGGACTTGCTCAACTGTTCCTGAGGGCGTGGCTGTCGACTACCGCCGTTCCAGTTACAGCAGTTCTTGTTGCCCAACGGAATTCGAGACACGAATCCAGATATCTAACAAAGGAAACAGTGGATAATTTCTCTTCGACCGATAAGTATTTAGCTTCCCAGAGAAGAACGATTAATCGTCGTCTCCAAGGACAAGAGTTCCGGTATATCCGAACACCGACGAAACATCGCATCGAATAATATTTATACTCTTATGTATATCTACCAGACCTAAATTTATAAGGAAACAATGTCAAGGCTTCTACGTATATAATATATGATGAATTTGAAGATGAAACGGTCTGTTCAGTGTTTCAGGAGAATGCGCGTCCATAGCATGGATGATTCAATATATTTCCTGTACGTTCCAAAATCCATAAAATATGTGATTAATTTATAAAATATTCCATTGGCCATAAAGTTGTATTATAATAGAGCTTATTTTTAAATGTCTCGTTTTTTAATGTGCTTTTAGCAGTTAATCTAATTAAATTTCGCCAGATCGGGAAGCTAATTTCATGAGTGGGTACCTACTCCGTAAAAATGCCTTTGTCTGATATGAAGGAACTCCGATTCCGGCTAGGTTGGTACCTCCGTAGCGCCGGTGAAAGGATATTAAAACCTCCAAGAATGAAAATTGCTATGTCATAACTCCCCGCGTATTAAAATCGTTGGAGTGAAACTGAGTTTCGACATTTTCTTGTTTCGACGTCTCCTTACCGGATTTTCCTTGCCTTTCTGTGAAGTCGTAGAAGCAAATCAGGCAGAAAACAGGCGAATCTACAAGGTGGATCTTGAAGGTGTTTTCTTTTTCATCGCGTTGGTTCGAGGTGGCTAATGGGACGTGCTACTGGACTCTCTCTTGGATCGGGTTCCCTTTCATTTCGTAATTCACGGTCTTCGATAGCGGAGGGACGGCATGGATACTCGACACTACTATCCAGTATCTATGGAGTATACGGGAAATAAAAAGTAGGCCTGTCATACCTCCCTATAACTGAATTTTTGAATAAATAGTTTTGTATTTGATAAGTATGATAGTACTACCTATTCTAGGTATGTAGAAAGTGAAACTCCATTTTAAGAATTAATCTTTTCATCATTATAATTACTATTATTACATCCTAATAACTTCCCACACACTCAGCAGTCGTTCTTATCGTTATTTGTTTACATGTCGGGGGTATTTCGATTTTCGGGGGTCTAATAAATTGATTCCTGTTTTCCCTGGAACGAGTATTCTTTATCCTGGAACGATATACTCATTGGCTCCTGAAGTATTTATTGAATAATAACAGGTAGGGGTCCTACCTAAACATTCAGGAATTTGTCTGATAGAGTCCAATTAAATTGTCAGATAACGAGTAGAAAAAATAGGATTAACAGATCGAAGGGTCTGTTGGAGAAAACTACGAGAGTTACAACATTCTCCTTAACCAAAAACTTAACAAAAAACGCAGTACCTATGCGTAATTATGGACTAGACACCTCTAGACCCAGTTACCTCGACAAAAGTTACCTGAAGTTATCTACCTTAACGTAGGTAGTAGGTATCGAAGATATACATAAATAATTGGTGGTGTATCTACCAATTAAATGATTTTCATAATAATACCGAGGTCCCCATTATAATATTAAATTAGGCAGGTACACATTTATCGTGAGAGTTCAGGACCGAGTGCACGACCTAAGCCCATGTGCCGTTCAAAAATTCCAATGTTGCCTGAACAATGCATCTCTGAGTTCATCCGTGTTGCAACTCACGCCGCACGCCACACACATTTTACATAACTCACGGCGCATATTTTCATCATAACGACAGGCTTTTTTCGAGTCACACAAAAAAAGGACCCTTTCAAGGTGAAAACCAGGAGATCCCCAAGCGTCGACAAATCGCTGACGACAGGTCGCGCATTTGGCTCACGACGCGCATTTCCATTGCTATTGAAACACTTGTAGCGTCGTGACGACACGCTGGCGACAGTCCTCTGCGCTGACGTCAAAATCGCGCTCAGTTTATCTAAAGGGGTTTTGGAAACAATCAAGTGAAGCAAAAAAACGTGATTGACTTGTTTGTTGGTCTCGTCCTTACTTTACTGAAATGTCGTGGGATAGGTATTTTTGTCCATCTTATTGTACCTAACGTTGTCAGTGATTGCGGGAAAAGGGTCATACAGAATTAACGCCTTTATACCGACAAGCGTTCATCAAGGCCAATAACAATTACGTCCAGAAATATGACAGAAAGTAATGGATGGAATCACTCATTAAATCAAGCTCTCAAGGTATATAATTTGAAAGTTAATAGAGAGCTACATCGCTCCATCATCATAAAAAGAAGAAGCTGACACCAAATTTCTACAAAATATGATAATTATTCGATTAGAAAATTGTGAATTGGGGAGAAAAAGTTGTTCAAGAGGAAATCAAATGGTAGTTATGCCTATGACAACGAATTTCAAGTTTGCGTATGCACCTTGGAGTCAGCTCCCAACTACCCTCTGAACTGTATTCATCTATTCCAGACGTGTTTTTTCGAACTTGTATCTTTCACGAATAAATATTCGGTGGGAAAAAACCTCACTAAATACCCAAAATGGATGGTTAACTTGAGTGTTTACCAAATTGAATTAAACCTGAAGAACACAAATATTTTTGCCTCAAAAGCTGCATTCACCCAGGAAAAGATGTGCATATCGTGCGGTCATATCAGATTCGTGTTCAGAGGATCGATCTGATTTTTTTTGTGAATTTAAAAGCTCGGAGAAATTCGAAAATTCGAAGTAAAAATTTCCTGAAACACTAGTGATGTTCGCTTGAAAAGCTTTTTTCAACGGACTGATGTGAATGGAGGGTTTGATTGAGTTTCAACAGTCTTTATTTAAGTAAAAACTATTTTAACACATAGCAACTATTAACTCTTTAAAAACACGACACACAATCAGCAATAAACTGATAACAGAGACGAAAAGGTCCCTCGGTCCAATCCGACTACGCCACACACGGCCCAACTTTGCGTGGTGGTAGAGGGAACCTGGCGGCAGGACTGTCGGGAGGTCTGAACCACCCGACAAGGCTTGCAGGGTCCGACATGGCCTGACCGTCTGGAGGTGCTCGACAGACGACCTGACACGACCGCGCGTCAAGGAGAGAGGCACGTTTTCCCCCACTCCTGACGGTCAGGACGAGAGTGGGCACCTTAATTGGGGTCCACCTAGGGGCTGACCCTCGAAATCCCTGACAATTTCGGGTCGGACCATAATTTCGAGTATTGTTTACCTGGCCATGGACAGACAGACATACAGACACGGGACCAAAATTGTTCAGAAAGACCTGAAAGTCAAGAGGAAATTTTGATTTTGGAGGACAGAATTGTTTTACTTCTTGCACGAATACATAGCTTCCTACCTTCGGTAGTGAGGATGCAACATTTTAAATGAAGAGTGTAATCGAATTAATATACTCATATGCAAATTGATGCAGTTATTTTTTAAACCAGAAAACATCCGAAAATTCGAACCTCCAAAATGAACTGAATTACTCATTTATTCTTTCCCTTTCAATGTGAACTTGGGAGGAAAAAAAACTGCGAATCTACCGAGCGCTGCGAAAACTCATATTATCACCTTGGTAATCAAAGGAATGGTCCTACGTTCATTCTGACGGCTATCGACCCTTAATTAAACCACTGGGCCAGGCGTTAAGTAACTCGGCATTGCGCAACTTAATGTGCTTCTAATGGCCTGAAAGAAACCGCTCCGCTTTCGCATCCCCTCTCCAGTCCTCACTTTACTTGCAGCCTCCAAGATGCAAACTGCAACCTTTTGCTTCACTCCTTGAGATGTCCCGCGATGAAGACTTTCGAGTTGTTAAGGCATCACTCGCCCCCATAAGTTCAGCTCAACATCATATCCATGTCCCAAGACAGATAAGGAAAGGGTCAAGATCACAAAATAAGGCCATTCACAGCGACGGTATTGCTTGCGATCTTTGATTAAAGAAGCATAAAGGAACATTAAACATAACTATCTAGGCCATAGAAAAGAGGGAGTATTGGGCTTCTGTACCTAAATTGATCGTAATCATCATCAATGGGAAATCATGCTTCTTATAAAAAATATTTTATATCCGCATTAATAATGCATTATCGTTATCGACGATTCCGGATCGAAAGTCAAAGCGTGATTAGGTTTACGTATTCATTCAAGCAGATTCTTGATTTTCACTTGTGAGCTCAGCAGTCTATCTTTGGACAACTTCCAAACCTCATCGTCTTTAGAAGCTCTTTCAGAAGACAACGGAGGGTGAGAGTGTTTTTTATACTCAATTGAAAGCTACTTTTCATTCAAACGACGCAGCAGAAAGCTGTCACATACGTTTGAGCTCGGAATTCGAGACATTTCGGGTCAACTTTCTTGTTGTTGGTTAGTTGCTTGATTTGCAGGGCATGTTTACTTTTTGAGGTTTTACCTACCTCATTCTGATGCGGATTACGCAATATTTTCCAGAATATAAATCTAGCTGAATTATTAGCAGAATTGAGCTAATAAACTACCTGTATCATCAAGTTATCTGTACTATGAAAGGAGTTTATGATCATCAGCTATTCAAACTCGTGTGCCTGATCATCTTACCATTTGCTGGGTATAGAGGCATCAGATTTACGTTACTATCAGGCATTATCAATATTAAAGTGTGAGAGTTTATTCATAGCCATTGAAGTAGCAGTAGCCTGACGGGTCTTTGACCACAATGCAACAGATGCGTATGAGGACATTGGGACATTGTGTTTGTGTGTTCGTAATTGTGTGTTGAATTCATAGGATATTACTATTTATGTACCTATCAATACGTATGTCTGGACCAGTAATTTTTGTAGGCATACGAGTAATTTTTGTTGTATCTTTGAGTAGATATTACCGCAACAAAGTCAATTCAGTATTTTAAAGGATTGAAATTAAAAAGGAGCAAGTGAGTATTGGCCAATGAAGAGGGTTAATTATTATAGTCATGTACCTACCTACATTTTAAATGTATATTAAATTCGAGAGTGGCCTTGCTGGAGTGTGTAGCTTGTGTTTCTCCCATTATCTGACTGATAGTGCCGAATCTACATCAGATACCTACATTATTCGCTGGTATTATGAATAAGGGGGTGTTATTTCTGGAACCTGCCATGCGAAACAACAAACCGCCTGTACGAGCAACCGTTGCGCATAACACGAGAAACTGGTCTGATTTGAACGCCCTTGGTACTGGGGGTTCAAATAAGTGAGCGGAACTGTTAGCAAATAAACTATTATAACAGTGGGCTATTATACGAGCAGTATCAATGATTATCCTCCACCTTCACCTCTGCCAACCCTCCCTGCAGCCAGACCTTTTCGTCTTGACCGTGATCTGGTTCCATTTGGGCTACGCCCCGGTCAGCATTTTTATTTCTTTTAATTTATGTAGAGTCAAAAGTCAGAGTATCTACTATCTCTAGATTACTCAGGTCAGTGGGTCTTGTGTCAGATATAATTTATGCGGGGATAAAATAATGCAAACACCCTCACGATTTGTAAGCCATCGTAGATAGGTATTTCAAATAGTGACACAGACTAAATAATCAGGTTGTAACACAATTATTATATTTATGTCATTACTCCCTTGAAAGTATGTTACGCACAAGAGTTATTATTAGCGAAAAATATCGAACCAGCTCTTCAGAACAACATTCCCCCATCTCGGAGATGGCATCTCCATCAAAAGATTGGGATAAGTTACGATGAGGATCCAATGGTGGCTTGAAGCATTGTGTGCGCCATCATAATAAATACATATGTGTAATACTTTACCCATTTATATACATAACTCAATATTATAATAATGCCCTCAAGACAAACGTAGTAGGAAGTAATATTTCGAAGGAACTGCTGGCATTTCAAGTCTTATTCTTCACTGCGTTGTGCGTTGTCATGATGAAAGTCTGAATGTCAACCAAATCGTACATCATAAAAATACTTTCTTAGTTGCTGTTGACATTTCAACTGGTGTGTTAAACTATCAAACTGAATTTACCATGGAGTGCTGTCACTATTTTCTGTTAGCAGTACTTAATGAACTCTACGCAAACAAATTTTACGAATTAAAGACACGATAATTCCTACTATACTAGAATACCTGGTATTCCTGATATACTAGAATTGGTACCTAGTATTCCTACTGTACTAGAGTAGCTAGTATTCCTACTGTACTAGAATAGCTAGTATTCCTACTGTACTAGAATAGCTAGTATTCCTACTATAACTACTACAATACCTAGTAGGTACCTACATCTAGGTATCTTTATTAGGAACATAGGGAAGAGATGGACTGGTTTGCAGCCACGCAGAAGAGATAACAGGAGTTCCGCCAGCTTCATGCTCACATTTCTGGGTCAGGGAACGTCCCAAGGGAACCCTTATCCCCGGGAGCGACCTTGTGACGTCATCATTCAGCTGATCCCCCCTCGCCCCACCGAACATCGCATTATGACCCTTCTCCTCAGAGTAGCTTTTACTTTCATTACTACTCTGTGACGCCCGTTGGAAGTGAAAGGCGAGCCCGAGCTGACCCCTCCTGTTTCTACTAGGACGCGTGCTCGCGTACGGACGATCAAGCAGAAAGAACAAATTTATTACTTGATGATCCGGGGGATGTGAGGTCTTATGGTGTTGGTACGCACGAAAAGAAAGTTTTCTCCATACAGGTGTGTCCGATGGGAATCAGTAAATCAACTTACTTACACTTGATAGAATATGTAGGTAAGTACCTTTCCAGCACATCAAGCTTCATACCTTATATTTATGTCTGTGAATCGAATTCTAAAAATGCAACATTGATGAGGTATACGACAAATGGTTATAGTTTCTTGTAATTTATTGTAAGTCCTGCAAAAGCCAAGCAATACGTATATATGACATTCTATGCTCAATTCTGATTACTATGGTTGTCCATGGTCAGATGAGTCCATGCGCATGAATTCGAATTCGCTACCGTAAGTATAGGTAAACTCACATTTTCTCCCCGTAAAGAGTATTTGTATTTCTGTCATTATTAGTTAATATCTTACAACACAATTTTCAAGTGTGTATGTTTGTGACTCAATCACGCTTTAACAGGTAGGGGCAACTAGGGAGACTTGGGCCCCCGGGGGACTTGACCCTCCCCCATTTTCTCAGCTCCTGATCCTCGAAAAAAATAAATTCTCGCAACAATGGGTACTTTTTGTGTGGTAGAACTGTTGGCGCAGGGAAGTTATCTGCTATGAGCACTATCACAATAGATATGATGTTTGTTTTGTTTTGGTCAACCAAAAGTTACTCTGGAGGGAGGACTTCTCGTTTGGAATACGGTGACCAATTCAAGGCAAATTCTCAAGTATTACCACTCACTTTATTCCTCAACAACTCTAGTTTTATTTTGTGCCTTCAAATTTGCCGAAATATGTTTGTAGCGTCTCACAATTCTCAAAAAAGCAAAAAAGTGCCGATTGGGAGACTTGACCCAGGCTCATCAAGGATACTTGACCCCTTCATTACCTTAAACTCCAACTTTTTTCGATCATTGTATTCTATGGTAGTTTTCATTGGTTTTAGATTCAGATGCCCCAGAAATACATCCGAAAGGAGGGAGCAGAGGCGCGATTGAAATTCTCACCGGATTTGATTATAAAAGCTGTGTGGGAAGTGCTGAAGGAGAAAAAAGTCCCATTCATGCAGCATGAGTATTGATGAGCGAATTTTAGAAGAATGATTTTAACCGATTTGGTGGGTGATTCTTATAGGAAATTTCACGCTGATTCCGAATATACCATATGTTCCTATGTTTAAGATGGTAATTCGCACCAAAAACCTCAAAAAACGCGTTTTCTAGCGTTTTTGACTCTGAATTTTCAAAATTTGAACCCTTGGAGAACTCCTAAAATTCTGGCCAACGAGATCTCATCCTTTCTTTTGATATTATTTACATTTTGAAATTTTTTCAGATTTTTAGCTCGATTCCTCGGTCAGATATAGTCTGGAATGACACATATATAAACATTTTAATATATATGTATTAAGAATGGTCTGAAACGGCTTTCCATGAAGAAAATTTTCAAAAGTTTGCATTACATAAATTTTGAAGCCATGGCAATAGCTGACAGACAATTCGTCGCCTCCAGAGAAACAGGGCTCTGTCCATAA
>JAEMON010000002.1:21294492-21315564 GCA_030264115.1 Lygus lineolaris | reverse complement strand
TTCGTGTTCGATTCCAAAGGTTCTTTATTGAAAATAATAAACAAAAATGCAAACTTGAACAAGAGAATGATGAAGTCCTTAGTAGTTTGAGACAAGTTAAGGTACGTAAAGTATGTTGTACCTGTGTTAAATTATTTGATATATATTCAAATTGCACCAATACCAGGCAAAGTTTGCTGTGCTAACTAGTACGAGTACATTAAGTCAGTATCACAAATTTCGATTGTGCATGTGTGACTCGTTTCATATAGGAACCGAACCGATCAAGTCAATTGGTAGGTGCGATGCGTACGGAAGTACAGTCAGTGATTTCCTTTCATTTTAGCAAGGATTTCGAGTACAGGGCTATATTAGCGGGAGGAATATATATAGGAATATAATTAGCTGCCTAGGATGTTTGCGTTATACAATATTTTACTCATCAGGAAATTACAAGATCCCCAGGAATCTTGCTGATTGTTCCAACGTACTCTCCACAGGACATGCAGGGATTGAGACAATTTAGAGATTTGTGGTTACATGTGCGTTTTCAAAGCGGCAGCTTTCTGGCATATACATATATCGTTTGTCGTCTCTGTCAGCTGAAACTCTCTTGAATTTTTAAACAGCTCCATGCTTCCAATTTATGTGTTGGTTGGTCGTTTCGTACCGTTCAAGTCAATTAATACAACATGATTCACATTCAGCAAGATTTCTAGGTCTCTTGTAAACTGTTCCACCATCATCTCCACAGGCATTCATGGTCTGTAGATTCATGGAATATTTGTAGATTTTGAAGTTGATGTTATCACAGCTGTCTGTATATAATTTTGATAGGTCGCCTCATACCAATCTTTTATGTTATCTAATTGGCACCTAGTTGTTATAATATTAAAAAGTCAATGGTTCCTCAACCAAACAGTTCTTCCAATCTTAATACTCAGGAAGTCACAGGAATCTGGCAAACACAGTACTTGTAGGCGCAGGGCTTGGAACGTTGGGACAGCGTTCTACATATTTCATTATTTTGAAACCTACCACAGCTGTCTTTTGATTTGGTATGTGTTGGTAGGTAGTTTCGTACCGTTCAAATTAATTGGTAGTTGTTCGCCTCCAACGGTTCCTCAGCCAACTTCTTCCTATTGTTCACAGACGCTGGTTAACTTCGTCGATTAAGCTCTTCAATTAAGGGAATCTGACTCCATGCAGGAAACGAGAAGCAAGGCGAATCTCGTTACCCCCTCCCTCAAAGACGTTCCACGCGAGGTGGAAAACATCAGTACAGCGCGCAGGCACCTCCGTTATCCCCTGCCATCTTCGGGGATTTCGATTAAGGGTCAAGGCTTCCTCAGGGTGCGCAGCTTCGTACTGCAGGTGATAATAAATTAACGGGGGAGATTTTTCCATTGTGTGTGATCAACCAACGGAAACGGAGAGTCAGTCGCGTCGGACAGCGTCACGGACGCAATCTTCCTAAGCAATCCTCAAGGGGTCGCCACCTCCTAGTACAAACAGCCCTCAAATCCATGGATTATCAGTTACAGCTTACAGCGAATGCTCCACGTTTTGTTCTGTGCACTGATAACACAGATAATGCACATACTATGTAATGAACATACCAATGTAGAACAATTTATCATTTATCCTATTTAGGATAAATGATAAATTGTTCTACATTGGTAAATATTTGCATTTTTTTAAATAATAGGTTGCTCCATTTCATCGGCTAAGTTACGGTTCTTCAGCAGTGCTATCGTTTCATTAATTATTTTTAAATTATGATTGTAGCAAAGTTTCAGTATGCTTGTTACAGTTTCTCTCCAGGACTTAAGTAAAATTGTTGGATTGATGTTGATTATGTCATCACTTTCAATTGACAGGTTACTGTGTGATTCAGAAAACAAAAAACAAAAAACGAATCAACCTGCCTACTATTACTTTAGGGTCTATCAAAAGAAGCGCAAAGTTTGGGAAGGGGAACAATTTTTTTCGTCCAGAGTCAACATTCCCACAGGCATTTTAAGTTTTACTATTTTCTGAAATTTGGTTCCTCGTCTCTGTGTGTGTCCGCAAACCATTGCAAGAGACTGAACTTCCTCATTATGATGCGGGTAGGGCCCCTTAGATGGTCATTACGCTCTTCTGTCGGATGAATAGTAACCTCTGCGTATATTTGAACGCACGAATAATTTCTGCAAAGATTGATTTCTAATTACGACACTATGGTCCGATTCACTCAATCTTTGAGGATAAAGGTGGGGTGACCTGCAGATTATTCCCTATGAAGCTGTATGTGCCATACCCGTTCGGCAGACTTTTTCTTAAATTATGTACGTATAACAACCAAAATTCAGATTACAAAAGCGGTGTGACCAGGAGGAAAGTTAAAAAAAAAAAAAAAAATGGGGACCTATTTTCAACTAACTGATTTTAAGCTGTAGCCTTCATATTATGACCACAAAGCTTGCGACAATATTTCTGCAGCACAGGTGTTTTGTTAGAGATATACATTTTATTTTCGAGTTTGATAAATTTAGTAGCTAATGATAATAAATGGAAAATAAATGATAATTACAATTAATGACAGGTAGAAGTAGGTACATTTAATTTTTATGTTTGTGATTCAAAACTATCTATTTTCTTAGTTGACGTTTAGGTCACCCGCAGACTTGTAAATTCCTACATTTAAATCACGTTATTTAATGAGGAGAATGATAGAATTATCTTTCATGTTATAACTGTTAATTTCATTTCATTAACTGTTCTTCCGTTTGTTACTTTTGTTCATCGACGGTTATCTCGAAATATGCACAATCCTCCTTTACGGTTCAATAATTTAGACACGAGTTAACCTAGGTAGTTACTAGTAATAGTAGCGTATTGATGTACCCATCGTAAGTACTTCTGTACTTCTGTAGGTATGGTATTTGGTAAGTATTCCTCTGTAGGTATTGGCTGGCACCTATATGGTGTCTATTACCCTGTGGATTTTTCCCCAAGTTGAGACTGAGGTTCTTCATCAGACACCCCCTCTCAGAAGACGTTATTCAATTCAATGAGGTATTTCGTGGAATCGCGATAGGGATGAGTCCATTGGCTCCGCTCCGTTTACCGTTTCCCATGCGAATGTGAAAATAACGTAACCGGCTGAAGGTTCACACCTCACACCGACCCGCCTTCCTCATTTGTTACTAAATTCCTGGCGGAATTGCGCAACTCCGGCGATGTTTACACCATTCCAAGATTAATTTCCCAGAAGCCTTTCCTTCCTTTTCTTGAACAGTGGATCGAGATTCCTCCTAGTGAAAGACATGAAACTAAGTGGTATAAAGTAATCACAATAGATAGGTATACCTGGATTAATTGGAGATTTAGTACAAGTAGGGAGGGATGAGATCATACATATTTTCTTTGAATGTGTTGAAAAAGTTAATATGCAGCGTCGGTAAGTTGAGAGTAGGTTCACCCTGTGAACGCCTATGTTCATCACACAAATTCACGTCTTGGACAAGAATCGTTCTTGAAAACTTTCTTCTCAGTTTGTAACAACCGACTGATAGATTCTGTGAGGCTCTTCTTTGGATTAATAATTTATTGGTGAACACAGCCATAACCACTAGTACAATTAGGTACGATATATCTCATATGAAACGCTTTCTTGCTCACCAAGCCACTCCCTGGAACGCGGTAGACTTTCATGTACGAGTATTTTCAATTACCTACCTGTTTTTTTTTGTTTCACTTATGGATCATTACTTAAAATTTTTGACGCGTTTAGATGGAGTAAGTATGGACAGATTTTTTATGATTATATAACTAAATTTTTGGTAGAATCAAATTGACAGTTACTTTTATCTGATTTACAGTCATACCGAATCAAATAGGTAGGTACCTACTATTATTGGCCGCAGAGAATGAACATGGCTGGAGGGTCTAAATGGGGTGTCACCAATTGAAAATTTCCTAAAATCTTATTCTTTTTCGCGGTTCTTAATTCTTAGATGGAGAGAACTCAGGGAACTATAGTTCATTACAGCTGGAATACTGATACATAAATGCATCATGTTTCCTCTACGGTGTGAAACATAGAGCATCGTTTGGCAAAGTCTGTTTAGCTTTTCATTGGTACAGGTACCCGTTGAATCTATTATAAACGGCCAGGCACCGGTTTAATGCAGGTACACGGTCATATTCTGCCCAGCGTGGTGAACATATAATATGGGCAACACCAGAAATAGCGCAAGTCTTTCAAAACAGTACGTGATTTGAGAAAAAATTAAAATGAATATTGTTTTGAAACAATGCGAAGGTGGTACTGTAGCTATTTAGTTCCATATAGGCTTCCCAACACCATGGGGTTTTGTGGGTTATTTATTTACTTAGCTGATCCGATAGGTAGAACAACCATGCAATATTCACCCTTCCGGGCTTGTATCCGGTTCCTTCTTGATTTAACTTTGTACCTAACCTATACTTCAAGAAAGCCTTCGGTCCTTACTTACCTTACTTCGGTCAAGAAAGCCGAGATAGGCTGGTGTGGTAGGGGGAACAAACATGTCGGTATTGTCGGTTCACTTTGAGGTGAGCAGAGCTGTAACCCTCAGCCCTCTTGACTATAGGTTACAAAGGTAAATCAAGAAGGGGCCGGTCGCATGTCCGGAAGCGTGGGTATCGCGGGGTTGTTCTGCCTATCGAATCAGCTCAGTAAATAAATACCTAACCCAAAAAACCCCATGGTATTATTTTGTGTTCAATTCAATTAGGTAATTTAAATCATTAGGTACTGTAAGAAGTGTATCCCCTAAAACTCTAAAAATATAAATATAGAACTCAGATTCTTGACATAATATTTATTGTCGTTGCTTGTACCTACGTGTTGGATGTATGATGATGTATCCCGACCTTGAAACCTTTTCTTCCGCATTCAATTTGAAACGAACATAACCGGCAGAAATATCTAGAAACCCTAATTGCCGGTCGTTTGGGGACCCCATCCGTATACCAGACTATAGTAAGTTGATCTCTGGTGCTCAAGACACACTTACCTACACTTCACTCATCCTCGAGGAAGTTTACCATCGCTGAGACCTTGCCAGGTCACGCTGGGGTCGCCGCCCAAATGTCATGTTCGAATCTTTTTTCTGCTCTTTAACACGAATGAGGACAAATGTTTTCCGGTTCCTCACCAAACAAAACCCTTGAGATTTTTGTACGTATCATTTTTGCTACCTCACTACCAAAGGTAGGAAGCTATGTATTCGGGCAAGAAAAAAAATTGTATCCTCCAAAATAGAAATTTCCTCTTGCTCTTTACGTTTCAGAGCTTTCTGAACAATTTTGGTTCCTTGTCTGTCTGTCTGTCGGTCTGTGGTCAATTCCTTATCCCAGGCAAAACTATATGAGGTTATGGTCCGAATTTGATGAAATTTTCAGGGATTGTGCGGGTTAGCCCCGTGACGGTCCCCTATGAATTTCATAAACATCGGACCATTAGTGGCGTAAGCGTATGCTCAAACGTGAATTTCCTGAAACCTCTGTATCTCAGTTCCTAATCGACCTATTTTGCTCAAATTAGGAGGGTATTTGGGGGCTGACTCCAAGACAATCACCTATGAATTTCGTCACGATTGGATCAATAATAGCTACTGTGAAAGCGCAAACTTGAAATTTGTTGTCTTTGGCGTAGCTCCGGAAATACTGGACCAATTTCGTTGAAATTCTCAGGGATTACGCGAGTTGAATTTGATCGCCATCGGAACACTAGTTGCGTGTGCGCATGCGCAAACGTAAATTTCCTGAAACTACTATTTCTCAGATCTTAGTGGACCGATTTCGCTCAAATTCGGTGTGTAGTTGAGGGCTGACAATTACCTCCTAATTTCGACACGATTGTACCAGTAATACCTACTAAGCACGCGCAATTTTGAAATATGTTTCATGGCTATAACTCCGGAACTACTTGACTAATTTCGGTGAAATCAAAAAGCCCCCTATTAATTCTATGGCTATCGGGCCACTAGAGCGTAAACGTGAATTTCCTGAAACTAGGTACGATATCTCAGTTCCTAATGGACCGATTTAGCTGAAAGTCGGAGGGTAGTTGGGAGCTGACTCAAGACCTATATGAATTTCATCACGATTGGATCACTAATAGGTATTGCGCAAGCGCAAACTTTAAATTTGTTGTCATAGGGATAACTCCGGAACTATTTTACCAATTTCGCACAAAAATGTTCACTAACTGATTCTATACGTCCATGTTACAAAAGTGAGGAAGCTATACTGCCCACATAACTTGGCAGACGTTTTTGTTTCATTGATCATAATTACATCCTGAAATATCTCCTGAAACTTTTTCTACGAACCATCTCATCAATGGGTGAGTAAAGTCAAGTTTCTCCTTTGATAGGGAAATCCTAACGCTGATTTAGATTTAACATTGACACATAATATTTTCATTAGCGTAAAGAACAAGACCTTGTTCGGAGAAAAAACTTCTTCGGTCATGCATCCAGATTCACGGACGATTCAAAATGGTAGGCAATTTTCAATCAATCAATCAATCAATCAAAAGGTATGGTCAATAATCATCCATGATTGATACAATGGAGTGCGAGGTATATAATTATATACCTATGGTATTGATATCACTAATTACATTTAGGCCTGTCAGTACCTACATTGAAACAAGTTCCACTACAAAATGTTACATAAATCACAAGAAGAAATGTTTATTGGAATCACCATTCTTTAATCACTTTTCATGGTTGGTTACACAAGAAGCATAAATAAGGTTGAAGTGGGAATAGACTGCACTACGAAGGAGGCTTTTCGTATACTCAGATTTCCAGAGGTTGACTCTTGGAGACTTCAACGCTGCGGACGCCAAGCGCAGTCTGCAATCGCGTTCTTGCGCTCCTGACAAGTGACGGATTCATCGCCAGAGAGGGGAAAGGTGCGTATCAACGAGCCTCACGTACCCTGATTATGTCTTCAGGCAAAACCAATGGATTCTTCCAACCTTTAAAAGTCCACCAGGACGAAATTCATCCCTCCTATTCAGAGCCGTAATTATTCCTCTCAGCCGTGGCAGACGCAGGCAACAATGAGCTCCCGCACGCCCGTGGGAAGCCGCATCTCAGAGCTTGTCACCGTGGAAGATGGAGGCTTCGCCCTCGGTCCCAAGTTACTCTTCTACTGTCGCCCTGACGGGTCCGCCTGACGCGGTGCTTACCCTATGCAAAAGTAGCCAGGAAGGTTTATTTGTATGCGGCTTGCAGCCAATCAGCGTCTCTTTCTTCCTTTTTCATTGCTCCACGCATCTTCCCCGATCTTCAATGGCTTCGTTGGGAACTCTGCTGGTCTTGTCTTCACCCCAACCCTCACTATTTCTAGTCTCCATAAATACCATCGATCGTCAGGCTCAGGCGTTGTTACTCATTAACTGATCTACTGGCCAGTGTTTCCCAACTTTCAAGTCGTACACTCAATTATGTGTACAATTATTCAAGCTGCCTCTCAAACGAAGACATGCAATAAAAAATAGGTACCTACATGGAAAAAAAAAGAAAGATTTCTGAGAAAAATGTAGGGATGGAAATACTACTCTAGACATATAAATGTCTTGGAGTTCTTAAAAAAATAAATATCATACCTAAGCATAATTTGGCATGAAGCATGAATGGTAAGTAATAATATATATGAATAATTAATTACGAACGTAATTCTTAGCCCGACCCCCAACAATTTTTTTGTCCCGTCCGTAACGATAATTCTCGGTCGTGTTGATGATTAGAAGATTTGGTGGTTAGAAACAGATTATTGAGTTTTATTAATAGCCGATGATTTCTCATGTACCCATTTAACTTTATTTTTTCCTGTGAGCATTTAGTGCGGACTTTCTTTCTTTCTACTTATAATTTCCCTACTTCTATTTCTAATTTTCTCAAATGTATTGGGCTTGCCCTTGTTAATTAAATTAATAACTAAAAATAAATAAATTATTGCCAGTTTAGGCGAACGTCAACACTATCGAGAATTACGTTCGTAAATTCCTCCTCGTTCTACACGAAGTATTGAAGAGATAGATCACAGGGGGCTCTAAGGGGGCTTGCCCCCTTGGCGAGGCCTGAAAGGCCGAGTATTATATAATCTTATTTGTGAATGCCTGACAAAAATAGATAATATTATATTAAATAGCTCATCTGTGAGCTCTATTGGACTCAGCTGATAAAGAAGCTCACTTTTCGATTCAGGTGAAAGAAATTAATATGAAGGAAAAAACTTAATGGAACTTCTTGGTGAACGAAGAAAATACAATTTCTCCCAATCGAATCGTTTCGTCATTCACTCGTCGTTTCTGGATTCACTATCTAGCAATTGTGTTCACTTCCAGAGCAACCGTGAGTAGATGCCTACTTCTTCCAAAAGAAAGTTAAGGATATTTATCAAAAACGCTTTGACCTTCAACGGAATCTGCTCCATCTTGAGAACAATATTCCAAGGGATAGTCGATTAGCAGGTACGTGTTGGTACACCCAGAACGAGAGGAATGAAGGAAAACGAAAGCTGCTTCCAGACAGTCGGGGGTCTCTTTGCTGGTAGAGTTATCATATGTGTCACAGCAGGAGCCTGAGAGTGAAAGCTTTCATCAATATAAGGACCGACTCTGACATGCTCTGTTTAATATCCCTTGTTAGACTTTCCCGGTTCATATTGTTTATTCTCTTTCAGTAGAGACGAGCAGATCGAAAGAAGATGTTTCGGGGTTGAAAAAGGTTTGCAATGGAAGGATGCAATGAAAAGGCGCCAAACTATCGTTCTTTTGTTAAAATTGAACCAAAATAGATTGGGTTTTATTCTTATAAAAGGTTTGAGGGTTATGAGACAATATGAGAAGTCGTTAATAATATTACATACACGAACTATAATGTATGCACAATAATGCCCAACTATGTATCCACAATAATGAGAAAATCATCCTTTGATTTGTTTAACATCGAAAGATGATGGGAAAGACTTTGGACTTATACTTCTTCAAACTTTGGAAATCTGTTAAAGGTCAAGACGAAATTTCAGCATGTTATGTTTCAATTCGGCTCAAAGAATCCACAAAAAAGAGGTAAATTGGATGAAATTCCTTGCATTAACTTCAAAGTTCAAAGTTGTGGATGATTTGGGACCAACCCATCTATCTACCTGCATCACCAACACGGTTACGCCGTTCCTTGTTCAGCTCACCTAACCTAACCTAGCCAGACACTGCCTCTCCCAATCACTGTCAAGCCTGGATCACTAATCAAAGGATGGTTTTCTCATTATTGTGGATACAATCTGGGTTATTCGTGATCACCATGAAATTTTGTAACAAGACCTCTTAGTTTGTATCATTTGTCAAGATTTGAGGCCACCCTGAAGAGATGACAACAGAGAATTTTTTATGTAGTAATGTAGGTAGCCAATATTATGTAGCCTACAATCCTACGACTTACTCTGTCAAGAAAAATAGAGCCGAGGGTTGTTTCTGCAGGGCTTCCAAAGAAACAAGAGGGAATTATGATGACTCCATAAATTTAATTTGGAACTGCAACGAAGTATTTTTGTTTGTTCTATTACCTACTTATGATAAGAATTAGATACAGAACTGAGTCAAAATGATTTAGGAGTTCATATTTTAAGTAAGCTGAATAAAAAACTCGTTGTTTATAAACTATATTGTATAGGTAAAAGGTCTTCAGCAAACACTAAATCTAGGTAATAGGCAACCTAAAAACCAAGGTACTGTTTATATTATTTATAAAATAAATAATTTATAATATTTATATTAGACAGTCCAGTATAACTACCTATAGTTTTTTCAAATTCATTAGGTACCGTAACACATTAGGTACCGTAATTCATTAGGTATTGACAGGTACTGTGTTGAACAAAAATAATATAATAATATTTAATTGCATCGTCTATGTTTTATTTCATTTCATATTATATATTTTTCAAATTTACTACAAATCAACTAGCAAGTAAAAAGGTAGGCATGGAAAGCTTGATCTGAAAGGAAAATTTACCTATACCTACCCACTTTGTTTTTATTTGCCCAATGATTGAGAAATACTGTAAATTTTAAATTGTAACAAGAAATGTAAGAATTTAGTGAACGAGGAAATCATGATAAGTAACATGAAATCTGATGGAATGAAAGACTAATTCAATCTGGTGATCTCCAAGATGATCCCAGTTGTTATTAAGTATTTATTTATTATGTAGGAACCTATAACAAATATTTGGATTTATTATGTAATCTCGGTAAACTCCCAGTTGAGCATCAAACATCACTCCTATGAAGATAACAACCTCCTCTAGACATGCAACGTGCACAAGATACGAAATGTATGCACATATCAAATGAACTCGTGGAATCCAACTCCGTTCGATTGGTACCTACGTTGGGTAATAACTTGGGAAGCGGTACAATCGCGGTTATTATTTATTTGATCAAAGCGATCGTCCTCTATGTGGTTTCATATAAGAAAATCCAAGAGAGGAATTATACATAGGTACCTGTAAGAATGTATATTTATATACACTTGGGATGGATGTTGGGAGCAAGTTGTGTCGAAAGTAACCGGTTCCTAGGTCGCTCAGAGTCCTTGGAGCGGATTTCCAGTGAAAGTTGGAGGTTCTAGCGTTGAAGCTCCCTGACTCTTTGGTCACACTGAGCATCTTTCAACCTGCTACGGCAGGTGACTAATCGTAATTAGCTCACAGAGTCCGAACACGCACATCGAAGTCCTTAAGTGTTCGGATAAGAGAAACATATTGTTCCGGACGCGTATCCATAACTAGTCGGATTTCTGAGTCGAACAAAATAACAACCAAGCAAATCGGTTGAGAATTGGGACCTGGGCAGTGTGGGCAGCGCACTGAAGATTTAGTCAAAAACGCATATTGGGACCTTCTCAATGTAAATTCCGAAATTCCGGCCGCATAGTGCATAACTAGACCAATTTCTGAGTGAAAAAAAAACCACGCAAATTTTTGAGAAGTCCTAGGCTTCGCCCACAAGACTTTAGTCACACACAGACATTACCTATGGTTTTCTTCACGGAATTTGATTCAGGATGGTCTGAAACGGATTCATGTGCGTGGTTCTCTTCTTTCTCAGTTGAGTGTTGTCCTCTTCTGACCCAGATCGAGAACATAAGGACGTCACTAACCACCGAGTAACGAACTAAAAATACTACAAATTATTGATCAACTATGAGTATGCATAATTATTGCTTCTTACAGATACCCCGATCAATTAATCACATAAATGAGCCAATCACATTTCATATTCGACCCAAGGTAATACGTGTAGGTATTGAGGTTCAGAAATTCGTTTCATGAAGGCTTGCGATAGGGAAAGCATTCTCTTGTGAGTGGGGATCACACCAGATACGCAGTTACTCTTATTTAGTACCTACCCAGTTTAGTCTTTGGTTCCCTAATTTTTGACCGCCCTGATTTTAGTAGCTTCACTGTCTGTTTGAACGCTCTGGTGATACCAATATCATCAGAGCGTGATATAACAGAGTATTTAGTTCAGTTACCTATTAGAGATGATATATTATATCCCATTCTATTAGAGATGATGATGATATATTATGTAGTTGAAAAAGAGTCTTGCAGCATACGTCGCTCCCACATCCCGTCTGAAATCATCCCAAGGACCCCCAGTTAATCCCCACCCCTCTCCTAACTGGTCATCAAGGACCGGTTGCACCTGTACGGGTTCCCGTATCAAGGGTATTTTCTTTATTTTTGATCGTCGCTGTACTTCTAGTGGTACCCAACTCGCAGTCCTTCATTATCTCCCGATGTCACTTTCCTAGTGAATAAGGTTCTCGACTCAGTATACAGTTGTTCGCATTAAAATCGTTTCAAAATTGAATCACACGACGCACGTCATTATCGGTTTTTGTTACATCGTTCAATAGCTAATGAACGTTGGAAATCGAGAATGGAAAATATTTTTGAACCCCCTAAAAATTTGATGTTTCATGTTTATCTTTCAAAACGTTTTTTCAGTAATAAACTAGGTGGAACAGTTATTGTTTGTTACTGATGACCTAGCCGTCAAAATCGACTTAACTTTGTAACTCATTATTTTTTCGCGGAAATATACAACGTTTTCATTGACACCAGTTTCTTTTTATATAAATGGGTTTTATGTACCTACCTACTCAGATTGAAAAACGATCTACAACCTCAACTTCAGGGAACAGGAGGTTGAAAAATGGTCACTACAGTCCATAACATATTCTTTGAGGATAGGGATGCAAATCGATTTTCAATTGAATCGAAAAATCTATTTGCCATCTATTGATTGTTCCAATTTTTAGCCCGAAATCGATTTTTTGACTTCAAAAATCGATTGAAAAAAAAAAAAAAAAAAATCCGAAATAGTCCGAAAAATCCGAACTGAGCAAGTTTTTAAATTCTTGAATGACCCCATCGTTGTGATTTTATTTGTCATGCCCCAATTGAAAGTTCGACTACTTTGTAAAAAGTTCGACTATTTTGTAAAAAAAAAAAAAAGACAATTGATAACTAAATAAAAAAAACTACCAAATAAATAAATAAAAAAACTAAATAAATAAAAAAAACTACCAAATAAATAAATAAAAAACTACCAAATTGTGATAGGTAGGTAAAATACCAAACTACAAAAACATTCAAATAATTTTTTCCAATTAAAAAATTGAAATTTAATAGGTAAGTTTTTCGAAAATCGATTTTTATTGCCCGATTAATTGGGGCAATCGATTTTAAGAATCTTGAGAAACGATTTTAAAACGATTTTTGTTTTTGTGGCATTTCTCAATGTTGTTTCTAGCTGGAAACAACAGATGTAATAAGCTGACAGGAAATTACTCAAAAAACTAGGTAGAAAACGTTCGATATTTCAGTTAACAGTTCTATGAAACTTCTTCCAAGATGTACCTATCTTGCCTAAAATGAGTGTACCTGACCTATCATGCTCGTGGGTCAGTTATTTTTTGCTGGGTTATTAGAAGTAAGTTTTACCGGTAGTCTACGATTAGTTTGTATCTCCGTCGATTACAAATAGGTAGATTCCAAAAAATAGACAAAAAACTTAACTAAATCAAACGTTCGGTCGTCGTATTATCATTTGTACGAGCAAATGCGTAACTTTGTTTAATGAATTATATATAAATAAAAAATATGAAAATAACAGTTTAATACTTCATTCGCGGTTGTCCACATCCCGAACGATCGCTTCGATACTACCTACCTATCTAATCTAAATAAAGATAATTATATACCTAGGATTATTTATTATTATATTTATCTAGAGTATCAGAGGTGAATGACGGGATAACGTTTTGACTTACCTTATAAAGTTTCTCTTTATTATACCAAACATCCTCCTCCTCTTCCGCGGGGGGGTAGCCCGGAGACATCTCCAGGTTGAGGTCGTCCCTCGACCTGGACAAGATCTTCCGACGTGACACCATGTCGCCTTGAAGTGTCGGACCGCAACTGCTGAAACAAATCAAAATAATTTATTTAAAGTATTCTAAACAAAATGTCATAGTAAAAGACATTACAACTTCCTGGCATTCGAATTATAACATAAATACGGAGTATCAATATGTTTTATATATTCAAACTCATTCAGGTTGCTAGGGCACTTTTGGTTTTGTCGACAAATATGTCCTCCACTCTACAAAATTTTGCAAATTATTTAAAAAACTAAACTCTATATTATACTCGTATTTTAATGAGGTCGTTTTTATTTTGCTCAGCCCACCAGAAAGGTGAAAGGAAAGTATTGCAATCAGCAGAAAACCCAATTTCTGAAACGCCACCTCAGAATGTCATTTGTCATCTGATCAATTTTCTCCACGTTTTGGATAAGTGTATGTAAGTCCGCATGTATGTATATGTGTGTGTGTATATAGTCCGTGTGGGTGTAAGTATGTACGTATGTGTATTGGCATGATTGCCGTCCCTATCAGAATTATGAAAAACGTCTGCCAAGTTCGGTGTGGCACATAGCTTCCTCGTATCCATAACATGATTCTATATATATTATATAATATAAAAATCATCAAAGGGATTATTAGTACCTGCACAATCCCTGAAAATTCCATCGACATCGGATGACAATTGTCGAAATTATGAGAGCTTCACGTTCGCGCATGCGCAGTGGGTACAACTGATCCGATCTTGATGAAACTCACAGGGCATTATCGAATCTCCAATCCTCAACTTTCATCCAAATTTGAGCGAAATCGGACATTATAGGTCGCGAGAAATTGATATTGCAAGGATTTCAAGTTTTGCGCATGCCGCTGATCTGATCTTCATGAAACTCGTAGGGTATCATTGAACCTTTGATCTTCAAATACCCTCCAAATTTGAGCGAAATCGGACCATTAGGTCGCAAGAAATTGATGTTTCGAGGATTTCACGTTTACGCATGCGCAGAGGCTACCGTTGGTCGGCTGGTAATGCATTTCATGGGGGACCATCTAGGGCCTAACCCGCGTAATCCCTGAAAATTTCATGACAATCGGATTGAAATTGTGGAAGTTATGCGTGTGGCAAGGATTCTCGGACACACAGACAGACAGACCGACAGAGACGAAACCAAAATTGTTAAGGAAGGTCTAAAATGTAAAACGCGAGTTGAAATTCTGATTTTGGAGGCAAACAATTTTTTACTTTTCAAAAGTGAAAACAATGCTTCCGCTTCCTTGGTAGACTCGGAAGCAAAAAATTCTGATTTCGAGGATTGGCTTCTTCATGTATGAGGACGAGACACCAAGAATTTCAGCTTTTAAAACGTCAATTATTATAGCTATTTATAGCCATTTTTTGTGGATATTAACGCTGATTTCGACCCTAAGGATATATTTTTGTGGAGATGAGGGGTATTGGAGCTTGTTTTATCATGGAAGAAGAGTAAGTCCTGTGAGTTTCATCAAAATCGTTAGAGCGGTCTGCGAGGAAAGCTGAAAAATGTGCTAAAAACGACGTTTTTCAGGTTTCTACGGGTGAGGAAAGTAGTGTGGCGCCTCGCACCAGATGTCTTAATTTACCGTGCACCGTTATTCATAACCGTAAACACAGAACTAATATTTTATTTATGGGCACTTGATTGTTAAAAACTCCAGAACAATTTTGGGGGCTCTTGTGATGATCAACTGGAAGTTGGTAGGAAAATATTTTGGACGGAACAATATTTGTTTAATGATCATAGTTTATCAACGGATACTAAATTAAGTCAGATCTAGAAAACTGAAACGAAAAATTAATATCGAACCTTCTTTTTCTGGAGATGGCATGTCGTGACTAGAGCCTAGGTAGGTATGGACCCGACGTAATTAGGTAGGTTACAATCTTTCTGTTGTTTCATCCATCAACATTCCATAAATGAATACAAATCAAAATAGTTGAGATTTCTTGCACTGTTTATAATTTTTGAGAATGGAGGGATGTCACTTTTCAAATCAAGGTTTATAAAATTAGGAGTTTATTGTACATAGGCAACTATACAGGAAGAATTGAAAAATTTGAAATGAATTGAACTCGTTCCATGGGTAGTAGCTCTTTCCATCACATTATAAACCAATGCAGGGGTGGTTCAAGAGGTTATGTCTCCACATTTCTAGGGTTTTTAATGGTCGAGATTGAGATAGGTATGCATTACCGATGTTCAACGAAATGAAATGAAGATTTATGTATCAGCGTAGTCTTGGAGACAAACATAAAAGTACATAAAAGGGCTGAATCTGATTCAGAAAAACCATAGTTTTGAACTACCCACAGATCAAAGATTAGATACAGATATGGGGGCCCCGAGGGAGAGGGCATAACCGCTCGCCACTGAAATAAATTCTTTCGAACGTGCCCAAAGCCGCGATTCATTTAGATTTTCGAGTCACGAGGGCAAGAGATCGAGATATAGATCGATTATTTAAGATCCATTCAATTTGTGGCGGAGGTTCACTGACTGGGGTTCCCATTGTGCTGAGAAGGTCGTACAATAAAGCCGAGAGCTGTCAACGCTCCCGCCATAACAATTATTTCCAATAAGCTAAGCTACAAAAAGACGTTTAGTGACTTCGACGCTGTACGGGGGTTCATCTTGGGATTTAAAAACGCTACAATGGTGAGCCTTGTATACTGTAGTAAGAAGATATAGGTGCCTTGCTCATAGATCTCACGACTTTGATGTCAATATTAATTTTGAATTTTTGGGTAATTCACTCCTCAACATTAATACAGAGAAAGTTTTATCATTATTCACCCCTGCGTTGCTCAGGAAAAACAATGATCGAAATCCGATGAATTTCATGAATGTCCCCACGTCCTACTCCCACACTTCTGTCACGAATTTGGATGACTTTAAAAATGGCTCGTCATTATAGAATGAGGTCTGCGCATGATTTTTTTTTTTTTTAAATTTTTATTGAAACGGAATCGATTTAAAATGGCCAAAGTGGGGTTATTTCATAATTATGTGGTATCCCTATATTTTTTATCGACGAAGAGAAATGTGAACGTTTGAAGAAATGCGCGCGGAAATGGAGCGCGCTGATTGGTCGAAGCGCATCCATGCTGACTACGTATAATATCCACGAACGGCATTTAGGGACAGCAGGGGGCGGTGACGTAGGTACATACCTCTGGAGGTACGTAAGTCACACCCCTCCGCGAAATTCAAAACATTCCATTTTAACATTACGATTTCTGCTCCCACATGGAGTTTTTTGTCCTGAGAAATAATATTTACTAGTTATGGCAACTCAATTAACATAATTAATGGGTTTTTCCTATTTTTATTTCTCATGCGCAGACCCCATTGTCCATTTAAAATATTTTTCCCTAGTTTCTTACTATGAAATGAAAAAAAATTCACTTTGGATCCGTCGTTCTCCTGTTGTATATACGGGGTTGACTTGAATGACAATGCCAATAAAAAGAAACCGGCGTCAATGACATGTTGTCAATTTCTACGAAAATAATGAGTTTCAGAGAAGAACCTTTCTCCTTCCGAACCCTCGGAATCGATTTAACCTTGTAATTATTATTCTCGTGGAAATAGACGTCTTCATTGATTCTGGTTTATTTTTATTGAAATGGGTTTCCGCAATTTCACTGCTAGTGATTTAGTTCGTAAAATCCCCATGTTCCCCAGCAACCAGATGTTGCCGCACTTGAATCATGCCAAGGTGTGTGCTGTGCAAGTCTCTACCAAATGAAGCTTAAATTTCAAAAAATGGTTTGCAAGAGGAGTAACAAAGAGCCGTCCGTCTTGTTTGTAAGTTGATATCCTCGTGTGCAGGGACAGCCGGAGAAAGACGAATGTGCGACGGATCTCCAGGAGAACAAGGGGATTTTGGGGCTCCACGTCACGGACGCTTGATTTACCGGTATGTTACGAGATCTTACGTCGAAAAAGGAGTTAAGGTACCGACGGATTTTAAAAAAAATGCTCCTCCACGAGTTGGTTATTTACCAGGATAAACAGACATTTTCCGCGATGTTCTCAGGTACGGGCCGCTCGCACGCCCACGTCCGGCGAGGACGTGCTGTCCGGCAGTGGACGCTATCCTGAGACTTTAATCCAAAAGGGAAGAACAAATGTAGACGATATACTCAGGATATGGGAAACTTACAAGTTGCCATCTGGTATTTATAGTAGATTTAAAAAAGTAAAAATGGTTCTATAGGTATACTCCCTTCATTCTAAGACTTGTCAAAGCATTAGACCTCTTATAAAATATCATTGTATTAGAAGGACTGAAGTACAGAGGGGTCTGTTTCACAATTTGATTGTAATACTAGTAGATAAATTTTACCAATCTATACAAGTTCTAATATTAACAAGTTCTTTATAGTAACTTTTGTGTTTCACAATAAAACTCGTAATCGTAGCACACGTAATACATCGTCGGTTCCACAACAACACCGGCTAACTGTCTTTTTGGAGGTTTTGGGGTTATGACTGATCTAGAATCAATTTTTCGCGCCGGATCGAATGGTGAGCTCGGATTTGCTCTCAGAGCAACACTGAACTCGTAATCGCAGAAAAGGTAACACTGGGTATCTGAAACCTCTCACCAACACCAGCTATCTGCTGTTATTTCCATTGAAACTGCTTCCGAACTACTGCTCTCCACTTTGTAAGTATTTAATATGAATTAATACAGGAGTTATTCACCTTTTCTGTTTAATTATTTACTGATCATTACTACTCACTGATTATGATTCACTTTCGGTTTCCTTCGGATTCGGAGGCGAAACGTCTTTTTCGGGGGGTTGAAAATCCGCTAGCAGTTAGCCATTGTTGTCTTCTCACTATGAAGGTAGACATCGGGATCATGAGAGCAACAACACTGGCTAACCACATGAGAGTGTGAAACAACATCAGCTTTCTGACCAATTTTCCAACACAGTCACTCGGAAAACATTGAAAATGGTTACTAAAGTGCATATCATCTAGTGCATATTATCATTGAAAATTTCGTCGACATTGGATGGGAATGTGAAAGTTATGAGTGAGACAATGATTTCACGTTTGCGTCCGTAGTTTGCCATTGATCTAATCACGATGAAATTCGTAAGGGTTCATCCAGAGGTCAGTCCCCAACCACCCTCCAAGCTCGAGCGAATCGATAAAGAGGAATTGATGTTCAAAGAATTTTACGTTTGCACATGTCCAGGAGCAACAGTTGGTCCAACAGCAATGAAATTCCTAGAGACACATCAAGAGCCTAACCCGCACAATCCTTGAAAATTCATCATCAACGTCAGATGAAAATGTTGTAGAAGCCATGCGTGTGACGAGGACTCCCGTATGCACAAACAGAGATGGAACCAAATGTTTTCAGTTAGGAGGGAGGGGGGGGGGGGGGGGGGGGGGGGGGGGAGTATGAAATGTGAGTGAAATTTCAATTTCAGAGGGGGGAAATTTCCACCTTTCACATGTGATCACGAGGCTTCCACTATCTTGGTAGGCTTGGAAGCAAATTTGTTTTAACAATAAATTCAAACTTGAAGTTAGTACAAAAGCATCTTCAGCGACCCCACCCGGTATTGGAGGGTTTTTTTGTAAAAAGTAAAGTAGATATCGATATTGAAGAAATAAATTACTCCTCATGGCTCACGTTTATTCCTGTTTTGTTTCCTCAAAGTTCCATTATTACTTGTAATCATTCATTATCATAAGTTAATCACTATTACTGCAGACACACTAGTAACTTGCAAAATCATCCATAAATGAGGCTTGAAACGTGAAAAAGAAAATGAATTCTAATCTGCACGTCAATGTCTTCAGCATGAACTAGGTATTATTTTTTATTGGCACAAAGGCTAATGAGGGCTGTGAACATTACCACTGTTCGAAATATTATTGCGATTCTTCGAACAATCTCTCATTCTGGTCGACTGGTATGTATGTTGGTCCATTAAAAAAATACAGTCGATTGGATCCTGAGGAATTTTTTGCAAGACTTTCAACAACAGCTGGAAGAGACCCTGAGCGTAATGGCACCACTCCCCCAGTCAGCTAATCATTTCTGCGGTACAAGGACGAATAGTTCCCTAAATTAGTTTATTATTTTCGCCTTCACTTCTTTTTCTGTCATTGCTGTTTGTAGTTATCTGCGCCCCTTCCATCAAAGACCTCTCATCAAAAACCTTTCATCTCTGTATTTATCAAATTAGATAAAAGTGTGGTAGTTACAACCAAAAAAGCACACCAAAAAAGTATCATTGTACTTGATGGGTGACCGACATTAAATATTGTAGCTGCGGAGCATCTGGAAAATCGGTTTGAATGTACTTCAGAAAAGGCAAACATTCATTTATAACTTGTAGGCGTTTTTTTCCACAAACCCATAATGTTTACCCCCAAAAACAACCAGAATAATAGCCTTAACTATTAAGGCTATTAACACTAACTATTAAAATCTAACTTCTAAGATGCACCAAAATGTCTGGACTTATTTTGGTATTGACATTTTGAATTTTCGGAGAAAACAAAGGAAATTTTATAACAATTATTTTCAATAAGGAACAGTTGGAATTGCGCAAGAATTTTTTTTAAACCCTACTCAAAATTTTAGGTTTCATGTTTCAGGAGAGGGACGGAGAATTTGGATGAAGAAAAAATATAGAAAACATCGATTTCATCTGAAGGATGAAGGCCAAATCTCGATTCAAAGGTCTATTGATCCTATTCAATAATAAATTATCACTGAATCGAGTTTCTATGTTTAATATACCTAGAATTTGGAAAGTAATATTGTTAGAAAAGTACTTATTAGCTAATCCCTGCAAAAAAGAACGAAGGAATCATATTATGAAAAACTTTTTTCATTGCTAGATGGGTGATCATGTACAGAAAAATGATTAACCGTTGTGTTATCAGCAGCGGTCTTAGTTTTTCAGGAATGTTACAGAACGAAAACAAGAGCCTTTCGTTCAAAACGTGCTTACCTAATTAAAAACAAACATTGATTGTAAAAGAACGAAGATATTAACCTTTTCAACCGAGTTCAACTCTTACTGTGCCAATAGGTCGAATAAAAAATTCTTAGTTACGTAAAAACGGGTCTCATCCTTCACTCTAGCGTCGCCATTGCGCATGCGCTGGGAGTGCTGTTTTTGAAAAATGAATGCCCCCTCAGGCATCGGGCTTTCGCCTCGCTAATCAGGACTTGTGTCGGATGGGGTCATGATGATGGTAGGCCAGGCCTCCTTGATGCACGTCAAGTCAAGGATTCCTACAGAAAACGATTGCATTCACTCAAGAAATCTCACGGGCTTCCTCGTAGTGTTTGGCTTGAAAAATGCGTATTTTTTAAGCGTTACGTAAGTGGGGTTTTTGTGTGCAACGTAACCGTTTAGTTTAGTTACAATGCCGAACGAAAATTACTAGGTAGAGACAGAAGGTCTATCACACAAGCTGGGGCTACTGACAGGTGACTACGGCGCACAGTGGGCAAAATGACCAATCTAGGTGGACAAAAGTCAAGTTAAAACTTGGAAGTTTTCTATTTTGGTTATTGTTTATCA
>JAEMON010000002.1:21266786-21293098 GCA_030264115.1 Lygus lineolaris | reverse complement strand
CCAAAGGTTCATTATTGAAAATAATAAACCAAAAAATTGTTGCTCTCCAAAATCAAAATGTTCACTCACTTTATGGGTTTTAAAGCTTTCTACGTTAATTTTGGTTCCGTGTCTATCTGAAAGTCAATTCCTTGTTCCAGGCGAAACTATACGAAATTATGGTCCGATTTAGATGAAATTTTCAGGAATTGTGTGGGTTAGGCCCTAGACAGTCCCTTATGAATTTTATCGCCGTTCGGACAAAAGGTATCGTGTGCCCTCAAGCATTCGTTCCTCACGCAATCTGTCCATAAAATTACTAACTCCCTGCGCATAATTTGTAAATCGATAACAAGAAATGATAGATTACAAGAATGACACACCAGCCAATGATCTATTGTAGCATTACTGAATTGGTTGTATTGAAATAGTATACATAGAAGCCCTTTATTATTTGCTCGTTACCATAAATTATGTTTACCTTTCATTGAGTTGGATGGGTAATTAAACCCCCATTAAATTTGCCATAAATATTATACTTCGAGCATCATCCGTAATGGTTGTAAGCAGCTGTTCAATCAAATTAGTTCTACTGCATCATCTGTATCTGTGATGAAAAAATTCTTTGCGTGTTACCAATAGAGTGTGTTGAAATCGTTTAGTATGTAACATAAAAATATTATATATGCATGTACCCGAAGGTTGAGAGAGACCTTTTGTAATAAATCAATGGCTTCTTTCGCACGTCCTCCGACCTTGATCCTGAATACATAATTAACATTCATTCAGTCAGTACTGAATGAATGTTAATTATTTGCTCTTCTGCTCAATCCGTAACAACATGAAATACGACTACTTGAGCATCAACCGTTCGAACACCCTAGAAATCCAATTATGTACAGTAACATCACTGAAGAAACGATGCTCTTATAGCTATAACTATGTTTATGCATTACGTTAACCTAACAAGACCTTTCATTGAGATGGTTGAGTAATTAGACTGAATCATTAAGTTAGTAAACTAATTTAACTCTATATTAAGTCCGACAGAATAAAAAGAAAACTGAAAGACCTATCGTATCGAATTTTTAAATTTTTTTTTTTTAGAAAACCTTGGAGTCCAGTATTATGCTAGTTATATTATGTACCTGCATGCACCTCCCATTATGCCATATAATTTGACCACCATTTGTAATCCCTGTATGCAGCTGTTGAATTAAATGAATTCTGTTGCATCTGTACCTGTTATGAAACGATGTGAAGTACTTCTCTTAACCCTTGCTTGTTAGCAACAGATTGTGTCGAGAGAGACCTTTCAAATTAATGGCTTCTTCTAGAAAATCGTATGTTATGACCTTGATGTGCAGTACCATGCTTAGTTCGTAACAACATAGAGTTGTTTCAGTCTCAACTAAGTATGATCTTGCAGCGAGAATATTCTTGATGGTTTTGTTTCTCTGTAAAGCTCTGCACTCGGGTAATGACGGGATATCCAGGTTTTTTCTTCTCGTAGGTGGCGACAAAGGTGAAGGGCGAGTCGTTGAAAGTATTTTTCTTTCTTGGCCAACAGCAGAACGATCTCACGACTTCTCTCGTGGCATTCAGATGCCTCTGGCGTCCCGGCTCGAAACACGAGCAGCCTGCCATTGCGCATTCGTCACTCCTTGTTGAATAATAACTCCCACGCGTTTATTTGTATCATCAAAGGATAAACCGTGGCTGCCCAAAATTTAAACACTTATAAGAGCGAGAATGTACACTTTTGGGTTCAACAGGGTAGAACCACCAAGGTAACCTATTGAACGCAAAAGAGCTACACAGAAAATTTACCAAGTTCAATTGATCGTCTGGAACCAGAAACACCAATTTACCACTCCTAAATCCTTGAAAGATAAAAAAAGGTCCGCCAAGTGGTCGTGGCCCATAAAATCTTTGTATCCATAACATGATTGCATAGAACAGAAGATTATTGTTTTTTTGCGAAGATTTCTCGTTCACGCATGCGTAGTGGTTACTTTTTTTTAGCGAATTTTCGAAGAAAATGAAGCTATTGCAAAGGCTTCAAAATTTTTCTAATGCAAATTTTTGACAATTTTCTTCATGGAAATGCGTTTCAGACCATTCTAAAACGATTCCTGGAATTTAACACTTTTTCAAATGTGTATATATATGCATGAATGGAACTTTTTTCTTTTTGATGATAATGAAATTCATAGGAACAATCTAGGAAACACAATCCCCCTTGCCCTGAAAATTGCCCTTTACCTGGAAATTTCATCGGATTCGGATGAAAATTGTGGATGTAATGCGTGTTGCAAGGATTCTAGGACAATGTCTTAGACAGGACAATGTCAGACTGACGAAGAAGGTCCAAAACGTTAAGTGCAAGTGAATCTAGATGGGGCCCGCACGTTAAGTGCGGGTGAATTTAGATTTTGGAGGAACTACATTTTTCACCTCCAAAAAGTGAACACAATGCATCCGCTACCTCAGTTTAGAATAGTTAGTTTTTAAAGGGAAATAGAAGACCAAAAATATAGACTGTATTATAAATATCTAGATGACAACAGGAGAAAAGTGATCTACGCAGAAGGGTTATCTATTACATACTCTGCCAAGTGGAAATGGCACATAGCTTCCTCGCGTCCAAGGAAATTATTTGAAATCAAAAATTGTGTAAGTTCAAAATTTTTGATCGTGTTGATGTTTGTCAGATTAACAAAATGTCAATATAAATTTGAAAAAAATGTGTAAGTTTAGAACTCTTGATTCTGTTGATGTTTGCCAGTTTAGAACCAATCTTGTTCGGGAAGCTCTGAAACGTAAAATTCGAGTGGAAATCTATTTGTGTGCTGAACATACTATGATCCGCGTTACCTACGGCAGGTATTAAATATTCCAAACTTTTCCAATTTCACCTTTAAATCGGAGGTTAAAAATATAACATAAGCAGTTATGATAATTTTGTAATGGGGGAGCTGTGGAGTTTTTCGTTAGTAACCACTTTCTCTCTGATCTTGAACAGCTCGACCTTTGCCAGAGTTGGTAGGATCGGCCCTAAGCTGATTGTAGGGTCATAATTTACATACGACCCTATAATCTACCTTTCGCCCAAGTTTCCGATAGTAACCTTTGCGAACCCAATATAAGCTATCGTAAATAATGAATTTCAAATTTTGGAACCCGTTGAATGAAGAAGGCGGATGATCAATCGAAAAGAGGGGTAGTGGGTAAAATTATACCTTATATGGTGCCTACGTGTAGCGGCTGAATGCCCAAAAAAACCGTTAGATAGTTTAGTTAAATTCATGAGTTCAACATGGTACAATGGTCCTAATTTCCTGTCAGGATGTTTGTCCGTTTTTTAATGTCACAGGATGCCTCTACTCTAAGTGCACGCCTAATCACATTTTTCACGAGCCGGAGAAATTCAGGACACTAAAGAAAATTCGGGTTTTTGTCAACACAACACTCCTTCGGATAGTTGATCCATTCTCAAAATGAAACTCTTTCGTAATATTTAAACCCCGAACCTTCGAAATGTTTTTGGGAAAAGGAAGAAGTTACTGAACCACTTATATTTGCTCAGATTTGTCGGGCTCTCATTATTTTCTTAAATTGGCGTTACCTAGTGGACTGCATATTTGTCGGGATTCAACCGTGGCTGAAAATGTAGAGTGAACGCACACAAAGACACATTGACATAATCTTTGTTTGTGTCATTTCCAGTGAAACTTGTCCCATCCTCAAGCCACCAGAGAGTAGCAACCCTCAAAATTACTTCTAAATAAAACAAATGATAATATTATTTCATAGTTAGTTTGATTGCATTTTTAAATATCTTGCTGCGCATGAACTGCGTGATTTCTTTTCTTAAAAAAAAAACAATTCCTAACAACCCTACTTTTATTCTTCTGTGCAACGCAAGGATTATCCAGCTAGTAAAACACGATAGAGAGTTTTCAGACTATATTATTGTCCCCAGAAATAATCATAGGGGGCTTCAAGGACTATCGGATAGGAGAGTACTTCTCATGAATCAAAAATAATGTCGACAGTGGTACCAACCTTACAACAGTTTGCTTCCAAAAAGTGACGAACTTGACCTGGAAAAGCCCCGCTTCTCTTTGTAAATTGAATATTACCGGCTCCGAAATGTCAAATAAAACGAGGCTTGCGGTTGTTCCCCTTTCATCCAAGTTCACCTTCCCCCTCTCCTCCCGTCGTTCCAAAGGTAAATTACCTTGTTCCTCGTCCTTGGATGACCCTCCTCTCCATGCCTCCCATACCCTACCGAACTCTTTATACTGCTACTTAATATACTTTCCTCTTCTCGGTTTTTTTCTTCATTTTTTGTGTGTGCCAGACAGTCCAGCAAAAACTTTCCTTGAGGGGACAACTTCGAGGTACCACTGGTGGATATCTTTTTCCACGCCGCTCTGTGAAGCAATAAGAGAAAAAGATAACTTCCGTGATCTTTCAGAGTTATCTTACGTCCTTACATAGCCAATGTTATAAGGAACGTATAATAATACAATTCCTAAACGAAATTGAATTAAATGCCTGCATGACTTGCAATAAGTAGTTTGCGATAGCATTATCCTAATCGAGGAGTGTGCATGATATACTTCGCTGCAGTAATGGAAAATTGGTATCGTTGAATTCGTCACCAAGATAGACAATTTATAAAACCTATTTTTGCTGCATGATTTTACTGTTACATATACCTACGTGGTCACATCAAATCTCTCTTCGTCACATGAAGACGTGGGTACCGACTTATCTCAACAAGAAAAACATCATAGGAACAGATTCTCTATTTTACACTCGTGTAAAGTACATATTCCAAGCCACGATGCACACGCTGGAATTTTTTGGAGTTCCACTGGTATCTCTCGTTCCATTCAGAGTGAAAGGGTTAAGGACTTGTGGAAAGAACGAGTTTTTATCTCTGTCAAATATTAAGACCCAGATCGATATCAATGGAACGAATATTCTCAACTAAATGAAAAAGCACCTCGAGAAAGGCTCGAGGAAGGGATGAATGTCAAATCGGGATGCCCTCCCTTAGCCGTCTGATCGAATTGCAACATGACCCAGCGGCCCTGAAGATGAGCCAGTTTGACATGAGATATTCACGAATACGAACAGAGTAGAATCTTCACGGCTCGTCCCATCGCTTGGGTTTCAAGGACTCGCCACTCACTTTCTCACGCACTGGTTTGATTTCTTCTGGCACGAGAGCCGATACGATGTAACACCTAATGAGTAGTTTGCAGAGGGCCCTAAACGTCAGCTGTCTGAATCTTGGAGCTTCCTAACTAGTTCACCACTATTTGAAACGCCCGACATCCTTAAAAAGGCGTCAGATACCTAAGTCTTTTGGAATTGACAAGGTCTATTTCAAATGAACATTTTAATTTAAAAATGGCAATGAATGAATAAAATAGCCCCACTTCAAGATAGTGTGTATTGGACCTTATCAGTTTCAAAGAACCATTGCAGATTTAACAGAGCTTAGAGTTTAAAAAATCCAAAAATTAGTTCCAGAAAAATAACCACTTTTCTGTGGTGTGTGTGCTGAAACCGAAAAGACGACACTTTTTCCCTCTGACATTAATTTTCCTCATTGCTAATTTTGGGGGTTTTCATGATTTTTGGATGATCACTGATCACTGTCTACCTCCAAAAACACCACACTTAAAAAACCACACTTCAAAATCATACTTTCAACTCGGACTTGGACAAATAACACATGAAGCAGTTTCAAATTAAAATTCTTCTGAAAATGCTCAAGATAAGTATGTAGGTATCATGGTATAACAGTCTTCCCAGTAAATTGGGGTCTGGTAAGAAAAAGAGAGGGTTCTTGGGCGCTTTCTTAGACATAATACAACTTTTTTTGAGATTTTTTTACGATAAAAGCATTAAGTACCTACCAAGGAATATTTCGAGATATTCCATGGCCTCGAGATAAACGGTTATTACTGTTATTAGATGTTATTAATCTGATTCACCTAATAAATACGACTTTCTGACATTTTGGCAAACCTGTGTAATTTAAATCACAAAAAAGACAAGGGTTCACACTTATAAATCGAATATCTAATCTTGAATTTTTGTAAATCTTGTATGTTTGTGTGTATGTAATATTTATCTCGAGAACTTGTCTTCCAAACTTTGGCTAGTCTTGGTTACAGGGTACTAAACTACGAAATAGGCCTTCCTCGACTTCGGGATAGTTCGTTTTCAGAGTGTTCAGGGAGATCCATAGCAACGAGATTTGTAAACAACCAATAATTGTTTACGATCATAAATGAACCAGCAATTAATTAAACCTAAGTAGGAAGCTAAGCAACTTAGCCTAAGTAGAAAGCTACGAACTCGTTATCATCATCAATCTATCATTTTGTTATCATGCACTTTGAGCACATTATTATTGTTACGATGACTCATTACGATTGTAACCTACTGTAAGTAAAAACAGTACGTCATTGATTGATCTGGATAATATTCCTTCCTGCTTTTCATTAATTCATTCATTCAAATTCCACAAACCTTCAGAGCGATTCATCTCACAGAGTCACTTCACTTGAGTCTATACGTGTCTTCGCAGTGGGTTAGCTCCAGAATAAGTGATAAGTTCCCAGACCGACCGACCCGCTAGATTTCCTACTGTCGACGATTGCTATGTGGACGAAAGAGCTTCGGGACTACGTGAAGCCTCGCTAGCGCGGGTATGCCAAGGTATGTTCAGATGCCACTGCACATCTAACTAAATTCATTCACATTCTAGTAACGTAAGTTACACCTTGAAAATATTACAGCTCGAACCAATTAAATTTATTATGGAACTTCCCGAAGTATTGGGAGAAAACGAATGGTGCCCATCCTTCAAGGGTACATGGTGAAATGAAAAAATTCGGCCACAACCAAAACGCCCATCAATCTATTGTTCAGAATTGAAGTCCGACAACCATCACTCACAGCTATGGTCTAGAAGTTGACTTGCAGTCATGGTATCTACCTACCCTCGTACTTACCTCAGGTAAAAATTGAAGGATTTCGGAAGATGACATTAATTTTTACGAACATTTTTTTCTCCTATATCAAAAATTAGTACCTACGTATCAAAGTCGGAATTATCACCCCCCTCCAAATGGGTGGAACAAGACGCATTTACGGATGGTAAATAGAGTAACGTGAGTATGTTATGTTTGTCATGCATGGGTATTGCATGCATTTGCATCTATTAAAAGAAGTAACTCATGTGAATGTCACAACAAAATGCCTCTCTGATTCGTACTCGATGTACTCAGGTGGATTTCAGGTGGATACTGTGTCGAGTAGGAGCAGCCTTCTCTCCCGCTCGTTACAATATCTGTCAAGGATGTGAGTTGACTTTTGTAAGTACTGCGGCGATTTTAGCTCCATTTTCCTACTGCTGCGTGCGACCTCGATACTGAGGGAAGGTTCCCATTTTGTGCTGCACCACCACCCTGGATGTCAAGGTCCCCGAAATGGTGGTGGACCCCGAAATTATGCCTAATATGCAACCAAGATGTTGGGGTCCCTTGGAGAACAGCAACTCATCCTCTTCATCTGCAGCATTTCCATTCTACCTTTTACTGGGTCACGATGTTGAAAGTCATCGGCCTTGATTGAGGATTTTTTAAATCCTGTGTAGGCCAGTGGCACACAAAGTCTCGTGAACCACCTACTGTCATTTATTGATATCTACTTTCATGAAAATCTAATAAACATTGTGGTTAACCCACCAAGTAATAATATTTTGTTACTGTCTGACCACGAGACCTGTTCTGTTTGTTCTTCTTCTTCTTCTCTGCATTTGAACTGGAATTCTTCAAAATGAACCCAATTTCTTCTAAATCATCCTGTAGGCGATCGAATGGACTGATCTTGTTCTCATATCTGATCTTGAGAAAAGTCTGAATACTTTTCTTTTTTTTTGCACTGATTATATATATTTGAATAAACGAGATTAATTTGAGAATGTTGATCATTGTGGTTCACCATTCTTTCTTCTTAGCTTGTGGTGGGAAATTGTTCGCTTTTCACGAACAATGTTAAACATAATAAATTGACATTATTTCTATGGAAATTGTCCACAATTTTATTAACTATTTGATCCCTGAATTTTAATCTTTATAGTGCAATGTTTACATTGTTGCAGAGATCAAAAGAGGGAGATTTCAAGTGGTTGGCTTCAGAATGAGAAGATAGGTACTATTTTCGCATGATCGAGTCAAACCAACGATTTCATTCGCTTTGCCACATCGGTTCCAGCAATCATCTAAGTCGTTGAAGCGTGTTCAATGGTATCTCGAACCTCATTATTGTATCATAACCCTCGAATAATCAATGAAATAGAAATAGAAAGTTGAATACAGAAAATCCGTGCGTTGCACAAAACGTATGGTTCTGCCTCACAGACTCGTGTGCTGTTCCAAGTATCAAAAAGCCATAACCGATTAGGGTTTCAGGTGCAAAAACTGCACAAATTAGATATGAAAACAAATTGAACCTTCCTTCGAAATCGCAAGTCAAATACACTCTGAGCTCGGGTAGCTATTCAGAATATAATAATTCCACACACTATTTAGGGTCTTTGACTTTCTATATTAGGAGTTACCGGTGGTGTACTGTTTCTAGCCAGGAGTGTGTAGGTACTTCTCCATAGAACCGAGGAAGGAGATGGATATCTCCGGTCGGTAGTTGGGTCTGTCCAGTTACGCACTATTGTAAGGAAATTCTACAGAACGGTAAATCAAAGTTGGAAATGACAGCCGCTAACAAGGCCGTAGGCGGAAGTGATAAGGAAACACATTTTTCAGCGTTTTCGAACCCAATGAAGTTGAATTCATGGGAAGAAGGACCAAAGTGGTTGACGCATCACGTGTAACGTAAAGTAGGAACAGAATCACGTAAAGTAGCCTTCTACTGCTGTGATGGAACTGTCAACAACAACGGCACACAATAAGTAGTCCAAAAATATAAACATTCGTTTTAGGACAAACGGCTGGATACCTAGAAAATGTAAGATGGGCACCCATAGCTTATTGACTCTTCTTCATGTTCTTATCTTCTCTAAGATGGACTCCTGTTGTTGAAGTCGTCATCCGTTATCCAAAAAGAGATCTCTTTGAGATCTGAACCTGTTGCGATGCGAATGACATCACACTTGTATTTTTTATTTGTTGAAATCTAACGGTTGAAAACCCACGTAGTGACGTCCCCGCTGACTAGGAAAAATACATTAAAAATAATGAGCCAAATAAATATCCGACCTCAGAGCCTTCTCCTTGTTTGGGCTGGTCGATCGCCGTGAAGAATCGACCTGAGATTTTGATATTGTTTTTAGTCACGTGATTCCTTTATTTCCTCGAGCGTAGGAGGGGCGTGTAGGTACCATGCACCGGGTCATTGAGCCAGTACCCCGTGGAAATCAGGCAGACAGCCAAACCGTAAATCAACTTAATTGTCTGGTTTTCGTAGTTTGACTCTTACACAGGGTAATCCAACGTACGTAAAAAAAAAATCCAAAAGACGTAAAAATATGAAAGGCAAATCAGAATTCATCAAATATGATTCTAATATACAAAAAGTTAGGTAATAGACAGGGATGTCGATTTGTGTCGACCTATTTTAATGGAATTTTCAAGGATCGGAAAAAACATGAGCAAACGTCGAAAACTCTGAAGAGATATATTTTTCTATATGCACATTTCTATGTTGAAGTCACTGCCTTACAGTTTTTTGTGTTTTCAGCTATTGGATTTTTTTTTTCTTCCAAAAACTTCGTTTCAATTTGTTCTGAGAAAAATATTGACTGAAAAGTTCATAGGTATGTAGGTAGGTCACATATTTTTGTTTCAAAGTTCATAAATTCGACGAATACGATCATTTAAATTAATTTAGATTCTTGTACGTTCCCATTTTGAGAGGTCCTTATTACCTTAAAGTGGAGATTCGGTGCCAGTTGAATTCTCATTCATTCGATTCCGATCGAAACAGAACCTGTTCCTACAAGCTCTACCGTGAATCGAGCCGTTCAGGATAGAAAAATATTACGTAGGCATCAGATTGCATCACCCAGTTTCGAAGCCGTCCACGCCCAGAAGTAGCGGAAGCATCCTGAATAATAAAAATGTTTTTGCTTGGGACGTCTCAAAGGCGGTTTTCGCTTCAACCAGTCACAAGACGTCTTTTGAATGTACAATGGGGACTTCCACGTCTAAAACTCGAACCTCGCATTTGATCGGAGGAGGCCAAAACGGTGTGTCGATACTAACTGTACGTCTGTGTGGGGAGTCATCACGTTCGAATGGGACTCGGGTCATGAGGGGGTTCTCACCGTGACATATCCTCTTTCAGACGGTTTCTATGTATGTCTGGTTCAGTGACGGCTTTGGCAGTCTGTTGGCACACATACCACCACGTTCTGGGATAACCGAAATCTCGGAAAATAGTCCATAACAGCTGACCTGACTCCCAAACTGTACCTACTACGCGCAAGAGTTCGCGTTTTTTTGTTAAATAAAATTTTCATTGTAATTATATGAATAGTTGTACCTAGTTCAATTAATGACTTTGAAGTTCAATAAACGCTTGGTTATGATGTGGTGCTTAGGTCACGAAACATACTAGGCATCTGATCGCCTTCTCATAGTCTCCGTTAATATGGGTTTTCTCGTTAGTTTGGTTGTTATTCTCAACATAGCCAAAGCTCAAATGGAGGGAATTGATCGAAAATTCGTTACACAAATAATTACCTGTCCGCCAACATCCTATATTTGATCCTCAGTTGCTCTAATTGTGTGTGCTCCTTCTGTGTTGTTGTGCTCTAATGCTCGAACTGGAGAGCTCCTAAGAGTTAACAACCACAGTCGCATACATTTATTTTGTATTCGATCTCGAGCTGAGTTACGAAAGCTTGTGAGTAGAAAATTTATAGAGATTTTTATTCTGAATCGAGTGCAACTTTCCGCGTCTTTCTATGATCTCATACACCTAGACGAAATTAACTATTTTACTTGAATAGTAGTTGAGAAAAGCTTGCTTGATCTCTTGTAGAAAGAACAATTTATCAACATTTATCTTGAGGTCCAAGTTTTCTGAAAGTGCCTGAACAGAAACATAATCGTGAAACGTAAAATCCCAGTTATAAAAAATGCGTTTCGAATTTCGAGGAGCATAACGATTCTATCGAATCAAAGTTGAATCAGGCAATTTTTCCATCCAAAAATCTGGTATCTTCAATGGTTTACACCACCCCCGACAGTAATTGTGAAACGTGGAAGCGTATAAATAGATCAGATAGTAGGTGGTTGGGGTCCGCAAGTGTGACCTACGCGGAGTGAAGGTGTCGCAATCAGCGAAGGTCGCTGGTCGGCTGCCGCTCTCCCTCACTAAATTTTCTTTGTCGTTCGGAGGACTCTTCGCACCAACAGGATACGGGGATGATGGCTTATGGATTATGTTAATTCGTCGCAGGAATGATATTTACGACAGACAGCCCTTGGCTCATTCAGCTTTTGAGTGTTGTGCCTACTACACTAATGTGAATAGAGTGGTTGTAGGGGTCGGAAATTCTCCTTTTTTCAACCTCAATTTCGGGTTCAGCGCTCTCAAAAATTCATAACTGCATATTTTCTGCTCAAAACTCCATCCGGTTAAGCCTGGAAATATCTGGAAAGAGGTGGGTGACGTCATTATTATTAATTTCAGGGATGCTCTAGCTGAGTTTTATAATTTGAAAAAGTAAAAAATAACACCCCATTGATTGCCTCCATATGGTATCTTCGAATGCATACATAGTATTCATATTTTGACGCACTTGGTCGAACCAGATAATTATATAGTGTCCTTGGAAATGATGTCCTACATCCTCGAAACTATTCCCAGGTTGCCTGGAAAATGAGGAGAAAGGGTTTTCATGAAATGTTTGCCCTCTGAGATAGCATTGCGTGATTTAGCGTTTTTTTTGCGTACGTTTTGAACAAAATCGGTTCCGATTTTGACTTTCCGTCTTCTATCTGTCTGTTTGAAGTGAATTTCATCTTATTTGCAAAACTCCAAAATATCCATCCGATTTTAATGAAATTTCCAGGGATTATGTGCGGGCGGTATGCCGCTAAGCCTTTGGATATTGCGGTCATACTCTAACGTCTTTTTCACTAGCCTATCTTTTATCATTCGTAGAAATATGTTACTAATACTTCCTATGCCTCACATAATTCCTATGTTTCATGTATCTAATGTCCTCGATAATAACTCATTTTTCGTTTTCCGACTTTTACCAGCTAGAATCGCGATTCATACCGCTGTGAAACTTAAGGGCGCGGGGCGTAATGTAAGATTCTCGATTGTTAAGTGGGAATTAGAAAATGAAAGAAGATTTAGAATTTTGGGAACTGATGCCTTGGATTTTTTTGAATGTCTATAACTAGGTAACTAGGTACCACTGATTAGAAGCTGATCTTAACCTTCGCTGTTCTACCTATATTTTTTGGTTCGGGAATTCTCTCGATAAAATAACCAAACTACAACAGATAATCATTTCTAAAAACGAGCATGAAAGAAAATGAAACGCATGCGAAGTTGACATTGTTGAAGAGGCTGGAGATCAGATAAGTCGACCTTCCCCCCATCAGCGTGTTCAGTGCCATCGCGGCCATCTCAACGTTTCGGCCACTGAGTTCATCATCTGTTTAAGGCTCCTCCACTACCCCACACCTACCCTCTTTCGACAACTATGAAAAAATAATAAGGTGTTTTGCGACTGCTCCTGAGCGCTCTGAATCGAATCGAGTTCGTTTCATGCAACCCAAGTATAGCAATAATACTTTCGTGATCATTGTCATCTCGAAAAGGGGACACAAGTCACGCATCTACCGTAGTTTTTTTCCCCATATCGCCGTCTCGATTGAATTTCCTTAAGAGCCTTTTTTATATGAATTTTTATTCTTTCCGAAAGGTTTTTCTTACTCCGGATTCCTTCGGACGCACTCGGGAGTTTTCTATTTCTACAGATGTTTGCCTGGTTCATTGAACGGGCTTCTTCACGATTGAGATTTCTTTTTTCGAGTGATCTGCCCCTTAAAAATGGGGAGGTAATCCTCACGTAGGACCTGATATTATCACGTTCACGACGTTTCAAGACATATGTAAGTCTGACAGTTTATAGGACGTGAGAAAATGACTTGGAAGGTCGCTGGTTCTTGGTGAAAAATGAATGAAGTATGTTTCATGTTTCGATTCAGTTTTTGGATTAATTGAAATAATCTTGCATTTTTGGTACTATTTTTTCACAACATTTTTAAAATAGAGTAGAACACTTCACGTTGATTGAAATTTCAGATTGGTGACGGTGACGTACCAGTTTAGGAAATATCGAACGCCCTACTACTACTATATTGGTCAATTCGTTTGAATAGATACATACAACTGACGAAGGTAATCTATGTTTTTCATTAAATATTCACCCCATTTATTTCATTATCAAATCAGAGTTTCATTGAGCATTATTTCAATTCTGAAATAGAAAAATTACATAGGTACCTAAGGAAGTAGGTCCGGTGGACGCTACTTACGTCAAATGTGCCGTCAAATTGTTTTTATTCTTTTTTCATTTTTGTTGTTTTTATTAGGTTAGGTTAAAGTTGTTGGCCTCTTTGTTGGTCTCACGTTAATTTAAGGGTTACACCAACGACCAAAACAACACAAAAACGCTGGAAACTGAAGAGAAAAGTAGGCAGATATACGGCCTTGAACAAGATGATCAGGTGAGATAGGAGTTACAAACCCCTAATCTTGTATTCGATCAAGAGAGTAGGTAGATCTCAGGTAAACAAACAATGCGTTTGGTCAACATTCACACACACACGGATTCTTCTGAAGGCTAGTAACAGGAGTAAATACAGAAATAATGTATTCACCAATATAGAACTTATTATGAAAATACTCAAGTAACAATAATAATTTAAAAACTATTATTTTGAATCGAACAATAATCGGTAACAACAATTTTAACTCAAAGGAATTTTATACTCGGAGGCGGTTATACTAAAAGAGTGATGTTAGGGCTTTTTGATTGAAATATTGAAACTAATCGGTCATTGCCATCAAAAATCAAAAGAAGAAGTTAAGTTACTAATTCAGGTAAGTTGTACTTATTCTTTCGGAGACGAAAATTTAAGAATGTCTTTGAACAACCTTTGAGAAATGTTTCCATGCAGGCGTTCGCTTTTGCAGTCGATGGAGATTCTTGAGAAGCACGGGGAGTTTGTTATAATTATACTTAAGCATAGTATGTGTGAGATTATATTTATGTATATTTGATTGGAGAATTACGGGTTTGGAAAGTGGGTCCTGTTACGATCGAGAAGTGGTAGAACTGAGGTGTAAAGTGAGCCAAAATTGATTTATACACTATTATAAGCTGAAAAGGGCCTTTGATAGAACTTCTTCGCCATTCAGTATGCACATTCATGACTCATTAATCTCTCGAGTACCTACCATTGATGGGTCTCCTTGCATCATTTCAGGAATTTACAACAACTCTCCCATTCTATCTAACTGGTAGGTATATAGGTAATTGAAAGGACTATTTTGCATGAAAAGGTTTCGCCCACAGAGCAATCAATATTCGTGGGTCCGTCGGTCTGGCGTGTTAAATATGGGGCCGAACCCACCAACGCCTACTTCTTTCACCCATCACATCATCAAGGTCTCTTCCGCGAACCTGAGGTCTGCACACTGCCTGGTCTGGTAACGGCTCTAGCCCTGACCTTGGGCTCAGATCATTGCATATGTAACGAGTAATGTGTAATCCTAGAGGAAAGAGAATCATATCGAATACCTACCTCCCGACCCGCTCCGCCAGCTCTGGTTTAGCATGATTACAGTGTACACAACTCTTCCTATCCGCTTCAACCTTTCTTTGTTCACCGGGAAGAAACTGGAGTAGAAGTGAAATTAGAAGAAATTAATTCTGGCCGTAAGGAAGCCACGTTTTGGTATGCGCGTTATGGTAACTGAAAAAGCTCTGACTTTTTTGGTTAAGGCGAGGTAGGTAGATCCCACAAACAAAATTGGAATTTGCTGAAAATCCGTCTTCAACGTTATACGTCAAATTAAAAAATGTGACACAACTCTAAAACGAGCGAGAATTGTATACAAAATGCAAAAACGAGGTTTTGTGAAAATGTTCAGCTATCACATGTACCTATCACGATACGTCCTAAGAAGATGTATACCTACGTATTGTCTTGATGCTCGTTTTTAGACTAGAGATAGTCGAAAAACGGACACCAACCTGTGATTCAGCGAGGCAGATACCTACGTAATAATTTACTATAATATTCAGGTTATCTTTTCCGAGAGATACCATCCTAGGGTGGTTGGGTGTGAGGGACTTTCCACTCTCCCCCACCCTTAGAAAGTTTTTTTGTATCTCTGCCACTGAATGGGACGTAGGGCTAGAAATCTCGTTCAAGCACAAAAACTAAATGGCCCACGGCCATGTGCCAAGTTATTGGCTTCCAGCAACCAAAGGAGCTGTTTTCCATGGGAAATCTGGGGTGAAAAATAAACTTTTTACATAATTATAGTGGTGAACCATGTACCTAGGAAGAAAACACATTCCTATCCGACGTTGGTGGTGTCAGCAGGATGGGCAACAAAAGCATATCCAGGAATCAGTGTTTTTCCCACGAATTCTATTCTGGACAAACTGAAAGGCATCTCTTCACTCTCAGAATCCTCTTCACGCTCAAGATGATGGAGCTGGAGTTATTTGGCCTGCCATACTTTCTGCCAAATAACCAGAAACACGATGGGTTTTACTAAAAACTTGTTTTTGTCCTTTGTCTTTCGTGGTTCACTCTGTAGAAGTCTGAAATTAGGAACGAAAATCGCTGGATATTTCCGTTTTGAGAAATTTTTTATCAGGTTTTCTATAGCTTATTTTACATGCATAACGCTTCTATTTAGATTCGTGTGTCAGGAAGCTGTCACCACTAGTTCCGGGAACAAGATTAAGATGTTGAAGGCTGAAAATCTCACGCCGAACCGAAATCCATAGTGACCTGAGATTCCACAAAGCGCTCTTCATAAGGAGAGATTGCTCCAGTGACCGCAAAAATCAACTCACAAAAGACACTCCAAGTCGGAAACGCAAATTCGAATGATTTGTGATGTCTGGTTGAGACCCTTGAAAGGTTTTTCGTGAAGCACCACAGACTAATAGCAGAGTGTAGAGGAAGGTTGTCGGGCCCGGCACTCCCCCGTCCAGTGACTTTTTCTCGGCTTGCACGCTCCCATTTTGGCGGATTCAAGGAAAACTGGTTGCCTCGCTAAGTGCCGTTGATTGACGTTGGATGTTGAAACCTCTTCTGTCACTGCGATGATCGAGAATCATTTTTTTTTCAATGCCACTAACAACAGTGGTCATAAACATTCACCATTCTTATTTTTACAACATCAATGTCAACAACATTCATCGCTAATTATGATTTCAATGAACAAAAAAATACAAGTTACTGTCACTAACTTGAAGCGAAATCGTCGAAAATTGATACCAAGTACAACAGGCAATTCAATTCCATTAGTTCAACTGAAAGATTTCAGTGAGAGCATTAAAGAAATGTGCCAAATGTGGGGTATCCGATGATTGAGAGTGGGCGAAAACGAGTGGTGTAAAATCGCACCCTCCACTCTACACAACCCATGACGTCACACGTAATCTTCTCACCCATAACAGCTCACATTTTGAGCTGAAATGTTCTTATCGGGGGTTTTCATGGCTGCTGAATTTGAAGTCGAAAAGGCAAAATTCGGACACACCGGAATTACAAACCTGTGGCATCGAGTGATTTCGGGTAAATACTTATTGTTTTCTCAAATTTTACAATTATTGTGAGTGGTGGCTTGTTCTCACTGTTTGATTCGAGTGCAATACGGATGTATATAGCAAATATACAATATGTATATAGCTATGTATATAATAATAATAATATGTATATAGTAATATATATAAAAGTTCCATTCATGCAGAATGAGTTGATGAGCGAATTTCCAAAGAATGATTTTAACCGATTTGGTGGGTGATTCTTATAGGAAATTTCTCACTGATTCCGAATATACCTTTATGTTCCTATGTTTAAGATGGTAATGTACACCAAAAACCTAAAAAAACACGTTTTTGAGCGATTTTTGACTCCTTGACACCTTGGCGTACTCCAAAAATTCTGGCCAACTCGTCCTTTCTTTTGATATTATTGACATTTTGAAATTTTTTTGGAATTTTTATCTCGATCCCTCGGTCGGAAAATTTTCAAAAATTTGGATTACAAACATTTTGAAGCCATTGCAATAGCTTCATTTTCTTTCAAAATTCGCTAAAAGATAACTAACGAAGGTCTTGTGCACTATGGCTTAGCACCGGAAACTGGAACAATTTTTTTACTTTTTCCAACGAACGGAAAATTATTTTGGTTCGATATTTTAAATTGAATGAGCCTTCATGATATTGAATGGGTGGTTCAACTTTCGATACTTATCTATCAGGATACTGAGAAAGAGTTGTTACCGACACTATGTTGGAAATTGGAAAAACTGTTCCTATTAAGGCCTCTATTTAAATGAATCCACTTCATTCAACTTGGATCTTTTTGAAGTATAGATGAGACCGTTGTTATGAGATAACTTTGCCTCTAAAGTAAACAAAATTGATGCAAGTGTGAGGTAATGAGTTATGAAAGATTGGCATTAATTCGACAATAGAGAAAACTTGAGGGACCTTTCACTAACTGTTCTTACGCTTCTTTTCATGAATGGCAGCAATCAACCAGGTCAACTCACCTGTAACAAAACAAAATAAATGTTAAAATGTAAAATGTTAATATTTTAATTAGGTAGGCATGTTAAATAAGTAGATACCATTGTGAAGCATCAAATTAATGTATGAATAGAATGAGCATTTTCCATCATTCCTGAAGAGAATGTCAACTTCTTGAAACTATTGATTGGTGTTTATCTTATCAACATGACGTAGGTACGACACCGATGACAGGTAAACGACTTTGATTAATATTGATATGCGGTGCGTCCCACTTCGAGAGTTATTATTTAGTTTGGCATTGTTGGTTGGAGATGAGAAATTGAACATGTGGTCCTTGAAAATATTGGGATCGTGCTTTTCGTAGACAGAGTTCTGGATGCTATAATTTTCGTGGTATAATTCGTAATATTCTTTTTGTAATAAACCTATTTAAACGTACCAGTGCTTTTCAATATAAATAGCAAACAACCTAAGTACCTTCATAATTTCAAAACGATTTACATCATCCGGCGATGAAGGTCGCTTAAGACCAAATGACAAAACAGATTCCTTAAGCTATAAAGACGGTACCTACATAATGACGAACTCCAGTTCAAAATTGCGAGGGCGACGCTAACGCTTACAATGTCGAAAATCCAAAAGACTGGCTAAAGAGGTCTCATAGAACGCTTGTCGTCTTTCATTGTTCCTTTTATTCCTACTGGGACCCCTCGGAGGAAGAAAAAAACTGACGTTCGCTTAGTTTTTTTCATTCGCGTGGCGAATGCACAATGACATTTAGAAAAAAACCTTATAAGATGAGTTACCCTTAGTCCCCGTGTATCTCCTCAAGTCCCTGTGCCATAGGTGTTTTCGGTATATTGTCCGTGGAGGTGTAATAGCCCCGCTGGAAATGTGGCCATGGGATCAAGGGCAGCTTTTCGTCTCTGGGAAAATGGTGGGGTTTCCCTTGACGACTGAGGACAACATGCGTTTTGTATACTGCCCCAGGGAAATATGTTTAGATAAATCGTCGGACAAAGTGGTATTCATAGATGTTGTTAATAGTATCACATTTTGATTTTGGAGGGAAACACAGTGTCACCCCTGAAAGTGATTAGTATTCTCGGAAGCAATAAAAAATACTCTAGCTAAAATCTTAGATTACACCTATATATTACTTCCAATAATATCTCTCATCTGATTGAAATTTGCTTCAAGCTTCATCATTAATAGAAAACTCAATTTTCTGTTTTCATTTGATTTCGATGAAATTCTGGATCATGTTCCATGTTTTTTCTAAACTGAAAAACGTCAACACGTTCGTAAATATCTTTGTTCAATAAACTGTAATCACTGTTCAATGACCTCTACTACAAAAGAGTTCAACGTTCTTGATTGCTATACGAGGAAGCTATGTGAGGAACTCTGCTCACCCACTTGACCCACTACTCACCCAATTGGCTCACTACTCTCTTGTTTTCACGTTATTTTTCAATCATTTTGTCAAAATAGAGAAGATGATATTCACGAATGACCGAAATTTAATCACATTTATGTGTCTTAAATTCAATTTTGAAGACTCTACACTAATAACGTTCATGGAGTCATTCATGATTCATATAAATTGAAAAAAAAAAAAAAAGATGAACTAGCTAACGAACGAATTGCGGGCTCTACAGATAATAAGCTAAAGCATTAAAAACTCAACTTAAAACTCTTTTTTTCCTATGGAGCGATCAAATCAAGGAAAGGATTAGTTTCGCAGTTTAAACACGAGAAACGTTGTAAACAAAATTTGCATTTACATACCTAACGGCGATTATCGCATTGTACCGTAGAGCGCACTGTTATCGCGCGATTAATTTATGTTAATTCGACTCTCGAGTGGAACTTGATACTATGCGAAGTCGAGTCACCGGGTAGCATCTTCACCTCGCCGGAAATCCATTCATCAAGTCGTCACGTGCTAAAACAGGAAGTTGCGTCTAAAAACGACTTTCAGACGCACACTCGACTTTCAGGCGCCATTATTTCTACTTTCGAACAATATCCGAGTTTTGTTTTATAGGCGATGAACCAGTTAAGTTGTTGAGAATGTGAGCAAGCACTAAGTGACCAACGATTCGCTCCCTACATGAGGGTTGATCAGAAAAAATAGCCTAAACACGATTGTAAATCACAAATTGATTTTTACTGACTTATGGACGTACCTTTAAAAATCAAATTCTGAGGGAGGCGCTCAACATATTTCTTTCGTCCTTGATACCAAGAAAATGAACCAAAATGATGACACCATGGAGAAAGAAACGGTGCAGGGGCGTCAGAAACCGTTTCTTAGCATGTTGATGACAGTGAATTTTGGAACTTTTACCATGAAATTCAGAGGCGTATTTCCACGGACCTCAAAAGTCCTCATGAACATTTCCCACACCAGCATGGGCTGACGACGTGGTGCCAGACTGGCAAGAGGAATTAATTGCAGGGTATCGTCATTCGTTGTGCATTTATTTTGGAATGCTGTTCATTTTCGGAACTGTCACGTATGCTGTTAAAAATATTATGGAAATCACCATGGTTTGAAAAGCACCAACTCAGCATAATTTTATGTGTAGGTTGGGCCTAATTCGATAGTAACTAATAATGTTGGCTACTTGTTGGTAGGTTTCTATTCCCAATCTAAAAGGAAGTCCCTTGAAATGCATACTAAACTATATTGCTTTATGGCGCTATACACCGGTTAACATTTTTTCTCATCGTTGAATTTTTACATGATTTTATTATGACGTTGGCAATTCACCATTGTCTCATTAGGTGTGCAGGAAAAATACTTTCTTTGAATCAAAAAGATCATACGTACTATATTATGATAATGTTAAATTTACCAAGTGCCATAAGCATTGTTGCAGACAGTTTAAACGAGAATTTCTGTAAAAGATTGTCTTTTGCCTGTTGATATAAACTGTTCTGAAACCAATAAAACTATCAACCTATACGTACATAAAAGGTGAGATTGCCCTTTGGAAAGAGAAAATCGTGTGTGTAACATACTTGGAAGAACTCGCTCAGCACAGAGAAGTTTTAGGAAAAACCGAGAACCTTTCTATATCGATTTTTCAGATGCGATCTAGAAAAACATTATGACCTACGATGTGTCTTCACCAACCACATCAATATCGCTGGAATTAGGTTGGGTTGGTGTAAGGATGTGTTGCGAATTATTTTATTATAGTCTGTACACGTGCATACCCTTTCGACATGAGAGATGATGTTATTATCACTGGAACCATAAAATGAAACTATAACGGTATCCTATATATATATGTAAGGTACATAATCCAGACTTACTACACACAGTGAATGTATTATTGGGACATCGCGAAGATATCCTGATCGTTACATCTTGCTCAACTCGTTCACTATTAAACTTCAGTAAATCACTCTGAAGTCGTATATTGTACCTATATCTACACCTGCGAAAAACGCAGATTAAATTTAGAGACAGATCGACGAGTAAAACTGTAACCGCGTGACTCCCATCCTCAATAAAGGGGGTTGCATACAGAAGTTATTGACCATCAATCTCGTCCATGTGTATGAAAAGTGACGTAACGCGTGACGCAACATTCGAGAATCATTAGATCCCAGTGTAGTAGATTCCAAGGGAAAAAACCCTCTCCGATTAAGTCTGTGAGAACTTTTCACCTTCTCTTTTGTCTTTCACAAAAGCCTTCTTATTAAAGGAGAATTTTTTACCTATTCTCCTCTCATGAGCTTGGAGTTGCGTAACTCGTCAGCCGCGTAGTTTTTCAGGGATTTATGGGTCTTGTCCGTAGCAGTAGTATATTCACAGCGTGTCGCATCGTTCCAGCTGTTAGAAAGTGTTTTTGAGGGTTTTGGACTCTTGTTTCCTCATTCGGATCTTCCTATTGTACCTCAGTCACGATGTTGAGGCTCATTTTGTGTACCGTGTTATTTTGCGAGTTCTTCCCGTGAACTCGTCCCCTCAACTGTTAACAACAGATTCGTTGCATTTTTCTTCGCGAGAAGAAAATCCCTTGCTGAAATCGTTCGTAACAATATAAATTATTTGAGTTGTGTTTTAGAATGCTCCATGCTTGCCTTATGGATTTTCTATGAGCGAAAATTGCTGCCCAAATGCCATAAACTTCTAGACATTCACACCATCGGACCACAAATAATTTCGACATTATTCTCGCGAATTTCTGAGTATGGTTATGCTATCAGATCCTACTTTAATATCTTTTTGGCCGTATGGAAGTGATATATTCAAATGCATAGAATTTCCTAGTCAAATGAAACGTTTTCTATATCAAAGAGACCTCTTTCAAGATGAATAATGCCTTAGAAAAGGTTTCATTTGATTTGGAAAATGCTATAATTGTACTGTAGAATCTTTTATAATTTTCCGTGGAGATCCTGATGCACCTCATCGTAGTTGCGAGGTTGTTTTGATATCCTAAGGCACTGAAAATAGCCGAGGAGTGATCATCACTGAGATAAACAAAAACTTCCTTAATTCCTGCTTGCAGGAAACTGTCGTCGCGACTTCGAAAATTGATTTCTTATCAGGAGGTGGCAAAAGCGAGGAGGCCTGTTGCGGCAAACGGAATTGGCAAATGTGAAAAAAAAAACCCAGGAGGGGGCAGAGCTCCATTGTTTCCCTCCGAGTGTGGCAACTTCTTGGACTCACCTCAGGCCTTCCAGAGCTCCCTCAAGTGACCCTCCTGTGTGTCTGAGATTGCTCTGTGAATAGGTCAGGTCAACGAGGGACCTCCTACGACCCAGAACTGCACTGCAGGCTACGACCTCAAGGAATTAGAGCGACATGCAATCGGAGGAAAAGCTGCGGCGAGGCACGCTCTGCCCTGGAGGAACTAAGACCCGAGTCACGAAGGTATAGAAGGAAAGTGTGAATTTTCATTCAAATTGCTTAATTTGTATTGCTTCTTAGAAGCAATACCTGCTTGTTTTTTCATATAACAAACAAGGTGAGCTTATTATTGTTGACCAACCTAGAGAAAGAGGGAGGTATTAGCTCAGCTGCGATGATATATAACGTCCAAATAACGTAACTACCTAATTGAAGTTTGATGGTAACTGTCGTTACATCCATAAATTGAAATAAAATATTATGAAGTAAGTACAATACAAAACCCTCTCATTGCTCGCGCCTACCCTTCACCCGAAGGCAATTGTAGCTTCATGGTTCATAATAAATAGGTATCTTTTCATCTACCGATCAAATGTGAATGCTGCTAATAAGGCGAGTTTATATAACTCACTTAAATATATATTTAAATATATATTTAATATTTATAAATATATTTAATATTTATAAATATATATTTATGAAGGAGGAGGTTTGATACCTGTGCCTAGCAAAAATCTGAAAACCGTATCACAATTCGTTCAGCTGTTTGAGGCAAATGCGCAAACGTACAGATAAGGTATATCCATGAGAGATGGACCAGTGGGTGAAATAGGCCGTAGGTGTCCATCTGCATCATGATAAAATGGCAATCCAACGCGCCAGCAGCCCTCTAGTTCTGTTGTAGTGATTGCCAACCTTCCCATTTGTTTTCAAAAACGATAAATCTAAATCAGAGAACCTAAAATTATCGTTCTGTTAGGTAGGTACCATAGAAACCTAGTATGCATTCTAGTCACATTTTTCCCGGATTTTCCCGGGCTGTACGTTGTTATGCGCGTAACATACTCGTATAAGTTCTGAGTCGGTGAAGTTTTGGGGCCATGATGGCCTGCTGGTCCATCTCTTCCATGAAAACGGGTCAGATGGATCAAATGATGATCGGGACCGTTACAGGAGATTTCATAAAATTGTAGTAAAAAAAACACCAAAAGAAAAAAATCATTACCAAAAAATGAATTAGTACGGGAAACATCTTCTCTTGAATCATCCAGACAGTTTACCGAATTTAAAATAACACTGACGATTGAAAAACCTGGGAAGAAGACAAGAGTATTGCCCCGCAAAATGTCTGGTCCGTCGCACCCCGGAAATTATGGGCCAAGCATTTTTAATATTGATTTATTTGAAGACTTTCATTCTTTTCATTGAAATGTGAAACAGAAAGCAAATAATAATTATTTTTCCAAGTTAAAATCTACGACCTAATATACGCATACAGTATACCACAAGGAGGCAGAAACGCCATTTTATTAGGATAGTTGGTGGCAATCTATTCAGTTATTAAAATTAATCCAGCTGGGTGAAGAGTTTAATCCCTAATATGCCAATGCCCCAAAACTAATATCTTGATGAACCCAACTGCATACCAACTGTACATAGGTAGCACTTTGTTACTTCCACATTTTTCACGGTCTACCAAACGAAGAAGCCGAAACAAGAATCATTCCCCTAGAAGGAATCCTAGACGAGAAACGTGATTTGGAACAATTATAAGTGAAATGGCTAGCGGTTTTACTCATTATCCTAGATTGCTAATTGCTCATGACTCATGACTACGTCTTTTGTTTTCAAGGTTTCTGGACCTCATACAGTGTCTCCTCGAGGAGAAATCTCTGGAGGGAAAGAATACAGTTGATTGGAGTAGTGCCTATGTAAATAACGACTTGTAGAAACATTGAAGCTGAAGTATGTCGTACTTTGTGAATATTCTAACGTTGGCTACACCTAATCTTCAGAAATAGTAATCGAGGCTTCAGGATTTTGTTTAGACGAATTTCAGATAAGCACGACATCTGAACTGTTGTGTCTGATCCAGCACGGGTCCAACCCCATGGCACACATGGATGAAGGTAGAACTCGTGGCTGATTTTAATTGGTTCCAACAGGATTGGGTTACAATGCGTGGTACCTATTGAATTGGTACCTACGGAGTGGCAGTACTAAAAAGCCAAAGCAGTTGGAAATACAACTTATAGTTAGCAGGCAGATCATACGCAATACTACTCCATTTATTGGTACCTCTCTAGGAATTGGGCAATGACTTTGTTTCCTTATCACCGGGGCAGCACCCACCGACAAGAGATAGGCTGCCCTTTAAATATCAACAAGGTCCACTACCTCACTCCTGCGGTTTGTTCTCACTTGATCCCGATATGGTCAGCCGGGTAAGTTGCGCAGAGCTTCATTGCACAATACCGTATCCTTAAAACCGCGTCAACCCTCCCTCAACGCTTAAAACTGAAGTTGAGTAACGATCGGGGGTTTAGCATTGGATTGGACGATTGTCATTTTGGAGCCTTCATTTTCTCGGGTGGAATAGAATGCTTTCACTTTTTTTCACCGATTTGAAGGCGGAGTCACCGAAAACGGCATTGGCAACCATGGGAGCAATTACCCGGCCGCAATCCGACTTTTGGTTAAACGCAAGCTTCCTAGATCAATGATTTTCGGCTGGCCATTCCCTTCTATCATTAGCCCATAACAATACTTACAGTTTCACAACGACCAATCATATCAGACCGGGTTCTGGAAAGAGTACCTAATATACTCTGAGAATTGTACCGATACCGAGTCTACTAAGGTAGCCGGGATGTCAATGAATGTCTCCTCCAATATCAAAATTTCTCCTCGAATTTATTCTGACAAACTTAGTATCGAAACAAATTTAGAGCCGTGTCCTTGTCACAGGTACAACTTTTACAATTTTCATCCTATTATAATAAAAATGTCAGAGTTTTTGGGTTTAAAGAGTTTATCTGCTGTCAAATCAATAGCCCAACCAAACGAAAATATCTGCCATACACGATTTTTTGTTACCACCAGTGGTCCGATTTCGCTCATATTTGGATGGTTGTTCGGGAGTAATCTATAGATTAAGCCACTGCATATTATTATGCTTGGGAAATCCTTACAACTCGCTCAACACTCACATTCCATTAGATTTTGATGAAATGTTTGGTGGTTGTGCAGGTTGTAGCCTCAAGGTTTTTCACGAACAAAAAATGTTCAGATTTTGCTCAAATTACGTTGGTAGCAGAGACTAACCTCAAGGACATCCTCCATGGTATAAATTTTATTCATTCTTGCGACTGCGCAGGTGTAAACGCAGTATTCCACTCAACTTGATTCCACAATATTTAGTAGACCAATCTCGCTGGGATGTTACTGATGGTTTGGAACTGGCCCAAAACTATTCATTTTCAAGTTAAGATTTAAATCTACCAATAAAATATAGCATTGGTTTTTTTTTAAGTTCACATATTTTTCAGTAGAATTGTCCATCATAATTAGAAGTAAATCGAAAAATCTCTCAGTTATGAGATATTCTACATTTTAGTACCTAATAATTAAGTCCCATATTCTGAGTTGATGAGCGAATTTTCAAAGAATGTGGGTGATACTTTTATTAAATTTCACGCTGATTCCCAACATAGCATATTATGTTTAAGGTGATAATTTACACCAAAAACCTCAAAAAACACGTTTAAAAAAAACCGCTGCAAATTATTACACAACGCTTTATTATTTTCTGTATAG
>JAEMON010000002.1:21255053-21265786 GCA_030264115.1 Lygus lineolaris | reverse complement strand
TTTCGTGCTCGATTCTAAAGTTTCATTATTGAAAATAATAAAGCAAAAAGGAGAGATTTCTGACTCTAAATTTTCATAATTTGATCTCTTGGAGTACTTCAAAATTCTGGCCAAGGAACTCATTATTATTTTTTCATATATAATAGTTTTAGAATGGCCTGAAACCGATTCCCAAGAAGAAAATTTCAAAAATTTGCATTCATACAATTTTGAAGCCAATTGCTTCACTTTCTTCGTAAATTCGTTAAAATCAACAATGAGACAGCTCAAAACTTTTCTCAAACGGTTTAAAAAATATGGAATTGATACTGGGACTAAGATAAATCTCACTTGACGTCTCAATTGACGCTTCTAACAATAAGAAAATTTGGTTTTTGGAAGGAATAAAATATTGCAAGTGGATAAATATAGCACCTGCGAAAACTGAAAAAACTTTAAACTTGATTTACTCGAAATGACATTTCTCATATTTATGTATAGGCACATGTGAAATGGGGAATTATCATCAATTTAAAAAAAAAAATTTCTGAAAGATAATGACTCAAAAGAAACAATAATGAAGTCGTAGGGCAAAAATAGTGTACCTATCTGTAATTTTGGAAAATTTATTGAAATATTAATCAGGTATTGTAATTTGGCGGGAAGGTGACATTAAAAAGGGTGTCGTCTGTCATTCGAAAATTCCGTCCAAGATGCCAACAGAACAAAACGAAACACTAAGCCCATCACTGTTTGGGTCCTGATTAGTGAGAATAGAATTCACACAACTAAGAAATTGATTGAATTAAATAATTATTAATGAATATTAATTATTTAAATTTTTCCTATTTTTACTACTCCTAATGAAATTTCAGCGCATTCTTTTTCGATTCAGTTCTTTTAGAGTGACGTAGGAAAGGGTTTCTCAAGAGCCTTCGGAATTCCGTCTGTTATTCAAACAGCTAAGATTTCATTCCAAGTTTTCTCCACACCCGAACGATAAACCATTTTTACTTTGTATTGGCAGTGTTATTTTATTCCAAATAACAATAGAAAAGCAAGAAAAATGTGATTTTTTTCATACACGATAATTCCCCAATGGGGAATGACAAACAATAAATCCACGCTTTGCATGCAACTATCATGGTGTTGCCCCACAAATTCAATTTTCATATTTGGCCACCAGAGAGATTTCGCCAAATTCAGAAAGCTCCAGTCATACACATGATCTGCCTATCACTTTGGGCGTGAACGAGACCTTCAGTCAGAACGCCTGTTATTAGTTATGTAAACTAATCACGGAGTTGTGAAGAAGTGTTGCTCCACTTGCCGCGCAACGGCGAACTAAATCAAGTGCACGCCTAAACGAAAGTGGCGTTTTCGAGACGAAGAATGCTAAAATATGTAGGTGTCGGGGAGCCCGAGTAAAAGCTCGTTCCAGGACAATGGCGACGGTGAGGGCTCGGCGTTTGCGCAATCCCCAGGCAGGCGGGGGTGGACAATCGCGCCGCATTAGCATTTTCAACGGCAGCCCCCACTTTTGGGGCGGGAGCCCTCGTAGTCCCATCAGCTCGAGATTGAGTCCGCCAGAACGGTGCTTCTGTTGCCATTTGAGGTGAAATTGGCCAACAGTAGGATGGAAAGATCAGAACAACCTTCGTACGGATGAGGTTTCGAGCTCCACTTTCTGCATGTCAAAAACATCTGTCAATGACATGATTGTTTCGTTACTCGTTCAAGAATATTCCCAAGCACTAGAATGACTTGGCATAATATCATTGGCGAGCAAGATCACCATTTGTAGGTAGTGGATTATAGCTGTTCCTATTCAAAATAAAGGTTTTCCGAAACAAAGTAAAGGTTTTCCGAAACAATTTAAAGATTTTCCGAAACGAAGTAAAGGTTTTCCATTTCGAAGTAAATGTTTCCCATTTCAAAATAAAGAACATTTTCAAATTTATTTACTTTATTTTTATTTATTAATTAATTTTTTCAAAGGATTTCAAATTGAATTTTTTCAAAGGATTTCAAATTGAATTGAAGAGGCAGTACCACCTGGGGTGGGTCGGTAGGCTGTGCCCACTGAGGCATCCCTCAAAGAGGGCAGCTCGCTTTGTTTTCGAAAATAAAGTTGTTGTTTGTTTGTTTGAACTATATTCATTAAGTGTATTGATTTTAACGGAGAATGTGTTTTGTCATGAATATGTCTTTTCGCTAGGGTCAGATACACAACGAATGAAATTGCGTAACTGCTGACATTGTGTGCGTCAGGGGAGGTAACTGGTAGAAAAATTGAGTTTTGGTTGATGGAGGTTTGGAGCAGTTTGGAATGGAATGGAACAGTATTGCAGTAAAAGAGTATACACCGCCGAGACCTAAAGATTATGCTGGAGTAGTTGTGATGAAAACCGAATTATTATGAAAGGGGAGACTGTTGGAATACTTTTATTTACTTTTTATTAGTAAAAAACAATTACATACTTAGGTAAGTCAAAGCTGAGTGCAAGCCACGTATCCTAACTGCATATGATTCTTTTTTTTCAGTTGTAATTGGACAGAGGTAACATACTCTACTTTTGGAGGTACTGAAATACAAAAAGGTGGTCTAATAAAAAAAAATCATGTTTAACCAATGATCATCATAAATAAATACCTAATAGGACGAAGTTCAGGTAAGTAAAATGAAAATGACGATCAAATGACCGGTTTTACCTATGGTAGAAAGGAATATAGGGTTCCACCAGTATGAATCTCTGGCTTAGGGAAAAATAACAATCCCTTCGTTGATCATGTCATGAGAGTGGAGCTTTGGTTGTTGAAACACCATCAAGGAATGGCCTCGATGTACAGCTGGTGGCACACTTAACCCGGCCTAAGGTCCCATTCACCGCAAGTGCCCCCAAAATTCCTCGATTGTTCGTCGCACCTCGCCAAGAAAAGAGTTCATTAACTCTAATGAGATTCAGATTTTCCTTCTTCATCAAGACTACCGGTACAGATTTCAATCAAACCTATTCAGAGAGTTTGAGAGTTTCTGTGGCCTTGGGGGTCCCTTTTGACAACCTAGTTAAGAAGGAGCCGTTTCAATTCTACGGACAATCATATTATAGAGGGCGCCGCGCCGCCTGAACTGGGTGATGGGCGAATAGACGTTCACTTTTTACTATCAAAAGGCCGTCACGATTTCGATAGATGGTGATCACGAAGAGGTGAACTTATAAAGATGTAGTGGAGTAGTGGGTTATCGCGGGAGCCATTTCGTTTATTTTCATTAAGAAAAGTGATAGAAAACTTGGTTACTGTCATGTTCTAGTAACGACTAGGCTGATCGATTATTATCTATAATAATGGATTCCTCGTAGAAAAGGCGCGATGATGTACAACTTTTGATATTCACGACTTTATAGGAAGTGTTGTAAAATAATTGCGATAAATCAATGTAGGAGAAGCATAAAGAACACGATATTTTAATCAATTTGTGTTCACTTGAAATGTAATGTGCCTTTTGCTGTTTCGAAGAAAAGCGTGTTCACCTTCAGAGTAGGTGAGGAAGACCTCTTAGATAATCAAATATGATATATTTATTCATAACACAAAAAAATGATTATAGGCAATAAATGTGATCCATTTCGCCAAAGTGAAATGCCTCACAAATTCTGCGATCATCATTCATTGAGTTGAAACAAAAATATTCAGCTATCTGTGTGGTTATCAATTTATTGGGAATTCGGACAAAAAATTCCGAAGACGATTTTACTTTGTAGATCAACCACTGCTGAAATGGATCTGCATCAATCCTTGAAAAGAGTAATCATTCGGGATCTGTGAAATCCCAAATTCCCAAAAATAGGATTAATTAGGCCAATGAAAATATCGATAACGTTCATTTGCTGAATCGCGATCATATTATAGTAAACAATTATAAGAAAACAATCGATGGTTCGTGGAAGTTTCCTATCGGATGTTGACAAATTAATAACATGCTTACCTGTTGATCAAGATGGACTGGTTATAACGACACATAGGTATACCTTCTACAATTTTCACATATTCTGATGAAATTTTCGAGGCATTTCTCCAGTTGAGAAGGGACTGAACACTGCCCCAAATGCACTAAAAAATGCCTAAATCTCGGTTATTAATGATTATACTACTAAAACCTTATTACTACTTGGCACTAATAAGTTGAAAAAAGGGATAACCCCCTTCCCCTAACCATTTTGGCACTGAAAAGTTGTTCAAATTCTGTCTGTTAATAACCGACCAATTTCGAATCGGTTTTCAGCATTCTTTCTATCATTCGATTCTAAAATACTATGGAAACTTCAAATTCTAAATTTGAAATTTATCTTAAGATTTAAACTTTTGACATTTAAAATTTGGATAGTTCACTGCTGATAGTGCACTGGATGTTCACTTGGTTTTGAAAATGAAGAATAATTACGAAAATAGAAATACAATTGGTAAATTATTGGCTGTGAAAAGTTTGAATGTCTGCTCAAAACCCTATACGAGATTAGGTCTCACCAATCGTACCTACTGCGCAAGCGCAACGTATTTTCCTATAGTAATTTTCAATATACCTAACTACCTGTTGGTTCATTTCCACTCTTATTTTTACGCTAGTAAGTACCAGTGGTACTTTGTTGGGAATGTATCTTAGGATGGTCTTCCAAAGAATTAAAAAAATGTTGATCGGACTGAGGGCGCAATGCCGCATGGACAAAAGTAAATTCTAACTAGGCCGGCTATGTCGATAGGGAATTTGGTTCTTACCGGCTCACATCACTTTCATGTTAATAAATTTTAGTGACCAACAACAAAAGTTTGATGAATCAATACTAGGTAACTTGATATGGCCCGCAGGCCCATTTTCGTTTGTTGATTTTAGTTTGAGACAGACTCTTTACTTTGAAAATGAGCATCCAAAATCGTTCTTCATTTTGCGCTCCGAAAAAGCAGAGCTTTTTATGTTTCTTGGTTTCCATTACAATAATAGTGGTTGATTCATAGCAGTCTCAGGCAAAAAAAGAGTAACAACGTGATCGGTGATGTGTACAGTAAGCCGGTTTCCTGTCCGGATCGTCTATGGGCGGAAGGAATGTCCCGGTTGTGACGCTCATATTAATATCGACCTCTTCTGTACTTGCGGAGAAAGAAGAACCTTTTTCTCTGCCTTAGCCGACCGACAGTGGCTAGTTTAGTAGGTCTAACAGTTATACCGTCACGAGTCTAAGTAGGAGCAGGAAGAGCACATTGGCCTGCTACCCCATTAAACACCAGCAACTTTTCACACCGCCAACATCAACATAAATACCTAATAATAGAATATCAACAACAACAATTACGTGCATCGGAATATTTGTTCATCATGACTAGTTCCTGTATTGTGAGGGTAACACGACCAAAAAATACTTTTGTAAAATCTGATTTCATGGTCAATGAAGGGTTACTACATTAGATGTTATTAACGGTTGTGTTAAATACGACGACGGGAGGTGGCTAGTTCAGTAAGTCTAACTGTTATACCATCGCGGATCTACTATGAGCAGGAAGAGGACTTCAGCCAGTCGGCCTGCTGCCTCTCAATCTCAATTCACCAGACCCGCCAGCTTTCATGCGAGGCTATACGAACCTGCTCCCCCAAACCACTTTCGTTCCTTTGGCATAATAATCTAAACCTTCTTTCGATTTGGTGAACTTTTACGCTTCGGGAATCCAGAAAGCTGTTGGGGGTTACAGCAGTTGGCCCGCTGACGGGGGCAGTTCCGTTTCCTTATGCGTTTACAAGACAGACCGGCCGCATTGTCATTGACAACTTCCGAATCCACCATTGCCAGTTCAGTGGGGCAACCAACTGGTCTGTTGCACGTGTGACACCAAACACATATTCTTCACGAGCGAATGTTAAGCGCATTCTGGTCAGTTTTTTTAATTTCTGGGATGCAGAAAACAAGTCTGCCGACTCGTTGAGTTCCTAACGTCTTAACTCAAAATATTTAGTTCGTAGAATATCAAAGTGCTATACCTAGTTAGGTTCAACACTAATGGTTACTATTATCTGAACACTGGCAATGAATACGATTATTTACCATCGAGTTTTGATGGGGAAGAATGTTTGCTATTTTTCAGGTGAAGGGAATGAAATGTTGAATAAACTCCGCGATGGCTGAAGGACAATCAGATTGCGATATCCGGTTTTATCGAATACAGAATTTAATGAGGCACAGAGTTAGTAACAGTGCAGCTTGAAAACAAGAAACAGTTGCGTCAACTCCGCAGCGGCTACCGCAACCTTTCGTCGGACACACCCCGCACCGTCCGCGTCGTCATATCTGGGTCAGCCTCGAGCAGAACGGGCGAGCGAAGAGAACAAACCTGTCGCTCGATCCACGACAAAATACTGCTTGGAGATAAAAAATTCATTCGAGTACTTATGGGAGTACAGGACAAGGCTCGTATCGCATTACCGTCCCGGAAACGTCATTTCTGATTATACGAACGCACCTCAGACACTGCTGGGCTTATTAGGTGTTGATAGAAGGTAACAAGGTGGGATTGAACCTGTGAATAAGTCAAGACTCCGATTTCAAGCCGTGAAGAAATAAACATCTAATATAGGTACGCACTTATACCGCAAGCATGGAGATTGTTCGGTTCCGCGTCGATAAATAACGGGGAGTGTGAACAATAATGCATAAAACAACATTTTGGTTATTGCTGTAGTTGGAGAGCTACATCACTTTAGACCTTGTCGTTCTCAGAAATAAAATAGTTTGATTTACATTGAGTTGATACCTTCTCCCATATGTTTATTGAGATAAGTAGGTATAGCACACATAATTAATAACTGTATGGTGGGTTTAGAAGGGTTTTCCGGCTGAGTTTGGATATCTATGATTGTAGGGATGTTTGGGATAAGAAAAAAAAACCACCTGTTCCCACCAATGTTTTGTTTCAAGTGACGATTTTGGAGCCCTGAATGATTACAAAAATTTTAGATTGGCAAATACTATTCAAGAGATAACTACTACAGCTATGGGTAAACAATTTAATGCTTTCTATTGCTTACTTTTTCACGGTACAATTTATTAAAAATCATCAACGGACGGAAACTATTTTGTTTACCTCATGAAGGAGGATATTATCTAGCCTTCAAACAAACATTGAAGTTCGAGTTTTCCACGAACGGATTCAGCTCTCACATAAAAAAGAAAAAACAAAAACAAACCAACAATGAAGATTGTGGGAAAAACCTCCTAACACGCTTTCGTCCCCATTCATTATTTTGGACGTACAGACGCATGCAGACGATTTTTTCTCCTTATTTTTTTTCAACCATTGGTTACATCAACGAGTGCCGCAAGACCTTGTTAATAAATCGATAATTGGTTACTGTCTTCGCAGTCGAACTCAGTTCAGAAATACATGCTACGTAATTCCACTTGGAATATAATTATTCGAAAGTAGGTAGCTACACTAAATGATACTAATTATTGGGCAATTCGTTCAAGACGTCTGAGAAAAGAGTAGAAATTCGGGGTGAAAGACTACCTTTTAATAACAATCCGTTCAGCAATCAAGATTCTACTCAAATTGTTTATTCTCTATTCATATGAAAGTATAGAAAGAAAATATTATACCAACTCGGTAGTGTAATTGGACTATTATCTAGTATATTTCTCTCAGGAAAATTTATAGCAGACGTTTCCTGTCTGATTGCACTTTCTTCTTCATTTTCTCAGGTCGACCAAGGAAAATGGAGAGGAATGGTGGAGGAAAATGGCACAACGAACTGAGGTATCGACTTCTGTTTGAGGGGAAATTGTTAAGGTAAATAAATTGTGAAAATCGCAGTTAAATGTGAATTCAGCGTTTCAATTCCAACGACTCTAAACCTTGTTTCCACCACCGCTCAACTATCCATTAAGGTTAATGCATATGAGAGCATGGGAACGAGATCAACAGATAAAGTTCTAAGATCATACTTTTATGAAGAGTGTTCCACGACACTTCCCTCTCCTCCCTCTGCTTCCTCAGGAAGCCATTCCCAAAAAAATTTGAAATTAATTATAGTAACTCACCAATTTTTCACGATCCTACTTAACATGGTTGCTACAGATTCAGAAATTCAAAATTTCTAGACAATTCCCCTGACATTTCCGAGTAACCATCCCTACCGCACCCCTACCTTTCCCTCACCTGGTTTGCGTATAGTTTGCATCAACATTTGATTTGTGATTTGAAATCACGTCCAAAATTATGAGGTGTTACAGACCAATTGAGTTGTTTGCGAAATGGCTTCCCAAGAAAAATTGTGTGGGGAGTCTCGTGGGACATATGCATTCCACACTAACATGTTGCTCACTTGAATTTTGAACCATTATAGGAGAGAATGGGAGAGGAGAAGAAACAAAAATACCTGACAGGCATTTGGTATTACACTGCAGTTATGAAGATCAACCCAACACAGAAATATTTCGTCAACTTTGATAGGGAATGGGGTCCACTGAAATATTCACCTTCTTCGCCGAGCTTTCGATAAATTTATTACCTTCATCAGGGGTGGACATTACACCTCCGTCTTCATTCATTTAAAACCCAGGTTGGTAAGTATCAACAAAACACTAATACCAGTGAAAATGATAAGATAAACTTTAAAATACACCAGGCTATCAAAAACTTAACACATTTGGGATTACAAATGGAAAAAAAGTTCAGACAAACAAGCACTCAAGCAGTGCAATTTGGTATTACACACCCAGTAAAATTATTTTGTTACTTGAAGATATTTACCAACTAACTTAGCAAACGCTGTCATGCAATGTGTATATAGAAAAAAGCCTGGTTATACGTTGAGAAAAAGTAGCGATAATAGAAAATTAAAGACACGGCAGCTTTGTTGTCGAAGCGAGCGATGTGCAAACAATCGCGCGACATGCGCGTGCGCGGGGTGTTAGCGGCGTTGTCTCGGTAAACGGTCCCTTGTTAGACACATCCACTTGAGCCAACTTTGATCACCGCTATGCGAAGGTGAGTTGAGCTCTGAGGTGCTTCCGTTGGACAAGCTGATAGAGAGACGCAAACAACGGAGAACAGCCGTTTTAAAGGTCGTATCGTACGTATTTACCGAGCGCTTAGCGTTTCTCGGCAAACGATTCTGAGTCAATAAGCCGAGTCTACAGGTAAACATCGACGTGGATACCTGAACGATACATATTAAATGTTGATCTAAAAGTCAATAGTTGAATTCGGAGCATGGGGAGATGCTATACGGCTTACGCATAATGAATCAGGCATATCAATTAAGCATACACATATACACACTATCCGCAATGAAGGGATACTGCATACAGCATCCAACTGTGTTCAGGTTGTTCGTGTCCAAAGAGCCAGGAAGATGCTTGGTACCAGGAAATTTCAGAACCATTGCAACGAATCCTAAAGTACGTCGAAATTGGTTCAGCCTTGATGTAAAATCCAAAAGTACGTTTGTTGTGCTATTATATTCTTGGTCTATATCTGGTACTACTCAACGGATTGGATCAGCTAGCCGAACTAGGGTTATTAATTTCGTAATCGTAAAACTTGAACATAATACCTAATAGTTTGAAAATAGCTGAGAAATCTGTATTGTTTGGGGGCAAAAGTAACTTTTGAGTCATCAGGAGTTCCCAAACGCGATCTCATCCAAACAGTTTTTAAATTAATGTAGGTCGAACCGGACTCGGGAGCCATATGGGTGTCAAGGTCCCCTCATCTCAAGTGAACACTCATCCTCAGGTTGAGGGACATCTTGGGAAGAACCCACAATGCATCCGCCTACTCGCTCCGTCGCCAACAGGGAAATTTCGTAACACCAACACGGAGAAGAAATAGATTTGAATCCCTTGACTGCGGTACCTCCCATCCGGCATATTTGACGGCTGCGCACTCACACTCATGTTTAGTCAAAACATGCAAATGAAATGCGCTTACACAGAGCGCTTACAGAGTGAACGAGTTCCCTTCAAACATTCCGTTTTGTCATTCACCGCTAAACAGCGAACAGAGGAACTGAATCACCCTAATTTATTTCTCAGAAATGACTTCACACTTTCAGCCAAATCTGGTTATTTACATTTCACTTAGCTTTTACTCAACGACCAACTGTTCAAACATTTGCCACCTCCACTCAACCATTTTCGATCATACCTGCGAAGAGGTGGATTCCATTCGTTGCAGATATCAATTTCTAATATGTTTATTGTGCGATGGCACTTCTTTGTAGGTTTTCGTAACTTGTGGATGTTGCAAATTCGTCTTCCAAAATTCTCATTCGTTCTTTCCTGAAAAATGTGTCAACCTGTTTGGAATATTCAGGGATTTTGCAGGATATGGCTTCTACAAGATGGACCCACAACACAAAGTGCATCGCTATTGGATGTTGCATCCACAATTTGCGTCTGACAGTCCCATAAATAATTTTCTGACAGCAGCAATAATTTCCATGGCATTTCCGGGCGAACAGCTTCAAATCTACGAAAACCAGACAGACACCACAATGTGAATGTTGGCACCAAAAAATGTTATGAATCATTCGCCTACTGAATTTCTAAATGAAAGGCCCAAAATCAAAAATAATATCAATAAGACAGGTCTCGGTTTCGGAAGAAACGCCACCATTTCCTGGTGCCACTGTGACATAATTTTTTGGTAGCCTATAGTGGCACTGAAGGAAGGTTTGGATGGGGGGGGGGGGGGGGGGGGGGGGG
>JAEMON010000002.1:21232905-21248912 GCA_030264115.1 Lygus lineolaris | reverse complement strand
GCAATTTTTCCTCTTCAAGTTAATTTTTCACCCATTTCGTCTTCTAAAAAAACTTTTAGGAAATTTAACGCTCTTTCTAATGGTATATTTATTTTTAACTTTGCACTGTAAATAAAGGGAGTTATGGCTGTTTTAGTGATGAAAGGTCGAAAGAAAAAACAAAATCTTAAAATTGAAATAACTCGAGAAATAAGGGGTTTAGGAAAAAACTCTAAGAGACATTTTTTGTTGAAAATGACCTGTAGAATCGATACCTGACCGATGGTACGACCTTAACCCTGACACCCTGTATACCAGGATTTAAAATTTGTTTTGATCACACATCAGTTCACAAACATGGGGTCTAGAGTAATCATCGGAAAATTAGGCTTGGCAATTAATGAACAATTTGTACCCCGAACCAACGTTGAAATTTGAACGATTTGGAGTCTTAGGTCGGGAGGTATGGGGGTTCGACGGTTATCTCGTCTACGCATGCGCAGCCACGATGGTTTTTTGGCAACTTCCGTATAGGTAGATCCAAGATCATCAGAGGCCCATATAGGTAAATATAATTGCGTGCCTGCTATTGAGTTAGGACGGCCATTAGATTCGTGTCCGATGAGGTCATGTACTTACTATTACCACCTCACCTTACTCTCCTCGATGAGGTCACAGTGTAACTCCTACTTCCAGACCTCAACTCCACACGCCATATCATCACCGGCGTCATCTTCTCATCTTCACGGGGTTACGTCAGGCGTCCACCCACCGCAATCACAGGTTCCACGCAAACACCCACTACCAGAGGACGTGCCGCGGCGGCTAATCCTCAACTACCTACCACTATTCCATCAGTACAGTCTCCTTCTTATTAACCCATCTCTCTAATCTTTCTTCCTTCTCTTGCTGTATTTTTACGAGCTATACATTGTGTGTTGTGCATCGCCACACAATTGAAGAAGGGAGAGAAAACTGTCCATATTTTCTGCGTATCTTAGTTCGTTCTTCTGACGAGACTTCATCAGTTTTACCAACATTGGCTTAGGTCAATGGATAGTTCCAGACACTAAATGCATGACAACCTACCTTCCAGTACTACTGAAGGATTAAACACATTAGCGATAATTATATTTATGAATCTTTTGAGTCTGTGAGAAGAACAATGTTGATTTTTGTGAAGGGACACGTTGAATGAACCAGCAGCAGTTTTGGAGATCGTACTTTTGGAAATTTCTTCGTTACGAGGACTCCGTAACTAAAAAGAATTGAATAATTTCCGTAAATCAACAGAGATCTATAAATTGTCTAGTCTGTCCTGGAATTTCGCTATCCCTCCTTCTCGCTAACCAATGATGTTTATAAGGACCTAAAATGTGGTTCACATGGACCAAAATTCCTCAAACTCTGAGTAAAATACTCACAATACTCACATGGATAAGTAGTGAGGTATTAAATGATGAAGGAAATTTACATTATTTCAAGTTGTTCAATAATTTGCATCGTGTTATTGAAAATAATCAGGTTTAATGTCGATTCATGAGGTTTTCTATCAGTGCCGAAAAGTCCCATGATAAATTTGCTTTGATCAGCGAATTCATGACTCATGATTTTTATTGTAACTGACTTTGTTTGGTTGTAACACGAGAGTGAAACTCATCTTATGGACAGTTCCGCGACGTCGACTGCTATCAAATCAATAATTTCCATGTCCAGGGATGTCCAAACCATCGCGAAGTAAAGTCTTAAATGAGTTGAGTATAAAGTATAGTAGGTACAGTGAAATTTTTCATCTCACTGTTGGACTGGTTTACGTAGGAGCCAAACTGTTGTCCCAATTCGCACGATGAAATCGTAGTTACTTAATAATATTTCCAACTATTTTATCGTGGTATAAAATCATTGACTCTAATTCCGATGTTGGTGTTATATCTATCAGATTCGCCATCAGCGAAATGTTTTGATAAATCGTTGGAAAAGCGCAATATTCTTCCTAGTAGGTATAATAATAAATTAACGATGAACCTAACTGTAAAAGCCGAAAAATCAATTTATAAATTGAAAAATAAACCAAAAATTAATTGGACGTTGTTTTGTACAAATCGGCAAACCAAATTTAATCTGAGTTGGTTTGTTTTGGTGAGTGAAAATCAGAGGTACTGAAAGACTAAGTAAATAAATCCACTATGAAAGCCTTTATCATTGTAAATCATGTTCCACTATTAAAGCTGATTTTCATACAGTTCTGAAGACATAAATTTCAGGATCGAATTGAATGTCACCTCCGTCGAAATCAGATACGTACTCACAATACCATTTACAATGGAGAAGGAATGTGGGTGTCGGATTTATCGGTTTTGATTCGCGGGATAACATGTAGCGCACCTCGTGAAGGTGGCTTGCCTCGTTTAGCTCTGCTATCAATCTTCGGACTGACAAAAAGGCGTGAAACCGACAACCATAGAAACCGGACAAATGATATAAGGAGTATAACGAGGTGTAGTACGAGGTTTTTGTTTATTTTTGGCATTTTTTGTGAGCTGATTCTTGTGTCTGGTCTCATTAGGAAGCGAGGCCCGAAATTACTGGGTTTTGGCCGTTTGCGCGTTTGTAACTGGGAGTGGTGTAAGATGATGAGAGTTGGTAGGCTGAATTTGGATTCGAAGGCAAAATCACTCAAGGGATGATGATACGGCATAATTACTTTTCTGTGGCAAGGAAATGTGACTCACCGGCTCTCGTTTCAAGTAATGGTAAGATTTGAGGTTTCTGAGATTTTAATACGCAGGTTTATACAAGCATATTTCGATAATACAGTTTGCAACGCAATTTTGGTTAGCCAACCTAATTGATCGACTTTGGGAAAAGTAGAAACTAGTTCAAAATATTAACGTGAGTGCTCCCACTGGTGATTTCATTACAATATATGGGTGCTCAAAGGTGTACTGTCATCGTCCCAAAATGTCCTTAAAAATGGCTAAAACTCGTATATCAAAGAGACCTTATTACTACTTGGGAATAATAAGTTGAGAAAACGAAAAACCGTCCCCTCCTCCCTTCCCCTATTTGAAAAGTTTTTCAAACTTTTCTCCTTCAATAATCGATGAATTTCAAATCTGTTTTCGGTATTCTTTCTATTATTCGATTTCTAGGAGCCGTGAGCTATTGAAATTTAAAATCCCAAAGTTAAATTTTTTTGAACATTAACAATTTTAGAAATTTAAAATTTGGATAGTATATTGCCCTCGAGATTCGAAAAAGAAGAATTAAGAAAAGAAAAAGAAAATCGGTAAATTATTAGCTGAGGAAAGTTGGAAAACCTGTTCAGTTTAAAAGTTTAGTTTGACCCTTTTACCAATCACAGACATTAGAGTATTGACTGAGAGTAGAATGGATCGAAAAACGTACATTATTTAATGAAATAGCAGTTGATTACTGCCCAAGAGTTGCCCATAGGCATAGAATGACACCAAAGTGTAACGTGGTCGCAGCCTGAATCAAGAGCAAAAGCGGATTCCCCGAGCAGGACAATTTATTACACACTCGCTCTCAGTAAGATCACATTCAAAACAAGCTAGAAAGTGGAAATTAGATACAAGTATGCCACATACTCTCCAGCTCTCACAATACCTTTCCCCCGTTTTTATTAGAAAGTGGACATCTAGAGAAATAAAAACTCCCCAAACTATCAAACCGACATAAAAATAAGAGACACTAAATGAAGTTGGTAACCTATTGGTTGTGGTCCATTCATCGGGGTGTCTGGTTTGGGTTTCACTTTTGGACCACAAGGTCTGGTCGGCGTCCCTCAACTTTCCAATACAATAAAAGCGGGGTAGCTAATTAGGGAAGGGAACTTGCTCTGGGAGCCTAAACGGGTTTCCGAGGATATTTGACCGAGCTTCGGAGATGAGACGTGATTCCGGACGTACTTGAAGGAGAAAATCTCGTTTTGAAGAAGATTCAAGTTGCTGCAAATAAGTGAGCGAAACTTGAGTGCTACTAATTGATTTACCCGTGCGTTGCACAGGATAGTGTTGCGATCAGTTTGGAATCTATGTGTAACCTGATGGCAGACATTGGGCGAAATCCCGTGGTGCTCATCTCCTTCATTGGCTAACTGTAAGAATAAACTGGTTTTTATGACAGAGATTTCCAAGTTCGGGAGCGATAGAGGCGGAAAATTCAGATCCCCCACCCCAATCAACCAATATTTACTTTAGAGTGCGAAGATTATGTTTGCCTATCACCACGTTTAGATTGATTTCAATTACCCGGGTTCCATACTGTTTGGATGATGAACGGGGGCAAGATGGCCAGGGAACCCAGATTTACCCCACCTCACCCCCTCCAAAACACAATCCAGGCTCGAGAATTCCCCAAGGGTCTCCAACAGTTTCATACAGTTCAGTTCATGTACTGAGACGCGAGATAGGCGAAAAACCAGATTTAATCTTGTCCCTTAACACTTCCCCTCTTGATGCTCAAAGTTGAGAACTCATTGGGGGTATATCACATAGGATTGGAATGATCTAAAAAAATATTCCCCAAGTCCCACGTAATTTGAATCATGTATGAGGGTGAGACAATCCTGGGAATTTTGGATACTTACCAGTTATGTGCGCAGATGGCCAGTAAATAATGACTAGATAATCGATTTAGATATTGCTAAGCTGATCTCGTTGCTGATGGTGCGCCAATGATTAACAAATTATATCGTCAAGAGGGTAGGTAGTGAAACTGTGAGTACAGCCACCTTTATATCCGGAGCTAAGTTACAGACAGATGGCCAATCCTCGACAGTGATTGTTTTCGAACTCTGAAGCAAGAGGAGCTTCGGGGCCCTTCAGTTCTCAGGACAATAAACACATATTTTTCATCAATTAACCTTACGAAACACCCACCGTGAGAGGAGCGTAATAATCTCGTTGAGAAAGATTCAATAAGATTGGTCGGGATACCCGCGTAGCCTTTGGGTACGTGAGAAAATGGTGATCCCCTCCGTGGACCCGCACCGAATCATTTTTACCTCAATCAGCTGCATCCTTAGCTCTACCACTTTGTACAACGTCGTACCACTTTTGGAGTCCCAATATTGTACCAGGTACGTTCCAGAGAGCGCCGTCAGGTGTCTTTTCAACAATTGTGTCCCTTGTTGCGTCAGTCAATCCGAGCAAATAGGACGGACGATTCCAAAGTGACGAAGGCGGAAAAAAATATTGTTCTTTCACAACGCCTGCACTTATAGATTTCCGCGCCTCCAGTAGATAGCCTTATACGCTCAAGTACTCCGGGATAGCTAACTGTAAACTGGACTATTTTCCACACCGTGGTTCCACAATCTAATGATGGTACGTTTTTGGAAGTAATACGTGGGTAGGTTTAACAGATTCGAGTTTAACGTTACTGCCATCTTGGTATGGTGAGCTGTGAGGCAACTGTAATCGGAATCAGGCCTCTTTGAAGTATCATGAAACTGTCTTTAATAACAGAGTGAAAGTGAATTCCATATGGCAGGGTGAGCAATCCTCCAGACCACCCGTCAAAGAACCTTCAAAATTAGTTCAAGAACATAACCGGAGATCGGGGAAACGGACATCTGATCAAGAATATTATGGTCTAGTACGAAATGGACATGAAATTGTCTCAATTTATAAAAGACCCATAACCCCTCAATGATAGTTTGGCAAAAATGTGGAATGAAGCCAGCATAACATTGTTAGAGTTTCATCAATTGCCACGGTAATGATTTCTTAATTCAAGAGCAAGAAGTGTAAAATAGAATTTAATTGCACATTTGATAATATTTCTCCATTATGAGTTCCCGGTCACCTTACTTTGTCTATCCCAGACTCCATTAAACTCACAATACACTGAAGAACCCCTTCCAATAGGTAGGTATCATAGATTCCACACATGTATAATGAATTGCTGAAGTTGAGGCTTCCATGTTGAAGTTGAGTTTCTTGAATGTATTATCTTATTTTTATTTTTAATTAAGGGCAAGCCCAATTACACTACAGTTATTGTAAAACCAAAGTTGGATTTCCAGTAAACATTTCGAACGAAAACAGCATTATATTAATTTTGCATTTGTAGACATAGCAGTGGTTGATAGAAAGTCTAATGAATTTTTATGATATGAAGCTGGATTATGCATACTCAATCAGAATCATAACTGCCAAAGTCCACTAAAACCGAAATGTACTGAAGAGACGCGTTCGACTATCCTAGAATAAGCAGGTATAATGACCATTAGCTGAGTTGAATTGAGATATCGGCCTAACAAAAAACCAGCAGCTTTCCTAGTATCTTCATGGATTCCTCACCTAATTCAACACATGTGTCCAAAATGAAAATTATGATTATGTTAACTTGAAAGCGCAAACACAGAATGAACCTTTTCCAGACATAGCATTGGCTGAATACTGGAAGTCAGAATAATTTCCATCCTGCAAAGATGGAAAGTTCAATAACTTATCCATATCAGATTCCACCACACTTCTTGAAAAGGAAAGATTAGACCCGTTTCAATATCTCGGATTCCACAGCAAGTAATGGCTGTCACTCCATCGGCGTACGGAACAAGTTATGAGCCTGTGATGGAATCACCTAACCGACCCTACAGCAGGTTTTCCAATATCTTGATGGATGGATCTCCTAAGTCAACAATTGCGGTCAACGTGATACCCCTCGATATGCTCAACACTCGATTCCGAGGGTTGGGCGCACTCCATCTCGACTCTCACCTTCTAAAGCCGGCACTTTCGGTTTCCTTTACGAGGCTGCGGCTGACAGGTGTCTCGCTCCGGCCCTTCGCATCCTCCAGCAGGTTCGAAGCCCCACCCCTCCGACATCCGCCATCTTGGTTTCATGTCTGTCTAAATCCCGAGACAAAAAAATTCGGGTTACGCAAGTTATTTGATCACCCTTCTTCTGAATATTAAATAGCTGCCCACCAGAGCTCGATCGACGGACGTCGAAAAACCAGAAATTCGTTCAGAAACACTTATTTCTGCCAGAGTTTTTACATCAAGACTTACCTATTCGTTCACCTGAAGACAGGTTTTTTTATTCACCTAATTAAGTAGGCACCATTCCAAGGTCAATACGACAGATGGAATACCCAAGCCTCCTTACAACACCAACATCGTTAGAACCTCCATGCCTACCTGTGTATTATTCATTCAAAAATGAATTCAGATCACGCAGGCCTGGATATCATGTTTTCTATTGATCTTCTTAAGAGGTAGAATGTGGTGATCGTTGGATGTGATATGTTCATCCTAATTATTTGTTTCACTCTACGATTTTCTTTACACTACGATTATGTTTCCATAGGTTATATTCTCTTCATGATTTAACCATATATTCACGTCTAGCGTGAACCTGTTATGCTTCAATTTTTCTTTCCCATTCCACTTGAGACCAGATTTTACTCATTGCACTGTTGATATGTTAGTTTTGCTTTCTCACTAACATGAGTACCTTGTACAAAAACCGGTACAATTATCGGTCTGTCCAGGGACAACATCATAAACAAGTTTGTGACTTGAATTCCCCAAAACACCGATTTCTTCCCGAGTTGGGGACTGGCCCCCAGACTACATCGCTAGATCTGATCACTTACAACCACTGCGCATGTGCAGACATTCGAATCAAATCATTTCTGCGTTGTCACAGGCAAAATTCCGAAACTATTCGACCAATTCTCAGGAAGTGAGCGGGTTAGCCACTGAACGGACTCCCAAATGAATTTCATGACCGTCTCAATGATAGCCAGTACGCAAAAATTGATAATTCTTGCGATACCCACACGGCAAATTGACGTCTATTAGATGTGTAATAGACATCTTTGCATATACGTCGATACATCTTTCAAACGTCTATATAGACGTCTAAAAGAGCACTAGATGGCCGCTTTATCTCCGTCCATCAGACGTGTATTCACATAGATGGTTGAAAATAGTAAACCAAAATCAATTCAATCTTTGAGTGTCCACCAGTGGTGATCAAACTGACAGGAACAGATAGGTACATACTATACTTTCATCTAAGCCACCAAGGCCAAGAAGGGATAACTACCTCATGTTAATGAGTGCTACTTATGTCCAAGATGGTACGAATGGACAATCCATAAAAGGGGACATACTCGATTCAGTGGAGCCTCGTATGGGCGTCCAATAGGAATTGCACTGAGATCTATTATTAGACGTCTTTCCGACGTCTAACTAAATAGTCGTCGCATCGACGACTCACTATAGACGTGTTATGGACGCCAAGCAATTGAGGTATAAATTTACGAGGTCTTTCGGTATGGTTGCACGCACATTCCATTTGCGCACTTTTCTGTGGAAGTCTATTACGAATCTGTAACACGAATCTAATAGACGTCTATAGCCTGAACAAAACATATACCACGTTATGGGGTTCCGCAATTCATTTGTGCTCATGTCGAGACACCCTTCACACAAGCAAGCATGATTAGGTTGTTTCTTCCCACTCTCGACGGACCTATTTGGGTTACATCTATGCAATGTATGCATCTCATAGAAATCTATTAGAGCAGTGAGCGTAAATGGACACTCTATAGACTTCTATTTTCCGTGTAGGTAAACAACATCTTACTGCCTGTACTGATGCTCTAATTCCGCTTAAATTTAGGGAGTAGTTAGAGATTTATTTCAAGATAATTCCTCATCTCATTAATTTATAGCAGTGCAATCGTTTCAGCGATAACCACTACGCAAGCGCAAATCCGATATCCTCGCAAGACTCATGAAATTTTCGTCATTATGTTTCTATGGTTAGCACATCAGAAGTAATACCTTTTGGTACGTCCAAGTTGTACGCTATGTGAGGTAGCTGTACTATCCACCAACTTGGAAGACGTTCTTTTAGTGTTCTTTCCATAGAGATTAAATTAACGTGGTGTTCTTTGCTCTTAGGTTACTGAGGATGGGCCCAGTAGTTGGCCTCTGAAATTTAGCACAAATTGCGAATAAACATACACCTTTACCATTTAATGTGAGTTCCTTAGCCGTGTCCTGACAGCTCAAAAAGCTCTAAATCTTGTCGTCCCAATATCCTCAAGACCACCCTCCCGCCCACCAAAACAATAACGTCAAGCCAAATATCTCTGAGCCTTCGTAGTTAGCTTACTGATGCACAGTGGCATTGCTGGGCCCGAGCCATCAATCTCAGTGGGGCCCCTTCAACCTTGAGGGAAGTAAAAACGCGAAAAACGTAAACACAATGGGGAAAAATACCTCATTATAGAAAAACATCAACACGACCATGAATTTATGTCCGTCTTTGAATATTAGGAAGCTTTGATATTGATCAGCCCGTGCTGATGCATCTGTTTGTCTGATGTGCCTGGATAGATGCAAAAGTGAATATCGAAACCGGCACCTTTCAAACAACCCAAGACGTGGTGTTCTACATTTGCCACGAGATCCTTGCTATATTAATTAAGAATTTATCCATCCTAACGTATTTTTGAAAATACAGTTATTAATAACCCAGTCGAAATACTCGATGTTACCTACTGTATCGGTTCGAGACAAAGTGTAACAACGCAAGTGGTAGTGAAACCAAAGCCAATTCAGGGCCCCCAGAGTCCAGTGGAGTTATTGTTCTCAGAACAATATGTTCGACCTTACCGTCTAGCCTTAATACAACCATTCTTTCATTTTTTTACCTTTCAATTTTTATTTTTTATTCGACTCCTTACCATAAAAAGACGAGGTATATATACCGGTGGATTAATTATACGAATTAATTGTTTATTGCTACCCCTCCATCGGGAGTTCTTTTGATAAGTTGGCCATCGGGTCTAAAAATAATAGATGGATAGATTTATTATAAATTTCTTTCGGTCTTTACGTTACGTCCTTTGAAAGCTACGTAAGGGCTTTCCTTTGTCAACTGAAAAACAATGGGGCGCGCGCGCTCATAGCTTCGACTCGGGGGTTTTAGGTACCTGAGGATGGCAAATTATGCGAAAACCCCTTCTTCCTTTTTTTCGGCCTTTGTTGGGATTTACTTTGAAAGTCACTCCGCGGGGTCTAGCGGGTTTGAAAATAAGAGGAGGTCTTAGTGCACCTGATAAATATTAAGGGGTTTGGATTGAAGTCGCTTCCCTCTTGCCGCTCGATTGATGCGTCTGGACGTTCAACTCGGCCGGGTGGTCGTTGATTTTTCATTGGTTTATTTTTCGTCTGTGCAAAAAGGGGCATTAAAATAAATTTCAGTCAGGCCTAGTCCTACGTTCCCTGCAAGATGGGCATTGACAATTTTATCGTGGCAATGTCTAGCTTCAGAATGCAAAAAGGGTGAATGTCTTTCCGACGCGGTTCGTCAGGTAGGTACTCTTTAACTTCTGAAGGATTTGAATCGGGATTGGTTTAATTTGAATAATTTACCTGCAAGAGGGTCCCCGAATGATAGCGTTTACAAACACGCACTGATTTCTTCACTGTGATACACGGTTTTAGAATGGTCTGAAACGGATCTCCATGAAGAAAATTTTCATTACAAAAATTTTGAAGCCATTGCAATAGCTTCATTTTCTTTGAAAATTAGCTGACAAATTAAAATAGAACACAACGCTCAACAAAACAACTGCACTTATATTTTCCTACTGAAATTATTATTAATTATTAGTAATGATTTGAAATTTGGTAATCCCCCCCCCCCCCCCCCCCTCACTTCCCTACCTTTTTCCCTCACTCGTCTTCCTCGCCCACCCATTTTCTTGGTCGCAATAAAATGTTTTGTAAGTAATTATTCTAGTTTTAAAATTGATTAAAAGAAATGTTATTCTGCGGATTTGGTGTGATTTTAGGGATTTTCGAACTGGCCTCTTTGTGTATTGTGAAAGTTCGGTCTTAGAACACTGACTGGAAATGGCGGCCCTCGACTATTCGCAACACGACGTTGTATGTTGTTCCCTACTGTCAACGTCGAATTCCCCAATTCCCCTAACGGCTAACGACATGGAAAACCCCTTTCGGCAATGGGGAATTCGTACAAGAAGAAAAAAAGAATGTTTTCCTACAAAATCAAACGGGTGAGAAGATCAAGCGTGACGTCATCTGTTCAGATGAGCGGAGGGTTGCCCGGGGTGACGTCTTCTGTATCTATTTTACGGCACTCGTTGTCGCTCACTTCCAATCATCGGATACCCCACGTGTAGCATCTTGTTGGAAAGGACGCAGGTATAAAGGGACCCTGGACCGAGCTCAACGAACGGCTTGGCTCGCCGGAGGGGTCGGTCAACATTTTTATTACTTTTGGGACCGAGCTCAATGTCCCCGCGGAGTACTGTAGGGCCAACCGGTCCCTCGAAAACGAATAACGAAAACACGATTGTGAATAGCTAACCGATGTTACTCCTATATCAGCTTCGTCATTTTTCTTTCATCCCGAAGATACTGAACCCAAGAATTTGCTCAATTTATTTATGTAATTACCGAAAATCCTTGTGAAAATATTAAATATTTATCTATATAGGTACCTTCGAAATAATCATTATTGGCTGGAACAAGGTCATTTTTTGATCTCTTTCATTTATTACAACATGGCGATGTTTAACTAATTTTGGTGTCTTACAAATCATTGCAAATGTAATTATTGGTTGATTCCAACCACATCATGCGCCATTCAACAGGTAGGCACATTGCACAAGATTTGTCTGATAGAAATAATGAACTATGAGAGGCAAAACAACATGTTGTTTCATTTCGCGAAAGTTGTCTACTGTCTTTTCTGGTTCGCCCAACTTCCGTGGGCCGCTTTCTCTGCAAATGCTCTCAGTGGGATTTCGCAATGATATTGCATGCAGTGATTCAGTTACGAAATTACTGCAACTTCATAGTCATTGGACCTCATTAATTGAGAATGAGGGTAGTTCAAGATGATTTTCTAAAATTTGAGGACACTTGAAAAGAAAAAAAAATTACTTATTATGAGAGTTTGAGATGATTAACAGATTCACGGTTGACATTTAAAGATACCTATACTGAGACAAACAATAAAGTAGTGTTTAATAATCTGAGCAAAGTATGTAACCTTTACTGAAATACTAGGGAAAATTGCATTATTGTAATGAATGAAATTATGCATGTGACTTAATTTCAGAGAAGAAGTTCATAAGAAATTGACTAATTTCTGAGATAAATTTTAGACGTACAGTGTCAACTAAAGGTAAAAGGATGTTGATCCACACAGTCCATCTAGTATGAGTTTCTAGAACCAATAGGTACCTGAAAAGAGCGTCAAGAACAATAGGATAATACATTTTCCTATTCGCTAAATTTTTTTCCCCATACCTATCCTGCCTTGTTGAATTCTGTGGAAGTGGTTTTATTCCTTGTAGGTATATAGATGGAGAGTGCAAATGAGCATTTACTATAATACATAGGTAGAAACTAGTTCAATTGGTGTAGACAAAATACAGAGAGGGGTCTACAGTACCAATAGATATTTAGATAACTTCTGTTTAAATTGGACACCAGTTTAGGTGCTTAAGCAAAAAAGTTACATCCTTTCATGTTCATACACAATATGTAAGTAGGTACTTACCCACTGAACAAAATGATCGAATGTATGTGAATTTCTTGGATTAAACTTCATATCAATCCATGAATTTTATAATTAATTGGTCACAGTCATTATGGTAGGTCGGTAAGGACCAAATGAAAATATGGATAGGTTAGTTGATTCTCGAGAATAATGTATGTATTCGTACTTGGTAGGGATTATGCGAAATAATGGTAAAAAGCCGTTCAACTTACCGATAGAAATTGCGTGATTATTGGTAATCCTGTTTCAGTAGCTGGTGAAACGAGTTCGTTATCCAAAAACTGATAACAGGAACAGCCAAAAAAAAAATCCGTTTACCCGTCAAACAAACCACGAAATTTTGATCGAAGACGATGCACAACGAATTTTTAAAGAAAAGAAACCGGACACAGGCGTGGAAATCCGCGATGAATTCTACTGTTGACACTTTTTGACAAGTCGTGAACGATAAAATTTTTGACTACAGCGACTCCCCGCAAAGAGGCAGGACGAAGGAGCGTTCCAAGACTGAAGGAAGAGAAAGTCAGAGGATCAGAGGGAGGTCGGGCCTGGCGGTAGAGCGGGCTTCGCGCATGCGCAGAAGATCCGTCGGATCCGCGAGGGTTGGACCGCGTCCAAGGGGTTGGACGGACCTCGCGGATCCGCGGGTGGTATTTTCTCGGTTTGAAGGGGCGGATTTCGAGAAGCAGCCGCAAGGTCGAGAGGTGACTTGACTGGATTTTTGCCGGGCGATGTAGGTTGAGGTCGAAAGACGTTTCCTGGTTAACCGAGATGATTCTTTATTGGGTTTCACTGTAAAACATTGCTAATACGGAAATTACTGGATTCGATAAAAAATGTGTGCGGAGCTTCGGGTACTCTACTGCTCTTCAATTGGGAATTTTTGTACGTTTTCTGTCGCCAGCCAATTTCCTGAACATGGGGAGATTCGATATAAATTGTACCCAGTAGGTAAGTAAATAGCTAAAGTGAAGTTTGTCAAATTCATTGCAAAAATCCGAGGTGAAAAGGAAAAGTACTTATTGCAATCGGCCTGCAAAAAAAAAAAAAAAAAAAACATTTCTTGAACTCGGCGAGGGTGTGGCTTTATACTCAATAAACTATATTGATTTAGTATTTACATTCATGTGTCAGACAAAACCAAATGTTTCGATGATTGTAATCTAATTAAATATGTGAGTTTTTTAACCACAAAAGAGCATATACCAACCTCTCTGAAACATAATTTATATTCAATAGACATGGTTTTAGATTGAGTAAAAACTCATAATTTGTAAAATTTTTCTCCATCCTTTTCAGATCCAGTGAACAAATAAATAGCAACATTTAAAATCTATGTACCTTTAAAGTCACGAGAGTTATTAAGATCATAAACCTCCTTTTATTTCCCTTCCCCGAAACTCCCCTTTTGGCTCAAATTTGGACACATTAATATTGCCTGTATTTCAAGTTGTATCTAGGTACCTTTGTTCCAAGCTATTTCTCTAATCTAGGGAGCCGCGTGAGACCCAAATACCCGGAATTAACCCCCCAACTTCTTTTCCGACTAGAATTTTTTGATCAATTAAAGATTTCCAGTACCTCTCATTTGAGTAGTTTAAGATGTTCTTCAAGTTTTATGCCAAATGGACCAACTGTTTGGAGGAGTGATGTAAGCCGAAAACCCAAATCACCCCAACACCTTCCACAAAATTTCCCTCAGCAAAATCTGAAAATTCACAATACTTACCTACTGGTAATTCCTTGTGGGCCTAATTCAAAAATATTCTCATAAATTGCATACAGATTGGATCAACCAGGTTTGTGGGCGTTGACATCTCTTCACTATGGAAGAACAATTTCGAGACTTCAACGAAGGGCTAAGAATGTATACGAGATTGTATCATGTTATGTTACATATCCGATTTCCGTTTATTCCAATCTTGTTTACAATGCTCGAAATTCTTTGCTTCAACCTGTATTCGTGCTGGACAATATAATCTTCACTTTTGATGAGATTTGAAACTATGTGGGAATATGCCCTAGTGACGTAGCGTCAAAGAGAGAAATTCCTGAAATTCCATGCACCGATCCTGATGTCACTTCTAGTAACATCGTCAAATGTCGCTAGAAGTTTTTCCAGTCATCCTTAGTGAATGGTTCTTCCAGCTGAATACCGTTCCTCTCTGATATATTGAGTCACACTGCCAAGTCTGAATCAAACTTCCTTGTCTTCTGTCTCTAAGAAATGTAGGTACTAGGCAAGCTCAGCATTCCATGCGGCATTCATGAAAACGTCTGAAACCGCTGGCGTTCATCGGAATAAAAATTCCCATTGAGCGTTCAATAGATTCCATATCGAACAGTCACCTTTCAATACTCGTGCTAAAAAGAGGCTTACCTATCACGAAGGATTCAAAGTTATAAACATAGTAACCTGAGATTAACAAAAGGTAACTAGCCAAGCGTGGGGTCCCAAATTAGCCCAGAAGGCAATTATTACGGTGTTTGGAAATTCTAAAAAAAAAGAAGATAACCAAACTTCTGAATCAAACTTGCGGATGCGTACTGATGCTGAAAAGACCGAGTAGCCTCATCATCATGACTTTTCATTACAAATGAATGCAACCTTATTTGTGATAATGACGCTACTCTTCAATCATTCGTGATGAGGACTCATTACTTATACGTTCTGTCATTTGCCCAATAAGTAACTAGGTAGGTACCTACCTATTTGTGTTACATAAGAAATTAGCCCTCAGAGTTATTCCATCCAAAATATTCCTGCACTTAACCATGACTTTCCTGTGGCATGTGTAAGTTGCCCCGATCTGATTATATACCTACAACCGAATTTGTGTTAATGTTTTCATATTTGATTGATTTGATAAGGATGCTTCTTTTCAATCATTATTTGGGGCCGTAAGGGGTGTACTTACTACCCAAATAGGCCTTATCACAAATAATGATTGAAAAGAAGCATCCTACTCAGGCCCCTACCCACCGAGGTACCTACCTAGGTTCTTAAGCGTTTTCAAATCCCTGCTTATTAAGTCCTTCTTATGACACGATAGTTACATTCATAACAAAGTACAACAACCACTAGTCACGACATATTGACCCTCAGCATTGAGTCACCACTAGAAATATTCCTGGACTTATGTATCAAATTCCCAACCGCTTCCGTTATCAGGAAAAACGGTCGAGCAGCTCAACATCTTGACTTGGGTCTTTTACAGAAGAGGACCGCAAATCACGAGAAGTTTTCTATAGAGACAGGGTAACAATTTCCCTCACCAACTGTATAACAATTTCCCTCACCAACTGTAAAAACGATAAACGACATGTTTCTTCACTCATAAATCAAACTGAACTGACCACGACAACTTTATCACCGTTGACTAAAGCATCGTAGGCGTAATCGGGAACAGATAACGAGCGGCACGTATCAGCTGATAAGA
>JAEMON010000002.1:21216216-21232895 GCA_030264115.1 Lygus lineolaris | reverse complement strand
TCTGTAAAAGACCCCTAGACTTTCCTCCCCCCCCCATCACAAATCAATGATTGCACCTTCACCGTTCAGCATGGAGTAAGATAAAACCTCAACATAAAATATGCAATCATGTTTGTGTTAATGATTTTAGGTATGTTTAGAAGCATCAATAATTATTGGTGAGGATTCATCATTTTGTGATAAGGCCTCTCTCTAGGTACTCATGCGTTATATGACATTCCTCCCCATCAGTAACCCCGTCTTGCGATATGGGATGATACACAACATTGACCCTCAGCATTGAGTCACTTCACCAGAAATATTCCTGTACTTTTGAATCAAATTCCCAACTGCTTCCGTTCTCAGGAAAAATGGCCGAGCAGCTCAACTTCATGACTTTCCTGTGGGTCAAGGCCCCGCTCCGTTTCTCCCCCGAGCGCAACGGTCGCGCAACCCGCGGGCGGATGACGCCACGATCGGAGGCCTTCTGATTCACTTACGCCCTCCCAGGAACAATACTATCAGTTACTTACAGCTTTATCAAATCAAATTAATAATTACCTATGCAAAACGACTTAAGAATTGGTCAGAACAAATCAAAGTTTTCGATTTTTAATTAGGTACTAGGCATTTCCCAGGACAAAATGGGGAATATTCAATAGAATTCAGAATTTTCCGTTTAAAATTGGAAATTATACATTCAAAATCCAATATTTTGTAAAAATTCGTGCATTATGGTGTAAAATGCACCCTCACAAAGTGTTTACCCACTAAACAACCATGTTTTTTTAACATTACTTAATAGTAACCATTATTCCTACTTGCATTATACTTTCAATACCTATGTAATGTTGAAAACCAATTCTTTTAGCAAAAATTTGGAATGGACGTCCTTTTTTATATATCATTCAAAATTATAGGTCTAACGGAGAGCTTTCCAAAAAGGTGCAACATAAGGGTCGGAAATGAACGGAACAGGGCGAATAAGTATGCGACGTCATCTGGTATGTTTGCCTTCTCGCTCCCTCACGTGGGGGGCTCGAATTTTGGGGCTAAAAATTGGAGTTCTGGGGTTTCCGAAGGTACTGAATCCGATGCTGAGGTCAAAAATAGCAAATTCCGACCCATGTCCATTTCTAATTCTATAAAATTCTCAATTTTAAATGGAAATTCTTAATTTAAAATAGGAAATTCCTCATCCGTACTGGAATTTGTTGAATGTATTGGAAAATTCTCAATTTGCAGGTAGAAGTACTTTGTATTCTTAACCAGCAGAAGAGAAAAATTAATAATAAAACAGATCGTCAAAATTATTAGGAATAGGTAGAAAATGCACGCATTTTTTATATACATCGCTTTTTTTTATATTAAACATGTCGGTATGTAATACGTTTCATGTTTTCAACAAGCTAATTTACATGCGATAAAAGGTTCGAAATAATACTGTAATAAATTGAAGCCGAGAAGTGCAAGCGTGTCGAACAATCCATGGACTGTCTAAAGAACGGTTGTGAAGTATAAAGTGCAGGCGAATCAAAGCTGGGTGACCAGGAAGTGAATGAAAATCCACAGTCGGAAATCGCTTGGAAAACCAACGACAGGCAGAAAAGGCGCGTTTTCGTGAGAAAATTGAAAAGAGTGCGGAGCGTGCGAAATCGGGCAGGTTGAGGGTGCGAACTGTGGAAAAACCGCACTATTGACAAGAATTACATACGTGATTGTATTCAGTGAGGGAAAGCTTCCCTGGAATCTGAAACACGAAGGAACAACTTGACGAGGAAGCTCATACGTAAATAAAAAGCACATAGGTAAATATAACTTGACACTAATTCACATAGGTACATACCTACACTAATACACCCATACCTGCATAATAAATTAGGTATGTTAACCTGGTAATAGTAGATTAGGTGTGTTGAGTTATGTCACTCTGTGGGTATGTATCTACATACTTAGTCATTCATGAGTACAGGTGCTACGCAAATATGCAATATAAGAGTATTTATGGTAAGAGTGTAGGTGAGGTATGTCGAAGGTCTACGGTTTCGTCCCGTTGATGCCGTTCAGCGATTAGTAGGCGGAACCTCCGGATGCTTCTGGAAAACAAAAGGTCTTGTGTTCGAATCCTGGAATTTTCTCTCCGGTTGCCCTTTACTTGTTATTCGGGGCTGGAAAACAAGATTAGGAGCATGGGAAGATTGGGAAGAATATTATTTAGTTGTTTCTAAGAGTAGAAAACTAGAATGAAAATCTCAGGCTGTTTGTTGCTGGCCCACTCGAACCTAACTGACGCCACACAAAAGAGAAAAAAACGACAGGTAGCGCTGAACTCGCCAGGCCCTCAACTGATAATATCGACAAAACGAAGCAAAAGTTGGTACTTAAATGCACCAAAAATGAAGTCAACAATTTTCAGAATTAAAATGCTAGGTTCTTTCTATCCAGATCAGAAAATAATCACAGTTTGAGCTGTCTGCTGGTATGTATGTTGGCCATTCTGTCTGAAGGAAGTTAGAATAAGTTTCTACTTCCATGCCTATAACTTCAGTTAAGTGTGGGCGGGAATTCCAAACGACTACATTTCAATAAATTCTTTAATATAAAATCACTTTTCTCACAGAACGCCTTTGTTTTTGTATCTTCCAGGTCATACCTTTTCAGAGAAAAACAAAAAGAAAAAAATACCATGCTAGTTCCACTTAAAAAAAATCAGTGAGCCCAGCGACATAACAGAGCTGGTGTCCCTACGGTGGGAGACAATTGCCGCTTTGCAAGCTTTTCAAAATTAAAAAAAAGGTGCAAACTGAAATATCATAAGAACAAGTTATATTTTGCTTGATGTCTTAAAATATGGAGAAATATATATTTCAGAAAAAAAATAAACCGTCCTGTTAATCATTTTAAATAATGATAAAATTCAAATGTATCCCATACACTATCCCCTACAACTTAATTATATTATTTTTATTACATAGGTAGCTAGTCCCGTGAATCGGCTAAAACTGATAGTGTTCTGTCCGTGGGGCTTTATTTTGTTTATTGGATAGGTACGTGAAATACTCGTATCTTGTAGTTTTGTCATTTGTTGCTTTCCTTGGCATTATTTGTTTTATACTGCCTATGCCTATACATTAAACCATTCTGACGCAAGAGGTAATATCGATTCACCATAGGAAGGATAAGATACGTAAGTAATTCTGGATTGAAGGTGCTCGGGAAGAATTTCTAGATACGGTTACTGGACGTGTGCGATGGCTTCACACCAAACGATTACATTTTCAATTGTAAACCTTTACGAGATCTTAACCAATTTGCTTGTCGTAAAACTCGACGCCGCGCCTCAAATATAGTTATGGCCAGGGCTTCAGGCTCAAAGACTTCATAACTCCATCTCAGGACTAAATCGCTACCGTAACGAGAAAAACATCGAGAAGGGATTCCATAAAGAAGGTTTTCACCAAACTATACAACACTGCGGAGTTGCGTGGAGGAAAGAATATCCTTTAAAGACAGTAATTACTCCGAGCTCATCTTGCGTCTTAGAAAACCCTGCCAACACCGTTACCTAGAACCCAATAGTGGAACTACCCCTCCCTTTCCTTATAATACAGAGAGAAGTAATAAAAATATATTCCTTAACCGTGCGTTACCTCCCGACCCTTTATTGACCGCGGGTTGATGGGGTTGGGCGACATTTTAATTACACCGAAGGAGCTTTTCCCATTCGCCGGTAATGAGGCTTGTCTGGAGGGTAAAGGTGTATTACACGTAATGAACTGTAGAGTTTTAGAGCGTCCTCAACATTCCACCCTCCGTTTTACGAGTTTTCGCCATGATTTATCGTCAACTACGAGTACGTAACAGTTAACTTTTGTGTTTTCATACAATTCTATGGAAGTGATTTTTATAATTATTCACTGGAAACACATGTAGACTTAAGAGAGTACCTACAACTGCAATGAGGTGTTTTAAAATTAGTCAAACGATTCCACTATCGAACTCCAACTACATTTGAACAATAATATACAATTCATACGTTCAAAATTTGGGTAAAACTATCTTACATTTTTTTTTTAAATTTCTTGATTTTAAAAACTCCCTTGAGGTTTAGTGAGCCATACAATCAAAACTACATAGGTATCTTGAGTTGTATATCATCATTATAAGTTACTTACATTAAGAAAAAACGGAAAAGTGTATTTTCATGGGTTTCTCAAAGTTTTTCTAGGTGTAATACTTATAATAATGATCATCCATCTTAAAATTATGAAGTCACTACTAAAAATAACCGCTGTAATGAATACAACGGACCCTATAAAACCAAAGAAATCCATTACTTACCTGAATAACCTACCTATACGGCACGTAGTAAATAAGAGCTATCGTTAGGAGTAACCTCGATCACCTCTCAAAACCACTATCAACCACGCGATTGTTCTGACGCTGTCGTTTAGTACGGCTAGGAATACGTTGAAATAGAGAAGGTAGTTAGAAGAGAATTTCTGGAGGATCGAACGATAGCCGATAATGTTGCCCGGAACTAGCTGATTACAATGAAACCACGCCCAAAGATCATCACTAACTCGAAAATTAGTATATAATAAGATGACTGTATAACACCCTAAACTCCGTGGGATTCAAAAGTGATAAAAAACATAAAAGATTGCTGCGTTGGGGCGTTTCCCGAGCCCGATGCGTCTGACGCCTCAAATTTGGAGTTTACAAAGTATTTTTGCTATCTTACTACCGAAGGTGGGAAGCTATACGTATTTGTTCGAGCAAGAAATAAAAATAAAAATTTTGTCCTCCGAAATGAAAATTTCCACTTGATTTTCACGTTTCAGAGCTTTCTCAACGATTTTGGTTCCGTGTCTGTCTGTCAGTCTGTGATCAATTCCTTGTCCCAGGCAAAACTAACCATATGAAGTTGTGGTCCGAATTGAAGAAATTTTCAGGGTTAGCCCCGTGACGGTCCCCTATCAATTTCTGTATTATCAAACATGAATTTCCTGAAACCCCTGTACCACACTTTTCCTAATCGACCTATTTCTCTCATCTTTGTAGGGTAGTTGGGGGCTGACTCAAAGACAATGACCTATGCATTTCGTTACGATTGGATCAGTAGAAGCATCTGCACAATCGCAAACTTGAAATTTGTTGTCATTGGCGTAGCTTCGGTAGTACCAGACCAATTTCGGTGATATTTTCAGAGATCACGCGAGTTAGGACTTAAAAGGTCCCTTTATGAATTTCATCGCCATCGGACCACTAGTAGCGTGTGTGAATGTGAAAATGTGAATATCCTGAACCTAAGATTCCTCTGTTCCTAAACGACCGATTTCGATCAAATTCGGAGGGTAGTTGGACGCTGACAATTACCTTCGAATTTCGACGCGATTGTATCTGTAATTCCTACTGCGCAGGCGCAATCGAAATGAGTTTCATAGCCATAACTACGTAATTACTCTAACAATTTTGGTGACATTTTCAGAGATTGTACGAGGTATCCCCTAGACAGTTCCCTATTAATTTCATAGCCGTCGGACCATTAGTAGCGTGTGCGCATGCGATAACGTAAATTTCCTGAAACTACGATTTCTTAGTTCCTAATGGACCGATTTCGCTTAAATTCGGAAGGTACCTAGTTGAGGGCTGACTCCACGACAACCACCTTAAAATTTCGCCACAATTAGATGAGTGATGGCTACTGCGCATGCTCAAACTTAAAATTCATTGTCATAGGCGTGCTCCGGAACAGTTTGCCAGGGGGGTGGGCTGTTTAATGTCAATTCAAGGTGATGGCTGCCAGAATGGTGGGCAGTGTATTATAGGTAGGTATTTTATCAGTTACCTGCCAAGTGGAGGGACAGTATAGTATTTGATTTACCTAACACTTTGCCAGGGGGATGGGCTGTATAATGTCAATTCAAGGTGATGGCTGCCAGGATGGTGGGCAGTATATTATAAGTAGGTATTTTGTTAGTTACCTGCCAAGTGGAGAGACAGTAGGTATAGTATTTGATACCTAACACTTTGCCAGGAAGGGTGAGCTGTATAATCTCAATTCAAGGTGATGACTGCCAGGATGGTGGGCAGTATATTATAGGTAGGTATTTTATTAGTTACCTGCCATGTGGAGGTACAGTATAGTATTTGATTTATTAGCCACCTGCCAAGTGGAGGGACAGTATAGTATATGATTTACCTATTTCCATGGATAGGTCCATCCCTAACATGCTCAACGACTTTTTTAACTTACTGCTCCCATTTTATTGAAAATTAGTAAACAGACGATAGTTGGATTGTTTAACGACCTACCTGAGCCTCCATGCTTCTATTCCTCTTTGGAACTCATAAGTTCACACCACAATTGGTCACAGGGTTGCCACCTTATAAAACGTTAATATCCCCGGGAAGGGTCTACGTGACGTAGGTCTACAATCCAAGGCGCTGGATTCCAAGAATGCGGAATGAACTTCGGCGGAACTTACCAGAATGCAACCAGCCCACCGGGGAATCCCCGAATTACACATTCTGCGTTTCATTGGTTTGATCCTTGATCCTAACATTAACGATCCGGGGGTCTGGGGGTGGCCCCCAGATTTCATTTTACAATAAATGTACCATCATGAACACAAACCACTGGCGGCTAGACACCCCCAACGGCAACGTTTTGTTTTCCTTAAGTAAAATGCTTATTTTTGGACATTTTTCAGAGAAAACCGCTAAAAATAACGTTTAAATCAAAGGTTAAGTCCTCAACCACGTTCGTCCTCATGGCCGGGTCAGTTCAGTTTGTTATGTTGACCAACAACTCAATCAATACTATGCTCAACTACTGTGCCAACCTTCAAAACTCGGGTAGGTGGTAACTACGTATTTTGTTTCCTCGCTCGATGTTTAACTGTCTCATTCGACTGGGCTTTATATAGTGATGCCGTGCAGTTCTCCCTCCGGAAGGGAAATAAGCAGGTAGTTCATTTTTGCCCGATGTGGTGAGGTTACAAGCCTCCGTTTGTTAAAGTTTTCGAATAGTAAATAAATTATGCATTGCATGAAATGAATGAACAGCCCTTTCCTTTTCGAACGAAGAAAGTAGCGAACAGAGTGAGTCTTAGGTAGTGTTTCATGTTAAATTTGAAAATAGTAGCTACGTACCAATTATAACGTTCTCCAATAATATTTACAAAAAACCAAAAAATGCTCTATTCACCACACTCAAGGAGGCAGTATAGAAAAGGGTGTCAAATATAAGTAGGTACCTACTTAAAATCAACCGGAGACCACACTTTTTACCCTACACAAGATAAACCCCAGGCGAGGGGCTTAACCTTCAGTTCGTAGGCGCAGGATTTTCGGAGGTAGTTGTGAGAAGGCGGCTGATGCAACGGCGCAGCGCCGGCGCCCGCGGGTGGCCAAGTAGTGCAGAACAGAAGTTACGACAGAACTTCAGAAAAGGCGCCGAGCACCGCCCCTCAACCCCGTAACAAGTCACATTCTGCTGGACTTCTGGAATCCACAACTCAGTTTGGTACATATCGAATAGCATTTGAAGGGTGTAGGGGAAAAACCCCCTCATCGCCAAAAAGCTGATTTCGAGGATTACGCAATTGAGAGTTTACAAACTGAGAAAGTAATGCACCATGGCCAAAAAATGATGGAAACAATTTTGCAATACTCTAATACTACTAACTAAAACATTCCTGGTTGAAAAAAAAAAAAAAAAAAGTATATATTTTCAGCATTCAGAAAGGTGCAGGAATAAATATGACCAGAAGAACTAACTGCTCCATGCAGCACTTGAAATTTGAATTTCACCCTCAAAAATCCTAGGGTTTTGAGTTCGAATTCAGGTTTTGTGGAAAACTTCATGGTCTTATAAACGATCATTAATCTTCTTCGAAACAAGATGCAAGAATGGAAACAATATCTAATCCATTTGCTGGGAGTAATGAATAATTCGTGGATTATACCATGTACCACCTAATTCCTGGCTATCAAATTTTGACTGGATCAAATACATGATTATTGTTATACCTTGATAGATCGCAGTTCTAGAACATCGAAGAGAATAACTAATAAGTGTGTTTGGTTTCCAGCCTTGCACTATTTGGAATTTCTGGAACCGGTGCAAATGAGGAGGATTTTTTTCTCAAGTGTTGTCCATACTCACATTTTCCACTCAACCGCAGATCACTCAATTGTGATTATTGTGATCATTTGTGAATACCAATAGGTGGGTAGTTTGGAAGTTATTATATCGGACCCAAACGAGGGATATGAGGATGAGGAAAGTCAAGTTTAGCATCCTGCTAATAGTTTCGAATCTCAACAACCATGGGCTTACCTCCCAGCTCACCGTTATCCTGCGATTGTTTTACAAGATCGCGTGGTTAGGGATGTTATAAAATCCAAGAAAGATTGGCCACAGAATCAACACGGCTTATAGTTGTCCGCCGTTTGTGGAGACGCGGTTGTGTAATGAATACACGAAGTTCATTTTTATTGTTTTGTTCTGTTTGTCAGCTTTAGCTGATAAATCGGAAGTAATGAACGGGTCACAAGAGTAATTTCCATCAGGATCCTGCATGAGCGTCTCTGGTGAATGATTCCTAATGAGCATTGTATTATTGATGTTATGTTTGGACAGGAGAACAACAAGCCTGTCGAACGTCAAATCAGTCGCTGAAAAACCTCCGACGTTACCATTCCGCCCGTTACCGGGTTCGTTTTTTGAATGGGATTCCCTCGCTTTCTGCATGCTAGCTCTCAAGCTCTGGATCCTGGGTTGTTTGCTGAAGCAGCACCAGCCAGAGAAGGCGAGCAGATGGACCCACGCTCCTTCGCCATCCTCTATGACCACATGTTCACCGGAGGACTCCCCCCAGGCGAAGAAGTCACTTGGAGTCTCCTTTGGGCCGCCCGTCAGTTCCGCCTACAAAGACTAGCCATCTTCTGCGAGGTCCACCTCGCCCTCCAGGTACTCCTTACCGCTTCAATTGATATATACGAGTATTTTACGCCCTACAATTAAAAAAAACTCTAGCTACTAGCTTAACATTCATAAACTTTGGTAATAAATTACTGATAATACTTGGCCACCAGAACACTATTTTCTGCAAAATAAGAACGTGCATCCAAAAATGTACTTCGGAAGTTTTGATATTTTCACTTCAAACGTTCCCTGTGATTATTGGAAGCTAATTAAATCTGAGAATCATTCAATTTTCTAGGCGTTGAACTCTATGGAAACGAGTGAATGAAAATATTTTGATGATTTTTCAAAAAATGTTAGTTTTTTTTTCGCCTTCCTGATCGAGCACTTAGAACTATTTTGTAATATCACCCTTCAATAAATTGTCTTTTGCTCATATTAGGTACCTACGAACACGACAGGGGCTTCTATTTACTTGAACCAGAAGTCAAAAAGAGTTTTGTCTAAAAAGAAAACAGTTTCGTCCTGTATTCATTGGCTTAAAATGTTGTCTCCGGTTTGCATTCTTCTTAGTCCTATATAGGCATGTGTCCTCTGCCGTGGGGAGACGTTTTCATTGAAGAGCTATTTTGTTCGAGTACACCCAGAAAGATATTTGTTATCTTCAAATTAATATAGGTACCTAACTGAATGAATAATTATGTAATAATCGCAAAAAGATACAGAGTTACATCACGTATTTGCCTCATTTAACGAAGGCTTTAATGTCGTAGCATTATAGATAATTTGATAGTTTCATTCATGTTAGAAAATTTTCCAGGATGATAATATGTAGTATAATAAATTGCAATGGGCCCAAATTTTTAAATATATATTTTTTTTAGAAATTTTCTCCATGGAAATCCATTTGAGTTTTCTGAATCGCATCACGAAGATTAACATTTTTCATATGTAAAAAAAAATATAAGTATATAATAGTCTATTATATGTACCTATATGTCCATTAGGAACTACTGAGAAATCGTAGTTTCAGGAAATTCACGTTTTTTGCGCATGCGCACACGCTACTAATGGTCCGACAGTGATGAAATTGATAGAGGACGGTCAGGGGGCTACCCTGTACAATGTCTGAAAATTTCACCGAAATTAGTCGAGTGGTTCCGGAGTTATGGCTATGAAACACATTTAGAAATTGCGTATGCGCAGTAGGTATTACTGATACAATCATGTCGAAACTGGAATGTAATTTTCAACCTCCAACTACCCTCCGAATTTGAGCAAAATAGGTCAATATTTTCAGGGAATTAACGTTTGCGCATGCGCACACGCTACTAGAGGTCTGATAGCGATGAAATTCATAGCGGACCCCCTAGGCTCTAACCTGCGTATTCCTTGAAAATTTCACGAAAACTAGTCTAGTAGTTCCGGAACTCAGTCCATGACAACAAATTTCAAGTTTGCGCTTGCGCACTAGCTATTACCGATCCAATCGTGACGGAATAAATTCACAGGTGATTGTTTTGGAGTCAGCCCTCAACTAGCTTCCAAATTTAAGCGAAATAGGTCAATAAGGAACTGTGATACGGGGGTTTCAGGAAATTCACGTTTGCTCATGAGCTCACGCTACTAGTGGTCCGATGGAAATGAATTTCATAGGGAACTGTCACGCGGCTTACCCGTAGAAACCCTGAAGAATTTCATCAAATTCGGACCAAAACTTCATTTAGTTTTGCCTGGGTCAAGGAATTGACCACAAACCGACAGACAGGCAGACAGACAAGGAACCAAAACTGTTCAGAAAGCATTGAAATGTAAAAAGCAAGTGGAAATTTCGATTTTGGAGGAAAACATTTTGTTTATTTCTTTCACGAATACAGACTTCCCACTTCGGTAGTGAGGAAGCAATATACGCGTTTTTAGTAAAAATTACCATATCAAGCATAGGAACATAATAAATTAATGGTATATTAATTTGGAATATTAATTTGGTATATTAAATTGGGATATTAATTTGGAATAACGGCAAAAATGATGTAGTATCCCACCAATAATAAACAATTTCCATAGTTGCAAAAATCACTAAAATACCACAGTTAAAATAATACTTTAAAATTCGCTCATTAACTCTTGCTGCATGACTGGAATTATCGTTGTTTTTAAGTGCAAGTAGCTTTGATTGCAAATTGTTAGTTTGCAAATATTGTTGGTCAGTGCCACTAAAAAAGTAAAACAGGTCCTTGAGATCATGAAAATGAAATGCTTCATAATAAATTGAAATGAGTATTCTAAAGTGGCATTTTTATTTTGTTCATTAGGTGGACGTTTGGAATGCGGCCTTCTTTCTGGTCCAGTCTCACAAATTTGCGTCACATCATCTCTGGGCCGCCATCCTCAAATTCGTGGCACAAGCACTCCCCTTCGTTTCGGAAACCCCTGGTTGGCTCCTGCTCCAGGACCACCCCAGCCTCCTCACAGAGGTCATGGACCAGCGCATGAGGGGTAGATCCCGCTCTACGAAGGACATGGGCCATTTCAACCTGGACAGAAGTAGCCAACATCGCAAGAAGAAGAAACCCCCACTCATACGCGGCCATGGGCCATTGCAATCTGAACATTTCCCACCGCCAAAAGGACCTGATGGACCTTCACACATCGAACAGCAGTAACAGAGGTCATGGACCATCGCCACGAATTTTCCGTGGTTTCGTCCAACTGAGTCTGATTTGTACGGTAATAATCTGCATTCAGCTCAATTCAATTAATGCATGATCACTTTGGGATATGAATCTATTTGGAAACATTTCTCTATTAATTTACTTTTATAGGATTCGAAATAAATAAATTAATAAACTTCAACGAAGATTAGTTTCTCTTTGACAATACATGTATTCCTAGAGTACTACTTAGGGGTATTCGGTTCAATGCTCCAATACCAATATCAATTTTGAGGTATCTAGGTACTAGATACATGCGAATTAGGTAGGAATGGTTTCTACAGAGAATTTGATCAAATCAATTAGTTTGATTAAACGAAAAAAAACTCTGCCGGGTGGAAATGGCACATAGCTTCTTCCTTAAGTCCAAGAAATTTGAATTCAAAACTGTAGGTTCCAAATTCTTGATCGTGTTGATGTTTGTTAGTTTAGACAAAATATAAACAACGAAATTTACGTTATTGCATGCGTAGAGTGTACTGTTGATTCAATCTTGATGAAATTCATATATAGGACCTCAAGGGGGCCTACCCGCATAATCTCTGAAAATTTGAACGAAAACGGATGAAAACTCTGGAAGATATGGCAGTAACAAGGAAATGCGGTCAGACAGACACGGAACCAAATTTTTTCAGGAAGCTCTCAGGAGCACTTTTCAGGAATTTTTAGTCAATCTTCAAATTGAAAATAATGCTTCTTCTATAGCGGACACATTTTTTTTTACCGGACAACATTTTAACCGTTGTAATCCTGAATCATGACAATAAGTGAGTTTACATTAGGTATGTGCCCTCCTAAGCATGTTTACAACTCCACTCAAGTTCGATTGATTTGTATATACTATCGAAAAATGTAGGTAACTACGAAATAGATCACATAATAATTATTGGGCCTTCCTACTATGATTTGGTTAGTTTGTGCTAAAGCTACGTTTCAAAAGACGGGAGTCGGGCTTGAGCATTAGTGACATTTCATAGTTTAATAAAATAGTTATTAGTAACTCACCGAGTCATTAGCCCTGATACGTACGAACTACGAAGGCGAAGTAACTATGAAGAAGACACACAACAGCTTTCACTGAGAACACTTTTTATATTTAAATAAAAAGAATCAGAAAAATAATTAGAGAAAAACTGTATGTCCGTGAAGCGTAGGAAGTAGGAAGAAGAAGTGAATTCTAACCAGGAAAATTACATGGGGCCAAAAAGGACAACGTATGATACAAATCACAGTAATACAAAAGATGGACTGAAGAGGCCAAGCGGTCGGTAGGTACTTGTTATCAAGTGAAGTCACTACAGTTCATTATTCATAAATTTGATCTTGTAGCTGATTTATGTGTCTTGACCTAAGACGGTTGTGACACAAATCTTACTATGAAGATCCTACATTTCTCAGTTTGCATATACAAAGCATATACAATTTGGTTTTAGAAATGTGTCTGAATTCGTGACCTGATAAATAGCAAGTTAGCTCGTAGGTGTACCAACAATACGGTTATAATGAAACGATTTTCGTATTGGAATGTGTAGATTTTTTATTTTATCAATTCCAAAATTAACGTTCAAAACCCAGATACTGAAAGAGCAAAAAAATCCTCATCTGTATTGTTGATTTCATAACGTCAACTTTGCACATGGCGGTCCTAACAGATCCTTAAACGGAGCAAGAATGAAGTAAATTTCTTGTACAACAGTGAGTTGGCGTAGGAGTGTTCTTCAGACGATCTCAAGATATTCCACGAGGGCAAAAATGATTCCAAAAAAGGCCAACAAGGTCAACAATGGGGGCGGGGCTGTTTATACAGAACTCGTGGAATTGAGTGGTCGTCTGGTAGTTGCTCATATACTCGTATAGTCGGCCGAGGGGTCCCTCAACCTATTTCTCTTTTTGTTGGGACAAGAACACTCAGAAACCCCAAATCTTCTTTTTTGGAACTTTCCGCGCTCATTCTTTCCGTATTTGCAATGATTCATTTCCAAACGAAAAGTTCATGAAAGAAATAATGCGATGGAAAGGAAAAGAGCAAGTATTAGAGAAATACAATAAAAAAGCAGCGAATTTTTAAATTTGTTGTATAGTATTGTTGACATTAATTTTCATATCTTTACGTTGGAACACAACCTCGAAAATCTTTGCCGTTATGTTTTGTCCGCAGAACCTATAAACAACCGACCTAGAAACGTAGCTATGTAGAAACAAGACGCATTCGCTGGCTAAGTTGAATATAGCTCCCAGATCAGCTGAGACGAAAATTGAGCTCACAGATCAGCTAAGTGGAAAATTGAGCGAACAGATCAGCTTAGGAGGATATAATGTCGGGGAAGATGGTAAAACGTCCTCTAACGTCGGAGTTGCTACAATATTCGAATTAGTGACCATCAAACAGTTCACTAAGTGACTAAATAAACAAACATGATAGTAAATATTTTAACATTTTCAAAGACGAAACCGACACGGAAACAAGGGGTGACGAATGTTTACTTGTGTTTAGATACATGAAAAGGTGGGTTACGTACATCACTGTGTTGCGGACATGTACGCAATCGGTTTTTTCTCTGTATTCTGTTGTACCTATGTCATTTTTTTGCCATTTGTACATTACTTTAAATAAATCTTCTCGTATAATCCTAAGAAAATTGGTTCATTAACGATACCTAGAATGACTAACGTCCTGCTGAAAGGATCTCCCGGAAGAACTCCGCCGCGTCCTGTTCTCAAGATGTAGGTACCAGTCTCGGTGCCTTCCGGCAGGACGTCAAGAAAATAGTGGGAAGTAAGTTGACTAACGTGCTGGTGCTAGTGTTGGATGAATTCGAATTCGGAAGTTCCGAAGACTGCCTCTTTCAAACCTCAAAATTTTCGAAATTCCTTAGAACGTCGGAGTTGTAAATTTTTTTTTTCCTTGGGGTCTCACACATGAAACAGTTTGGGAGGACGATCTGACCTTCTGGAAGCCCCTTTTAGGCACATTCTAGTCTACTCTTAGCAGTAGCAGGCAGATTAGGGTAGGAAATTCCCCAACAAATTTGGAATGGTTATTTTTGTCACCTAGAAATTTCCGAATATCGGAGTTCTTGATCATGTTATTCCTTTGCGAAATCCAATAATAATATTTCAATGTTTTTATTTATTTAGTTTACGATAAGTGGCTAGTCTGCGACGTAGAGGATCTTACTTTAGCGCTTGCTTAAAATGCCTTAGGTACCGATGCGATAAAATCAATAAAGAGGACCAAATTTACCTAACCTCTTGATCAACAAATACACAAGAAACTCAGACAAACAGAAAGCGCAGAGATGACCTATACAATTCTTGGGTGAAATTTCCAATTTTGGAGGACAATAGGTACCTACTTGATATTAGTTTGGATTTCGCACTAAAGTGAACCTATTCTTTACTCTCAATAATATTCGGTCCAGGTGATGGTTTCGCCGTAAGTTCTGTTTGTAAATCTGTCGTACTTTAGTCTCGTAAATAATGAATTTTATTGATCCTTCCGCCTATTTCATGGTTCAGTCACCAAATCGTGATATCCACAGGGTTTTAGAGACTTTCATACTGTACCTAATAGGCAGGTACCTTGTTGTCTTCTCTTCCCTCCATCATTCCAAGTTATCCTTCCAGAAAATTGGAGTTATGAAATCATTGTTCCCTCAAAAAAGATTTGGCCAGGTTCCGCAATTCTCCCCTATTCGATAATATCTACTTAAAAGTAAAAGTCCTCGAAAGGCTGTACACTCGACAATTTGACAGCCGATGGTATGAAACGCACGATATGACGGTTATACTAACAATAGTGAGTATCATCCTCAAGTAATGATCAGTTTTTCAGGTAGAAAGTCTACGCAGGGTCGAGATAGTGTTGGGAAAGTGGCGGTAAATATGAAATGGCGGTAGTTTCGCGTATGGCAGCCTTCGCCATTATAGTAATGGCAACGCTCTGATTAACTCTCATGATCCGCTGTTTAGCTTTTTTTTCGCCTCGCGTTGCACTGAAGTGCAGCAAGCCACGATCTGCTGGCTTAGGTAGCGTTATAATTCATGAATGGAGATTTGGCTTCAACAGTGTATTTACTTGTTGATAAGAAGCTAGACGGTATACGTACAGATGGATGTGTATACCGTCTAGCTTCTTATTTACTTGTTGATAAGAAGCTAGACGGTATACGTACAGATGGATGTGTATGATTAATTCGGTGAATTCTAAAAAAAAAAAAAAAATTATGTGCGTAAGTAATCCTGAACATACGATGTTCAGCTAAGCACCTGTAAATGCATAACTCGCGAGCATACACATAATTTAAATTTTGTTTCCTCACTACCGAAGGTACGAAGCTATGTGTATTCCAGATGATTTTCGATTAAAAAACCACTGTCCTATTTTCTACGGTTCCTTCTAGATTGAGCAGCAATGTTCAAATACTTGCAATTCATTTACTTATACTGAATAAGAAACGATAATATGTAGGTACTAAATACAGGTACCTAATGGAAAATCAGGCATTACTGCACACCTCAAAAGTCGTAAGCATTAGGTATACCTACTACCTTGAGAGTTCCGATTCATTTCAATAAATAGCACCAAACATACCTGCAACAGAAAACAAAGAAATGTTAGAATCCATAGTTCGTATAATCAACAATCTCTTAATGACAATTTATCTAGATTTTCGTTAAATTTGAATTTTTTTTTATATTTAATTTTTTATTTGAATTGATTCATTGGATAACAAAAATTATACTTTTCGATTAATATCATAATTTGCACATTCCATCAATATTTTGATCATTGTTCATACACTCATTTTAATATGCGAGAGCATGATAAAGTTGCAGCATCCAAGTTCGTCTTGAAGAGTGAATTTTCAAAGAACCACTCCATTGAAGTCGTTTCAAAAAACTACTTAACATTTTTAATAATGGGTTTCGAGTCGGTTGCAATATTATTTGGAGGTGGGGTACAGTTTCGCTGATACATCGTCAGCTTCCTCAGCCTAAATTTTTAAACAAATTTAATCATAAAATTAATAACTATACCTAGTATAAAA
>JAEMON010000002.1:21185979-21196448 GCA_030264115.1 Lygus lineolaris | reverse complement strand
GACACAATTTTTTTCAACTGTAAGAGATGACCTTGATGATTGTCATTTATTAGTACATATATATATTTTTATATTTTAGGCTCAGTAGGCTGAAGAATGTGGCGGAGTACCACTGAAACATGTTCCGTAATAAATAAAAATCTTCGCACAGACTCCCAATTATTGAATTCCAAAAAGAAAAATGGTTCTGCCATACAACAACCAACCATGCAAAAACATATTAGGTAGGTCGTCATCGAATCATGGTAAGTCTGTCCCACATGTATCATTATGAGTCTGCGAGCTTTGGTAGGGAAATAAGCCGGGGTTGTTTAGATGTGATTAACCACATCCTGTTCAATCTCTCATGTTCCGCTACATTGCAGGTTCGTGGGTAATCGTGACCCTCTGCAGAAACGTAACTCTCTACGGTTATTTCCGTTCTGCAACTCGCATTCAGATGCAGTTTCTGTCATAATCCACAACCAGACTCGCGTTACTTCAACATCTCCCTCGCCGAATACGAGGATTACATATCTCGGTCGTTCCTTATTATTCTCCCCACACCAGTCGGGGTACCCGTGCGTTGCCCATGCACAGTCCTCTTCGGGGAATCACCTGGTGTCCTCTTGCTATGCACCTCCTGCTCGACTCTCCGTTATCAAGTCACCACTCGACTCGCAAAACTGATCCACATCCGCCTTTCCGAGATAAAATCGCAGCTATGCAGAACTCCTCGCCCTTTGGTGAATTTCATTTCAATAAGGGAAATTGTTTTACAATTGGAAGTTCGCGCTCGCTTTTTCAAGGTAAAGACTCCTTCAATGCTCGTTAGATCCTAAAAATCATAATCTGCCTCTACTCTAAGAAATACCATACCATTCTATTCTCGATTCTATCGGAAGTTTTCGAACTAGGGTGTTTTGGAGAATAATAAATTATGCTTAATTCCGAAGGATCATTATTGGAAAATGGTAAACCAAAAACATTCAAACTGTTGAAACATTAAACAAGTGCGAAACAATTTAACGTCGAACTCCTTAACGTCGTGCCCCTTACAAACGAACTTTGCGCCCTAAATTGTCCAAATTATTACATAAGTTTATTGTGTTCACGAGCCACATAAATAGGTATACATTCTTGAACCATGAATCCATTCTTATTGTATAAATAAAACTCTGTCAACCCTGCCATCCCTGACATCGGGAGATCGCCAACACCGGGCATTTCTACGAAGTTTTGGCAATATTGCTGGGAAATATTAAGCAACATGGACACTGTATAAATTTAGTTGCACGCATCAACTCCCGAAACGTAATTTTTTGGCAATATTGCCGGGAACAAATTGCTAGTAATACAATACAGGTCCCTACAACGAGCATTTAGAATGATAACGCTGTCCGTTAGTGGGAGTTCTCCTGTGATTTTAGTCACAAATGTCTTGTTTCATGGAATTACGTAATACAAATGAATGCAACACCAGAGCTGTTCGGTTCAAGTGTGCGATCGGTGATTACAACCAGCCACCGTTGCCAACAGATGACGTGTTTAACCGGCTTTCTCGACAATTTACCGTCGATTATCATCAATCAAAGGTTAAAACCGCAATAATCACCACAATCCACCCCCCTCCCTTCACTATGCCACGCGGGACAATTATAAAATGATATTCTCGGCTAACGAGCTGCAGAAGCGCAAGGCCGCTCAAGGTGAAATGATACTGATTCACCGTTCCACGAGTAGCAGGCTTCTTTATTTATGGCGGTCTTGACCGTTTCAGAGCCTGAAAAGAGACCCTGATGAAACTCCCGGGGTGTTTCTGGTATTTCGCTGTTATTGGCGCAACTCAGGAAAAGTCTGTGTGAATCACGAGGGGTGACGTTATGGCTGCATCTTTAGGTATCCTTTCTTAGGATATATCCGATACTGAGATTAAATAAGACACCCCGACCGCATATAGGCGTATCAAGATAAAAAAAAAAAAAAAAAGCTTCACGTATGTCCCACAGAATCTCCATACATTTCTCGATTCCATCGCCTCATTTTTTATCTAACTTTTGGCTGCTTTTGGCGAATGTGTACCTCAAAGTACTGTAAACTTCGAAATTTCACAATCAGCATTGCAATAAGTAGGTACGTATAAATATTAAATACCTATTCATAAATAATACTAGCTGACCCGGCAAACGTTGTTTTGCCATATATATATAAATGATCTCTAGCCGGTTACTTCTAGACGGCCGGATTTCTAGACGGTTGGTTGTCCAGATCCCGAACGCTCGCTTCGCTCGCGTGACAGTGGGACAGATCCCTTATTAAAAAATAAGGGTTGATCGTAGAAGGGTGAAAATTGAGGATTGTATGTATTTTTGTATGTTGTATCATAAAAAAATACAAATTAAAAATTTTGTCTAAAAAAAAAAAAAAAAAATTAGGGGTGGACTACCCCTAACATTTAGGGGGATGAAAAATAGATGTTGGCCGATTCTCATAGATACCGGATAAGCACAAAAAATTTCATCAACATCGGTCAAGCCGTTTCGGAGGAGTATGGCGACTAAAACTGTGACACGAGAATTTTATATATTAGATAGATAGATTACGTTGTGGTATACTTGTTTCTATGATTTCGTCCACAGGTTTCTTTCCGCAGGATTTTTCAATTAATTCAGACGGTGAAAGTAGATTTTGGCAGCGCGTGACTCGCTCTGATGAAGATTTTTTGGTTTCATCAAGTGCTTGCGTTCTAATTCGGTATTCAGGTATCGGGTGATCATAATTATAGAGTCGGAATTAAAAATGGATAAACTTCCGTTTTTAAACCAATGTACACGTTTTCCTACTTCTTTATAGTAAACACGTACTGTGGGTATACCTCAATACCAAAATTATATTATAAATATAAATCACAAACATGTATTGAAAATCTATATTTCGACCCGATGATAGGAGCGGACCGATGACTAGTCCAGACCTACCATGCAAAATTTGGTTTATTGTTACAATGTACACAGGTGGGCAGATAACCACCTACCCCACTTTCGTAGAGTTTTCTAGGGTGCCTCCGGGTTTACTATTTTAGTAGAGGTATATTATTATTTATTATTGATGTTTTTCATTGAGGAGATTTCAACATATCGAAGGGCCTAATTACAGGTAATTTTCAATTGTAGGAATGTTCAATTGATGTCGATTAGGACCAGCTAAAGGTGGTGTTTCAGAAATTGGGTTTTCTGCTGATCGCAATACTTTCTATTCACGCTTTCTTTCACGGTGGGCTGAGGAAAGTAATAATTCCTCGTTCAAATCTGTTTGGTTGGTAAAGTCTTCTCGCTTTCCTGTGAAGTTTGGAAAAATTACAGATACATAAATACCGTTTTTCCCTGGATGTTGTTACTTACCTACCTAAAGACTTTTCTGAATCGTCCTAATCACTCGTCTGCCAAATCGTAAGTCATGCTACTTTTGCTCGAATCCGCTCTCGGATAGCATGTATAGAGCTGATAAGAGGAGGTAAACAATTATATATAACATTCATGCATGATTAGAGGTTTTCTATCTGTTTTGGTGGGAGTAAAAATAGTCGGGATGCGGCCAGATCGGAGAAAAAAACTCAAAAACACTCATCGTTAGGCAAAGAGATGCATGCAAACCTGCCAGTTACAATAAAAAAAAAAATAATAATAATAAAAATAATTAGGTAAAATATATTGGATATAGGTATACATAATATATTATGTAATTTTAAATAAATCCATGTATTAGCAGAGAAGAGCCATTGGGGGCTTTTGAGCTAAGGGCTTCTCTACCTACTTTTAATGAAACACAAATCCAATAAATTTTTATAGTGATTAACTCGAAGAATTTACAATTTCTTCTTTTGTGTGGAATTTTTCATGTTTTTGAATGGAATCATCCACGGCACAGTCCTCAGTGGGCAAGGCAGAATCGAAAATTGTACAGATGATGAAACCATGTAGGTACTATATAAGTAGATAAGTACTAATGGTGGATCCGAGAAACCTCTGCTTACCCACAGGAAGGATAATCTCGAGAGTTATAACTTCAGTAGAGGTGAAAGTTGATTTAAATTCTATTTCGTAGGACCTTCAATAACTCTCCCAGGAATCCCGACTTTTTTTTGGGGGGGGGGGGAGGTATGAAGAAATCTCTGGAACCAGATTTTCGGTTAGACTTGGAATGTGGGACCATCTGAATTCTACGATTTCTGCTTTTTTCGTCGCTCAAGACTGGATTTCTCACTCTAAAGCGTCAGACGCCCGGTTTATTGCTGTCGGGACAAGATCACATCTCCCGTAACAGAAATGTCTCTTCGGGTTGTATAATCATTATGATCTTTGAGAATGAACAGCGAATGACAACTTGTTGGAGTGAGTAAGATATCATAATCATAATCATAACCTCGTAAAATTATTCGAAAGGTACTATACATGTGAATGCCACCCAGTAAGAAATTAATTCTGTGTCTAACTATTACATTGAATGCTACGATGGTATTTTACTACATTTATACTAAGCTCGGTAGTTGGATATTTCTATCAAAAATAATGTTTTCATACAAATCTTTTGCCGAAACCTGATTAGGTACCTCCATTCTTACAATTATGATTCAACTATAATATTCGAATACATAGTTTTTTTCATTTTAACTGAGCTTCGATTGGCTATCTCTGCTCCACTTTGGTCATTCGATTCAAATTCAAGTCGGTCAATGATCTGATCGAATATCAGTAAGTACTCGCATTTAGAAGGCATTTGATTGATTATTAAAGTCGTTCCATGACACTCCGAATAGTCTGTCAAAAATGGGCATCACTGCTTAGGTTTTACTATCTTACCTTTTTACTATCTTTGAACGTTGATCTTCCACCCTTGTGGTCTTCCACAATAATATTATTGTATAATCATGAATGGTGGTTAAAGACAGTGAACGGTGGTTGTCAATGGCGTAGTAACGGGGGGGTCCGCCCCGGGTACCACCTCAGAGGGGGTGCCAAAAAATGGGGGAGAAAGAAGGGGGGGGGGGGGGGGGGGGGGGGGGGGGTTCGGAGGAGGAACAGTAGGAACACACACATTCGTTTTAGATGAATCAAAAGACATGGGATACACAGCCAGAAGGATGAAATAGGTTTCCGAGTTACAGATAGAAGTGTGCAAAAAAACGTGTTATACACGAAATTTTCACTTTTTTGCCTACCTTGTTTTTCTCTTATTGAAGGGTAGATCAAAATTTCATATATCACGTGTGATAGGAAATTTAATCAGCTTTCATATGGGGGAAAAAATTGAAATCCGCCTAATAGTTTCCGAGCTAAGGGTTGAATGTGTGAAAAAAGGTGGTTTTTCGTCACCAGAGAGGTGCATTTTTCTCCAGAGGTGGTTTTTGACTCTGCCAGCTATCGCTGGCACTGTTCGGTGGATCCTCAATGTGGTTTCCTGCTGTGAAATTAGGTTCTAAACAACTTTCACTCCATTACTTTTGTTGATTGAAGTGACCGTTTAGAAGTTATAGCTGTAAAAAGTGTTTTTTTGAAAAAGTTGGAAAAAATAGCCCTTTTCAACGAGCAATTGCGGCTATAATGCTGAACTGATTTTGTGTTTAAGTAGGTAATTTGACGCGAAATTTAATGCTTTTTCATGTAGGATGCTTCCTTAACGAGTCATGAGCGAAAAAAAAAGTTTGAAAATGTCGAGGTTTTTAGCCCCCCAAAAGTTAAGCCCAACTAGAAAACTTTCGCACAGTTCTAATCCCTCATATTGGAGTGGAACAACATCGATCAAAACTATTTCGAACTGGTTCGGAATTTTCAGGAACCACGGCCTTTTTTGATCCAAGCTGCCTGGGCTAAATAGCCATAAACATGATTATTTATACTACAGTGTATCTGACGTACTGTGTCCACTATTGTGTAACATGACTTTGAAAAAGGAAGAAGGAAAAAGAAGATATGTGGCACACTGGATAAACTGGAAAGCGTTGAGGACTTTTTATATAGTTTATACATTTTATATAGTTTATCTCTTCAAGTTCGGATTTCCAGATTTTCAAATGGATTTATTTTTCGTAACAAATAATTACAATATCAAGATATCAGTCAAGTCAGATATCAGTAGTTTCGTTTATCAGTCACAAGATGACAAAGCCAAGCTCCGCCCCAGGTACCACCAGGCCTAGCTACGCCACTGGTGGTTGTTACATTCTCCGCAAGCCGTTACCCAAATACCTAACTGTCATATAACAGCGAATTAACCTGATTTTGCAATTAGGTTGGTATACCTTTCCCGAGTTTCCTCTCCCTCAATTACCTGTCTCCCATGTTTGCCAATTTACCAGTTCGCAAGATTTTCTAGTGAGATCGTGACTGTCAGTATCAATCAGCCTTGAAATTTGACTTGAATTTTCGCTTATTTTAGGGAATAATAACACTTCTTCACTAGCGATAGTTCGGGTGAATTTGTCAACTCTTATATCTGATGGGCAGATACAATTTTGAGCCATTTCTGATATTCTTGTATACAATCTCCATTAATTTACGTATGTAAGTATAGTTCCCATGCTTATTCATCAACTTTTTTTTGCAAACAATCGTCATCAATAACTATATTCTACTGATAAGAAAATGAAAGGAAATAGGTTCTTGAAGGAACTGGTACAGTATTAGTTCATAGTTCTATCGGAATGAGTAGTTACTTATTTGCAATTTTCAGTTCCTGTAGCTCTTGAAGTACTGTTTTAAGTGCAGAAACTTTGTCTAAAAATTGCCTAAGTGAGACCCACACAAGCAGTAATATTGGCCAAAAATAGTGTTTGATAAAAAATGATTTCGTATTTTTTTTAATACCCATAAATATATTTTTCCTTATGAATGAATCATCTAACCGACGATTTATTCTTTGGTAATTTGTAATCGCGTGCCATCCCGAATGAAATGTTCAAACAAGTCTAACGTCGAATTTTAGCAACAACTACTATACTTAGCGGCAACATCAAAATTAAGGTTCAAATGAAACACTGATGGTGGATGTGGATCTCATCACACCTATTGGTACTAATTCCCCTAATGTGTACTCAAACATAATATGTATGGTATACGTATTGTAATACAGCTGCTGTAATTCGTATTACTAGTATTGAGCCGTTCAGACTTTCAACCTAAATGACGATTTTCAAACGCGAGTAGGGGCTCAGACTGTACTAAACTGCTACACAAAGATTATTAATTGTTCAGTGACTTCATTAATAAATTGATACGTAGAATATTAGTGCCATATGGCCATCTCTTCCACAAAGCACGGAAATAGTAAAACAACTGGCCGATTACCCGTGCGTTGCACGGTCCCACACGTCGACCCACTCACTTAGCTCGCGGTTGGTTTTCCAGATCCCAAACGCTCGCTTCGCTCTCGTGACAGTGGGACAGAGCCCTCAAGTCGGATTAAAATTTGCTTTTATAAAAACCTTCTCCTGACAATAACGAAAAAAAGAGAATTATTCAATTTGGTGCACTTATTCTCAAGTTATGGCGTACCATGACCAAGGGGAATAGAGATTCATTTGTATACATTGACTAGCCGGTAACCCGTGCGTTGCACTGTCCCACAATGGTTGGTTGTCCAGATCCCAATTTCTACTTCGCTCGCGAGACAGTGGGACGACCTTAGGTCTGGTTAAAAAATTTCTTTTATAAAAACCTTCTCCTGACATTAACGATCACAAAAAAAAATAAAATAAATAAATAAATAAAAATATTTCAATTCGGTGCACTCATTTACAATTTATTGCGTGACATAGGAAAATAGAAATTCATTTTTAAATATTAAAGATTTACAAAAAAATTTCAGGAGATATTGAAAATGTTGATCTTATTGATAATAGTAGTTAATAAAATCATAATGCTATACTAGCATATCAAATACCTATCTACTTATTATCCCTCTGGTTCAGAAAGAGCAATACAAAGCTCGAAGCGATTTGCTATTACGTTACGGACTGAAGTTACTGACTCGGTGGGATCCATCTGGAATTAGCCCGGGTTGCTGTGGGTGTGTTGCACCCGACGCGACGTTCCAACTACCTCCCAACATTAGCATCGAATTACAATAAGGAACGATCCCTGAACTCTAAAAGGGAATGATGGCTTTTAGTCCGTTCTGCCTTTTCGAGACGGCTTTACCGAGATTCTTATCTGGCGATGAATCGGTAGGCGACGAACTTCACCACCTCTGCCATCTCGCCTAACTCTTATTTCCTATCTGCCTGATACTCTTTCGATCAATGGATTTGGAACAATAAGACAAGTCTTCGCCATATTATGCAGTAGGTACCTACCTCATAGCTTCCTCGTACTCTCGACATTATCATTCAGATGTCTAATTTATTTCTACTAAGGGGGCTGTTGCTGCGGTTGTTTCTCATCAAATGAGAGCTTTGGGTTTACTGAGATAAGGCCTTGTGAACCCAAAAGTTCAAGTCTTCAATATGGCTCGTTGAAGCTAATCGTCGAAGATCCAATCACCTAGTTGTTCTCGAGCAGCATCTTTGCAGGATTTCAAAAAGAAAATCAGTACCTACAGGAACTTCAATCCTGATGGATGGTCGCGAGACCCGTGTAAAATAATATTTGTATTACAAAATTTAATTTTTTAATTTTATACTTACGAAGTTGACAATCAAGATAAGCCCATGCCTAACGTTAGGTAAGAAACTCTGCAAGTACTGTACAATTTATCTTCACTTTCAAGCCTGAAATGGCTGTTCAAAACGTATTTTTGCCTAAAAATCTTAAAATTGAGCTCTAAATAAGATGTTCACACTTGAAATTAAACATTTATGACTCCTAATTTATTATGCACCAAAATTTCCGGCTTACGAACTCGGAGAGAATGATGTGACGATCACGCGCATGTAATGTGTCTGGAGTTATTTAATCATTCATGGATACAAAGTATAAATTAATACAATATTTGTATTAAAAAATAAATTTCAGGGTTTGATTTATTATCCTTATAATCCAAGGAGAAAACTTTCAAAAATGTATTTACTTGCCAACATTTTTGGGCCCAACGCAGTTCCAAAGTAAACATTTCCGCGCGCGTTCTGGTTTTCCAAATTTAGTTCCTGTCTATTGTTTATTATCACCTGACCTTTTCGACGACACTTTTTTTTCGACGACACATACGGACATCAGAACCAATTGTTGAACAACAAAACAAGCCCTAAAACTATTTGACCGAGTTCGATTAAAATAGAAAATATACCTCTAGATGCCTACTTTCTTATTTCAAATGAGAAATATAGGCAAAATCTCTAATCCGTAATATTTTAGATACCAACACTAGGCCATTATGTGTGCTGAAATTTACATGACGGTTAAGATATACTTTGTTGTGTCTTACGAATGGTGTGAAATAATGCGTTTTATTAGGAATAGGTACCACACTTTTATATAGGACATGCCATTTTGTGCTCAGAGAAAGCCTATTAGTAGAATCCTAAAGATTAACTTCAGTGTCTTGCAGTGTTCTATACAGAATCTTTAAAAGGAAGCGAAAACAAGATGCATTCCCGATAATTTATATCCCTGGTAAAGTTGAGTGGGAGTGTAACAGGATAATACCCTTATGGGAACTCGCTGAGACACTTTATACTCGTACCTCCGACTCCACAATATATATTCTACTATTGCAGGACATATTTACATAGATATGAGGTTTTCTATGTTGTATTTTTCATTTGAACATGGAAGAGCCCGAAGCGAAGATATGGCTACTTTATTGGAGGGCGTGGGTGTGGGAGGTCGGGGAAATTGAACTCAACATGAATGTAAAATGGTCGATTTCAAATAAAAACTTCTGCCAAGTTGGGCGTGGCACATAGCTTCCTCGTATCCATAACATGATTTTATATATATGTATAACATATACATTTAAAAAAATCATCAAATGGATTACTACCTGCACAATCCCTGAAAATTCCATCGAAATCGGATGAAAATTGTAGAAGTTAGTAGAGCTTCACGTTTGCGCATGCGCAGTGGGTACCGCTGATCCGATCTTGATGAAACTCATAGGGCACTATTGAATCTCCGCTTCTCAATCGTCCTCTAAATTTGAGCGGAATCGGATCATTGAATCGCTAGAAATTGATGTTTAAAGGATTCATGTTTACGCATGCGCAGAGGCTACCGTTGGTCGCCCGGTAATGAATTTCATAGGTGACCATCTTGGGTCTAACCTGCGTAATCCCTGGAAATTTCATCAAAATCGGATGGAAATTGTGGAAGTTATGCGTGTTGCAAGGATTTAAAGTTTTACGCATGCGCAGTAGATACCGATGATCCGATTTTTATGAAACTCGTAGGGTATCATCAAACCTTTGATCCTCAAGTTTCCTCCGATTTTGAGCGAAACCGGACCATTAGGTAGCTAGAAATTGATGTTTCAAGAATTTCACGTTCACGCATGCGCAG
>JAEMON010000002.1:21158952-21184979 GCA_030264115.1 Lygus lineolaris | reverse complement strand
TTGCAACAGCTTCATTTTCTTCGAAAATTCGCTAAAACAAAAAAACTGCCCACTTAACGTTCCTCCTTATGGAATGTTTCGAAGATAGACATGACGCAGGTTCTGCATCGGTTCTTATTTTTATATTGAAAAGTGGGCTTTTACGATTTTTGCAGAACGCATAAAAACGGTTACAATACATATTCGCAGGAGTTGCTATGCATTTATTTATTTATACAGTAGTAGTATAGTTGTAGTAGAAATGTAGGTCGATTGCGAAAAAATGAAAGAACGGTTTAAGTCAACCTGTTGATTCTACCTCGTCAACATGCGAAATTCCGGTTGAGCGGATGATACGTAATATATATTTAATAGATAACCGTAGTTTATAGATGTTTGGGCTGAGATTTGTGTGCAACTGAACATCATTAACTATGATGCCTGAAAATAAGGTGAACAATCCCCAAAAGTCCCCCTCGCCCCCAGCCAAAAACAATATTCTCGCAGGATGACCCAGAGTGTTCCGAGTGTTTAGAGACATAATGAAAACTCGAACTTGATTCAAAACAAAGTAGAAAATATATATGATAAATATGATGATTATTTTGTGGAAATGGCGGTAGGCGTGGGACCAAGCTGGGAACAGACCCAAGAAATCTCAGGGATAATTCGCCTTCTTGTCACACGTCCCACGCCCTACTGGTCAGCTGTCGATGACGAGTGCGAATGGGTGTATGTGTACGGGTGTTCAAACGCAAAGTAGAGGTGTGTGTGTGTCTCCGGGTTCAGCAAACTTTTCGATCCGAAGGAAACGCCCACCGTTGGCGGGTTTTGTTTGATTTTTACAGCCTCTCGAACTTGAGGGGGTTACACGGTTCACTGATATCGAGAATCGCTCTTTTTTTGCTTTAGTGCTGGAGGTGAAATGGAGAAATTTATTCGTCTGCGGACGATTGAAGATGTTCCAGCTGCGCTATGGCCGGTGGACGAAGCGTGGCGTAGCCCAGTGCGTGTCGGTGCTTTCTACATTTCAAGAGCTAACCACACCTCTGAAGGAAGAGCATTCAAGGGTCTAAAGCTCCAAAGCAAAATATATCAGTAAACATCATAACAGTGACACAATTATATGGTCAACGGTTATTCGGAAAATACGGTTTGTCAAATGAGGTACGAGAGAGGTATTGGACGATGGTGTACTGTCGGTGCAGAGCGAAACTAATCTATCCAGATTTTCTGTTGCAATCAGTTGTACTTGACAAAAATACAAAAGGAAAGTTCAAGCCTCGTTCAAAATCATGCATTTTTATAGGCCATGCAAATGTATATAAGGCGTACAACGTGTGGATTCCAGAAGACAGGAAAATTGAAGTTTCTCGAGATGTTAAATTCCTTGAACACGATCTAGCCCAAGGAACTGGAAACTCTACATCTGAATCTCTGGTCCAGGAGGAGGGGTATACTTGTCGATTTGTTTTCTGGCTGGCTTGTCGATTTATCTGATGCTGCTTCCGATTAGACAGAACTGGTGCCACCACCACAAAAATAATTGTTGACGCACACAATAATTATGTAGATATGGCTTATAATAGTAAATGTCTAAGTATTTCGAAGTAAACAAGTACGCAATATCAATATTTCTGAAGATTTAATAGACGAACAAAACACCAACATTGGACTAGGGCAGATTGGAGAGAGATTAAAATCTATACAGTCAAATTAAAAACGAAGTGAATTATCTAACTTACTAGAAATAAGAAAGTTGTACCTATCATCACAGTTTGAACAAATTTGCTGTGTACGGAGCGGTAGCAACAAGAATTTTCTTTATTCTTTCAGAGAACAGGCAACCAACCACCATCAGGAATGTTGTTGAAGAATTGTATCCCTGCAAAGTCGCCAAGTGGACCAAGATCAGTCGATGAAGCTGAATAGAAAACATGTTCCGGTTCCTTGTCTCATGGTGATGGCTGTCGTAAAATTCTATAGTGGGTAAATATCTAAGAAATTTGGATTGGGTTTAGATAAATTATGATTCCAAAAGCTTAGGGAACTATGTTACATACATATAGTATTGAACTGAAATATAGTATTGAGCTCGATTTTGAAGATAGAAATAACGTTCAAAAATGTATATGTACGTTGAGTAAGAATAGAGTTATGAATATCAGACGACCCTGAAACATTTTGTAAATATTTTAAAATTGTTGACTCTGTTCACACCATTTATCCAGTTTACCTTACCTCGTTGGTAATGGAACGGTATGAGCTGAGATGTTTAACGGTGATAACTGAATATTATATTGAGTAGGTACTAGGTACATCATTCAGCTCAAAAACCTCAACTGTAAATGCGTTTCATGGGGGGAATACTGTACAGGTTCAATTTGTGTTATAAGTGAAATTAATACCTAATTTACCAAACAGATTATCTGGGAGGTTTGGATCGAAGCAACATGTACGCAAGACCACATGTAGCAACATGTAGCAAGATTGAAGCAGTTGCACAATCCAAAAAAGAACTGTGTGCCCAATCGATTTTTGACTTCTAGCTGTGCTTCAAGCAATCAACAATTTCACGGTTCCCTTTATAGCTCGTGGGTAGCTCTACAACCCTCAGCTCTGGGAAATTACTGTCGACCTTGAGATGATTTTGATCAGGCAATTTCCATTAAACCAGTGAGCAAAATAAATGTATGCAGCAGGTAAGACCTCCCTCGTAAAACATAGGAAGGTGACTTTGTGATTCATAAGGGCGCCCACTTCTGGCCCGCGGGTCGTGCCCATATCTGGCACGGCCTATTCAAACCTACCAGGCAGAAGATGAGCGAATTATACGAGAGGCGCAAAAATAGAAAAAACACTGGAGGTGGCTGGTTTAGGATCACCACATCAGGAGTTTGCCTCTCCTCTGATACTAGTAGGTAGTCCTTTACAAAGGCACCACCGGCGAATTCGGCGCCGCCAGGCGCTTCCGAGATCTCAGTCTGAAAAATCGTCTCGTAATATCGAATTAGAGCGAATTAGTTATTCGTTCGTTCGGATTATGAACGTTCAAGTGACCTTGAAGGCTTCTCTTATGAATTATGAAATAGGAGCCAACGAGGCTGGGTATTTTGGCTCATTATTCAAGAATCCATCTCACTTTTTGTGTCCTCTTTTCTTTTGGTGTTATTAGGCTACAACAACCACGTAATTTAATCATTATAGTCTCATCCAGTTAATATCAGAGGCACTCTTCACTAACAGAGCTTATATTTACTCCTAAAAGTTCGTGCACTCAAAAGGACTAGCTAACGAGGATAGTAGGTACCAAGTTGAAGATGAGGTTTTATATACGTAAAGCGAGTTAGGACGGTCGTTATCAAGCAACCGACAGAACGTAGTGAAGAAAAATGAATGAGAATTAAGACAAGATCTGATAGATTCTCTTCACTAAAATTTACTGACATTCGACCATTAATGTATGATCCCTACTCAAACTACGTATTCAACTCTACATTGCTAACTCTAAAATGACAATGCTTGCCCGTATTATACCAATATTATATTCTAATAAAGGAATTTCGGTATAATACGGGCAATGTCATTTTTGGGGTTAGTGGTAAGAATTAGAAGGGCTAATAAAGGAATTTCGGTATAATACGGGCGATGTCATTTTTGGGGTTAGTGGTGAGAATTAGAAGGATTAGAAGGGCTAAAAGTACAGTTTAATATGGGTAATCAAAGTACAGTTTAATATGGGTAATCACAATCATTTTGCTACATTGGGTCCATTAATAATTATTAACATATGTACCTAATTCCAGAAAAATGGAGTTGAATAATTTTACCATCAACCCTACCTACAGAACAAAACTAAATTTTTAATTTTTCTATCTTCAACTTCAATTCACTAAACTACAGTAAGGTTAAAAGTAAAATCACGAAAATAACCAATCCAATTTTTCTGAAATTGGATCAATGCACTCAAAATTTTGAAGTTGTGATGACTTGGGAACTTGAACGAGTATCTTTAACCACACGAAATACAGTGTGGTTTGGAATTAATTAGGTTTTGAACTAACCAATCAAAAACAAACAAAACTATATCCACTAATTTGCTCTTAACTTGATGCAGATTTGACGTGGTTCTCATGGAGTGATTACTAATAATCAATCAGTCGATTTCTCCCCGGAGCAACTCCATCGATTAGATTGTTTGACTTGAGAGACCAATCATGTGATTCCGATCGATCTCCCTATTCGTTATTGAAACAAATCCAAGGATAAATCAGTCCAACCGTGTGGATTTTCACGTAATCAAACCATTGCCTCGCAATTAACTACGTGCGCCCGGCTCGCTCCAGTTAGCATTATACGCGACAGGGCAAATAGAAAACGAGTGGATTTTTTCAATATCATCGAAAAAAAGAGCAAAAACCCATACGAGGGTCGAGGTAGTCATGGGAAAACATAGGGGAGACATTGGTGGGTGAGCCATCACGTAGTGATAAGGAATAACTAGTGGATGGAGCAATGAGTTTGTTGTACAATAGGTGCCATTACAGAAAAAGTGTTGACTGTAGGGTTGTATCTTGTAGAAAATGAGGCGAAATTATGTAACCTGTTCGGAAAAAGGGAGTTGGGCCGTTTGATAAGAAATCGAGCTGTCCGTCGGAGTACAACGTTTCGGTCACGGAACGTCCGACTGTCAGGACCGTTGTACAATCGGACCTAATTCATTAGGGTCATAACGCCCCTTTCAGAGTCTGGACGCGGACCGGCGGGTTAAAAACTGACGTTCCGGTTCAACTCAAAGACTCGATATTTACTTCATCATAAGGTGAAGTGATTGTAGGCTTATGTCATTTAAAAGTAGTAATGACACACATCAGTTACGGCTTTCGTAGGTAACTGGTGGGTAAACGTCAGGCTACCAAATTAATATAAGTAACATGGAATTTCTGATTGAGAGTACAGAAGGCAATTTTGAAATGCTCAGTTACAATCGGAAATCAAGAGGTTACTGATAATTTTAAAAATATTATATTGACAAAACTATTTTTGAAATGGTTTAAAACCTAAAAACATACCTAGGTGAATTGGTCCGATTCGTGAGAAAAAATTCTCTTTTCCTGATCTTTCACATCGTGCTCATCTAGCTTCTGCTTGAAAATACAGAAAAATAGGTACAAATAGGTGACACTCTAATCGATGTTATTATGTTGTTAGGTACATAATAGGAGCTCTAATATCTACCGATAATTAGCTCGAACGAAAACTCTAAGGCAGTGCATGTAGGAATATTTCAGTTTGGAGTTTTAGCGAATTTTCGAAGAAAATGATGCTATTGCAATGGCTTCAAAATTTTTGTAATGCAAATTTTTGACAATTTTCTTCATGGCAATTCGTTTCAGACCATTCTAAAACGATTCCTGAAATTTAACCCTTTTTCATATGTATATATATAAATATATATGCCTATGTGTGTGTATTTATTTATTTATATATTTATATATGTGTCACTCCAGACGATATCTGCCCGTGGGATCGAGATAAAAAATCCAAAAAAATTTTAAAATGTCAATAATATCAAAAGTAGGTAAGGATGAGTTCGTTGGCCAGAATTTTTGGAGTACTCCAAGGGGTCAAATTTTGAAATTTAGTTTCAAAAATCGCAAAAAACGTGTTTTTTGAGGTTTTTGGTGTGAGATACCATCCTAAACATAGGAGCATAATAGTATATTCGGAATCAGCGTGAAATTTCCTCTAAGAATCACCCACAAAATCGGTTAAAATTATTTTTTGAAAATTCGCTCACCAACTCATATTGCATGAATGGAACTTTCTTTTTCTCTTATAATTTCCTTTTTTTTTAAAGCTAGCTTAAGTCATAGGCTAGGTAGTGCCTTCCTTGCCTACCTCCAACCGCCTCTGACACATAGTACCTATGGAAAACCTCTGGAAATCCAAGTTACGAAAACTCAAATGCGATCTTGGAAAGTATCACAAATGTGCACTACACATTTAACCATCCGTATAACCAACGGCACTCCGTTGGTTATACGGATGGTTAAATACGTTAACGGTGGATAACCGTAACTAACCTGGTTGATAATTGAAAAGAGAGTAGCTGAAGATACGAACCAAGGATAGTTTCTTACCTGAAACAATAAAATGAACAATTAAATTGGTCACCTACCTACCATTAGCAAACTATGTGTGAACAATATGAAACGATCAATATTACACTGACGAAATTATTTCAGTTAAGTATAACTATAGGGAGATAATTTGCAGTACATAAAAGATTTTAATATTAATCATAATGTTGGATAAATGATTCGTAGAACGCTCGTATGAAACAATTATAATATAAATATGTACTTTTCGTGATAACGCTCATTTTACGAGATGATTTTCGCATAGTGGTTTCGTATTTTGAACTTCGTTGAGAGAGCGTTTCTCACACCTAACTGTTACTGACGCTCAGTCAATTTCTAAATCATGGAATCCTTTCTCTCAGTAGGCACTTATGTATTCAGAACAAGAAAGAACTATCATTACAACCCGAAACCATGACGTGACAAAATGAGACTCTTGAGGTGAACAAGGGCTGTCGAGATGGCTAATAGGATTACTCAGAACGGAGACATTGCGCCACCTGAGAGATTTTCGGGTGCATTGACCCTAAAAAGTCGTCTATCTGGATCCTATATAATATGTGACTCTTGGACGATGTGAGGAGATAAGTTTTGAGGGGAGAAACGTCTTCACAGCTGCGCCATGAATCATCAGGCAAATTCCCAGAAGAAGCCTCTCCGATGGAAATTATACGAGACGATGACAGTTGGTTCTAACTTTTGAATCGAATACTCAGCACTTGAACGATTCAGCTAGTCATTTAAAAGATCTCAGTGAGGGCTTCCCTCACCAGCTAGCAAAACCTACTGAAAATGGGTCTTCTAATTTCAACCTAACTAACGTCACCGACCCCCATCTCCTGGGGGTGAGGGGGGGGGGGGGGACCCTCAGCGCTCTCTTTCAACCTGTGTTCATGGTCAAACCAGCCGTAATTTCAAGCTGAAAATTGGCACCAGGGGGTTTTGAAGGGCGCTGAATCAAATGTTATGATCCAAAATGCAAAATTCCTACCCATGCAAGTTCCCCATAATTAATGGTTTAGGAAAAGTAGATTCACCCTCACGCACCTCCGTTCTACGAAAATTTATGCTAGGTACCTCGTGTTTTCGTTCATTTACATGAGATGAGGGATTTGGAGTTTAAATATAATATTATGGCAGCGAGAGGATCATTGCTGCATGTACGCAAAAAGAAAATGATAATACAATATAGCTGACTTATCATCAATTTGGTTCATGTATGCCACACATGTGTGTACGCTATAGAGTACTATACTTCGATGTAAAGTTCATGAAGTCACCCTCTATCAGTCGGAACAGCGGAACAGTTATATTTATTTATGACAGCAGGAGGTGCCGTCGCATGACATATTACGTGTAAGATATCGTTTATCATGGATTGTGAAAAACCGATTAGATCCTCATTCCGATCAGACACCCATAGATCCTCCATCTGTTCAAACTTTCATTATAATAGCACTTGCTGTCCATAATTATATACGTATTTTGAGATGAATGATTACTATGCGATTATTTTGACGTTCTCTTGAGTAATGCGTCGCCTATAATGAATTCATGCATTACCTCCCTACTAAACAATATGTTTTTCGAAGTTAACTCTCCCAAAAGTCGATTAGTTCCAAGTTCCCGTATGTGAATCTGTAGTAGGCACACAAATCCCGACTTGAAACTCTTATCTCTGGACAGTGACTGCATCATGGTGGACCTCTCGGATTTCAAGGGTCATTGGTTCGCAGTCACTGCGAGCCTGGCTATTTATTTATTTTTTCCTTCCACGAAATTAGTCAAGAACAGATCCTACAATACTCGTTCATTCGTGAAACGGCACTTCTTTCTATTTCCCCCCGTTTATTTCTCAAAAGGCTCGCTTTGACACAGCTACTTCGAATAGCACTTAAGGGATTGCTTGAGACCATCAGCAGCTTGCTTGCTTCAGGGTGTTGGTATGGAATTTAATTTCAGAATCTCCTAAACAGTGACAGTCACCAAAATCGATTTCACAGACCACCTACGCTCACATTCAGGAAGAAATCTGTGAGGTCGCATGGATTCTAACCTTCAAACCGTTTCTCCAAAATAAATTGCGAATTGCAACCATGGCTTACTAGAAGAAGAACCTTACTGGAAGAACTTACTATCCTTCGAAAATTAGTTGATGAATTCACCCAGGTAAATTACAACACATAGTATCTGTCGGGAGTGCAATCTTTCCATCCATTCCTACCTACTCTCTGTGGACCTACCTTAATGGAACTACCTACGTTCGTGGACCTATTTATCATCATGGAGCTACCTACATCTACAACACTGGACGATGTTCGATTGGAGACAACCGATTATCACAACTTGATATAGAATCGACGCTTCTTCCACTCCCTCACTTCTCTACAGCATCTTGACTAGCTAACTCTTGTGCTCTCTTTGATTTACCTTTATATAAGATCCTCAAGGTGTTTTCCAGTATAGATTCTTGTAGTACTCAACATTTTATCAAAGGTATGCAGAATATAGGTATTTATGATATAAATGTGGTGTTGATTTATCTACATAGCCAGGCAGTATTTAATGTAATTTAATAATTATGTAGGTATTGTAGTTGTTGTTACTACTTGTCGATTCCATTAAAAAAGTGTCCAAATCAATTTTGTTATCGTTAAACTGAGTTTTCGGTATCATCTGGTTCGTCAGGATTCAGCCCACACGATGTTATTTTAACCTCTATGATGAAACCAGTACCTACACGCACCTCTTCAGCTATAATATAAAATATTCAAAATGTCCATGTTGCTTCAGAGTCTACCGAAGGTAGCGGAAACTTTGTATCCACTTTGAAAATAAAAAAAATGTTTGTTCTCCAAACTTGAAATCCACAGAATTGAATTGATTTCCACTCGCATTTTACGTTTCAGAGATTTCTGAACAAATTTGGTTCCATATCTGTCTGTAGGTCTGTCGGTCTGTCTGTCAGCATTTCCTTGTTACAGCCTCAGCTTCATGAGTTGTAATCCAATTTTGTTCAAATATTCAGTGATCGTGCTGGTAGGGGCCCTTGAGCGCCCATATAAATTTCATAATGATTGAATCAACGTTATGCTCTACGCTAACGTAAATTTCGTTCACGATTATGTTGGCATTTATCTAATTATCAAACATCAACAAAATCAAGAGTTTTAACTCTAATGTTTTTCAAGTTTACGTTGACATTCATCTAAACTGACTAACATCAGAAAGATCAAGAGTTCTAACTCTCAATTTTTGAACGTCCCTCACTAGTGCGTGGCGTCCTATTGTTTTCGATCTAGGTCGGAGGAAGACAACAACAACTCAACTGAGAAAAAAAGAACCACGCACAAATCCGTTTCTGACCATCCTGAGTCCAAATCCGTGAAAAAACCATGGGTGAATGTCTGAGTGTGTGACAAAATCTTGTGTGCGCTCCTCAGGGCTCAATTCCAAGTTATTTGCCTGCTCTTTTTTTTTGTTTGACTCAGAAAACTGTCTAGTTGTGCACTACTTCGTCGGATGTTCGAAATTTTCATTTGGAGGGGAGGAGGGGGGGTTGTTGGTGCCGCGAAAACGCGTTTATTTGCAAAATCTAATTCGCAACTAAAATTCGCATGCTTTTTTTGTTCGGTTTGGTTAGGAATGATCCTAGTTGTGCCCTACGGCGCTAGAATTTTGGGAATTTGCATTAGAAGGGTTGGAAAGGGGGGGTGTTTGATTCCGAAATTTTTTTTTTAGTAAATCGTGTTTTCGCTATGGTGCCAGACTAGCACCAGTGTGCCTCTACTCGGATTTTCGTGTTTGGTGTCGAAGATCATAGATTTTTTATTGCTGTCTAGTTTTGGAACAATTTTTGATGCCACCTTGGTCTGGCGCCATGGTGCCAGACTGCCACCACAGGGAGGCGCCATACGGACTCATGAGTTGGGTGTCGTTGATCATCGAATTTGGATTGCTGTTCAGTTTCGAGACAATTTTCCATCTGAAGGGACGTCCTGTGAAATGCATGCATTATTAAACTATAATGTTTTTTATTTCAAATGTTCTTTGACGCGGGAGTATTTTTTGTTTAGCCCATATTTTGTGGGCACATAAAATTCCGATGGGCCAGAAAAATACCCATCCCATCGAAGCCCTTGGTAGTTTTAACACAACAGCTATACTAACACCAGGTTGCAGAGCTGTAGTTCCCATTGGTTGGTAAGGATGTCACGGGGGCAGATGGGACTGCGGACTACAAGTCTACTACACTACAAGATCGTTGCCCAACGGTTCACATTACCTCAACGGTTCACCTGCTCCGTACAAGGGAGAAACGAGCGGTTTTTCAATCGGCCGAGTCAAGTAAGGTGCGAAGGAGGTGGGAGATCGCCTACGGAATTCCAAGGGTATGTGGAAAAACCAGAGAAGTGGAAAAAAACAATGAAACCCAATCTAATATGGGCCTGAAGATGGCAAGTTGAAGCATTTAGATAACTACTAAATTTGTATTATCAGGATTCGTGAGCGGCAACACTTCCATTTTCCAAAACTCTCCCAATCTGATGACGATAACTGCTGGCTGATGATATTCCTATACTTTTAATAGGTACCTACATGGGGGGCATACTTGCCCAATTCAAAACAATAATTGTGATTAGCACAGAAATAAAATAACTATCTAAAACAATGAGATACGAACGTAAATTAAAAATAAAGGGGAGAGAACAATAATCTGCAATCAATACTAAAGTAAAAAGTTTCCAAGTTTCTTGAAACGGAATTCACTAACACAAAGAAAATCCTCCTCGGATAGACTAGACTGTCTATTTGTCCCCTGGCATCTTTTGATTGGCCCACTGATCAGGTAGTTCGAGGGGAGTTTGGGGAAATCTGTACTGGAAACTGTACAGGAAATCTGGAATTATACCAGAAGTTATAATATTTTAAACCTTCCAACGATGAATAGTTACTATTGTATCTTATGTGAGTGTATAGTATAGTCAGAAGCTGGGGTTACATAAATATATACCTACACAATAAATTAATGATAAATCCCTTGGTCAAAAATTTACAATCTGAAGGTATTTAACGAGAGGAATGTTGTCCACCTTCGGAACTGCTTTGGTCCTCTCCTACCGGGTCATTAAAATCTAATCTCACGCCAAGGACGCCGAAAGGAAGGCGTAACGTCAAAATACTGCCGGAGTGAATTTGCGGCTACCGTCGTTGGCCAGCACCAAATTATAGAGATTGGGTTTCGGTAAGTAGTTTCTGATTTTTGCTAACTTGACAAAATAACTTGTTATATTATTATTCGTAACATTTTTCTAGACTCTGGATTCCTGTGGTCCCTGCAATGGAACAAAGGACCTGCACCAGTTCTTGGTCCTGGGAAGCTATGCCACTGGAGTGCTTTCTTCTCTACAGAACGGTCATGCTTTTAGAGCCTATCCCCAATCCATCTCCAAATTCTCTGCATGATCTGTATTTCCACAGGCTTTGGTCGAGTTTTTCCCCACAAGTCTTCGTTGACATCTTATCAAGCCTGAAGACCTTTACGATTCTTTGAAGACAAGTACATGAATCTGGAGCTTTTCTCAATTGCCATTGACGTCTTCCATGTCTCACATCCATATAGTAGTACGGATTTAACATTGGAATTGGAGATTCAGAGTTTTGTCCTTAGGGAGATATTCGAGTTTCCCCACTGGACGAATGCGGCATTGGCCTTACGAACCCTTCCACTCACGTCCTGATCTGCTCCATCAGTGGTTGTAATAAAAACTAAATCAGAGAGTCTCTATACTTGCTTGAAAGATGATCGAAAACCATCAAACTGGATGTACCTATAACTAACACCTTACCTTGGTATATACTTTTGCATCTCTGCTATCGCATGGTCTGGTCAACGCGAGCAGGAGCTTCGGTTACGGAGAGAATCTTCGATTTTCCAAAAGAAAGCCCTGAGGATTGTAGGCGTTCCACACGCAAAACCTTTTTCCAAGCAACATAGTCTGTTCACGATGTACAGCCAGTATTTCTACCTAATCCTCATAACCGCATTCATACAAACGCAGCGACGGTAAAAAATAAAAATGAGGTTCATAAGTTCAATTCTCGTCATCGCAGTTGTAATCTAAAAGTGCCCAGAGTAAGGTACCTACCAAAAACCAAAAAAAGAAATTTGAAAAAATAGCTTCTTTAACGTTATTTGGGAAAAATTACGCTATCGTGATTATGGACACATGACTGTGGTAGTATATTCGAAATTTGCGCAATACTTCCTATTACTCCGTAGCATGTCTTATTAATGAAAACTAAAAATCCGTTAAATATACCTAAAAAAAAGTTCCAGTGATGCAGCATGTGTAAATGATTAGATCGAATTTTCAAAGAATCATTGTAACCGATTTGTGAATTATGGAAATGTTTCATATTTAATAGTGGTTTTTGGAGGTGTTTTCTTATAGGGTATTTTTTTCAAACTCATTCTTTCTTTTCAAATTGGTTCGTTGAGGGGCAGAGCCCGTCATTGATCTGACAGAGCTTGTAAGAGCCGATCTAGGCAAAACTGATTACCTCACGAAAGTGAAAACAAAGCTTATGACACTCGAAAGTAGAGTTTTACATTCGAAGACTCGAAAGTGAAGTGGATTTTAAAATTCGTTCATCGAGTCATGTTGTATGACACTTTGAATTCAATTCGTAGAATCAATCCTAGACAGTGGAAAATCGATTACCCGTGTAGAAAATCAATTTCTAGGCTGGATTTATGAGCCCATAGAGTGAACTGGAGGCGGAAGGCGGTGGTTGCTATTTCCAAAGGAATTCGCTCCGTTCCAACTAAGTAATCCATTCTGCCTGGGGTCCGCCAGGAGGTCAGGGGATCAAGGTCTCCTCTGTTCTTGTTCTTGTGGTACGTCGAGAGCGTGCCCGCCCTGGAAAAAGGAGCATTACATCAATACCCAGGCTGAGGGACGCATGCGCCGCTGGAGGTCAGATAGTCACTCTTGGCTGATAGTCAGTTATAACAACAGACTTATAAGTCGCTAACTAACAAGTAACAATCAGCGATCGGGGAAAAGAACTTCGCCTTCCTTCGGGGCGACCTTGCCCCCGGGTCGAGCGTTGTCACATGGGGCGCACCCCCGTTTTGAACCCTCGGGGTCGCAGAAATTGCTCGGGACCAGAAAAAAAAGACGAAAAAGAAAGAGATCAAAGGCTCTCGAGTATCTTTTCGAGACAAGACAAAGACCTATCGGTGATGGAGAGCCTATTCATACTGGAGTAGGAAGTCGGTATTTGTGCCTTCCAATACCGAACTATACCGACATCGTGGAGATACGAGTAAACTGAGTTCCGCACCTTCGACGTTTAGTGGTCTGACATTTAAAGATTGTGATAATGCTTGGAGGATAACGTTGTCACTGTTGGCACTCGTATAATGTCAGCTTCTCAGGAACCCAAATCATTTTTCTTCCTACTTCTTGGTGAGTGGAGTTCATTCATTACCTTTCAATAGGAAACGATTCAAGCGGATTAACTTAGGTATGTTCGGGGCCGTTGCAAGGATTTGATTTCGGTGGGGACCACAGTGCCAGGCTTAAAACCCAAAATCACTATTATTATTATTTTCATCATCATTATTATTAGATAATATCATTAGTTACCTACGTTAATAATATTCTTAATATTAAAATGGATTAATAAGCATTTTTTGTATGTACATACTGTCTACATTTATTTTTTATTTGTATTTTATTATTACAGCATCTTGAGGTAGCAAATGCTAGATGTGGTATACCGTAGACGGTACTACGATCCAAAAACATAATTTAAAAAAAAATTTCATGGAAGATACAGAGATAATGCTAAACTCCATTAAAAGGATCATTTTTCTGGCAAGATTGAGGGATGTGCTAAGTAGCAACGTTTCACGAAGGGGTATGCATTTCTTTATTGAACCATTTTTTAAAAATATGGCGACTGTTACAAAACAAACAAAATCAAATTATTTTTGAACTTTTTCTAAAGAATTCCATGAGGTTTAAAAATTCAAAACCTTTCAGGTCGTTGGAAAGCGACGAAGAGTGATGAAAATGGGAATGTATATAATCGTGTTCGTTGTGTATATTTACCGTACCTACTTCAAATTTGTTCTGCAATGTTACAGTGTTTTATGGTATGGTATAGATAAGTAGTTTGAATTTGAAGAGCATAATGTCCTTCAACTCTATCCTGCTACTTTAATGGGGAATTACTTATGTCCTATGGTGTAAAAAGAACGACCTTCAATACAGCGGTCGCTTCTAATGCATTTTCAACTCGAGAGATCCGGAGAAATAATTAACCCCACATAGTGACCTCTACTTGCAGAGCATTTCATGTTCTTTATTTTCTGGACATGTAATGTCCCAACGCCAGTCAAGTCGTACAACGTAGGCGTAAATGTGCGGTGGGTGTGCGCAGTCGATATATCATGTCCAGCTTCAACTAACAATATGAAGACTCGCGAGCTAAACCTGCTTTATAACGTCCAAGTAGTGACTCTGCTGTTTTCTAGTAAATTACCGTCAACGACCACTCTTTCAGTTGGTAGTGAACGCACACACACAACTGACCGTATAATGTAAGTACTCATCCCAAAAACTCACACGCGTGTACCTTGATGTAAACTCAGTGCTTCATTGTAACCCAAACGAACCTTTCTGACATAAAAGACAAATAAAAAAGTTTTGTTTAGACCTCGAATAACGGGGCTGATTGGACCTAATTGTTCAGGTAGACGCACGGGATGAACCTCATGCCCAACCATGGTCAAATAGTAATAAACTTGGTCCAACAAAAGGCTTCTAGGGAGCCTCCTGCGGTCGTTCATAACATGTCTTGATTCCGTTGTTGGTCGTATTCACTTTGTTATGACTGAAGATGACAACAAGTGGAGTAAATTGGTTACCACGCAGGCGCACGTGAAGATAACTATGAACCTAACTATGGCCATTAGAGGAAATTGAACTATTGTGTTCTACTAGGCCCTCTCATGGCGTATCTCGTAATTATTTTGGACTATGTAGAAATGCTGTTACCGTATTCGAGAGAGAGCTAACAAAAGTATTTTTCGATTCAGTTTGATGAGATAGGAATGATTTAATATTGAATGTTGGTAATTGAAAAGTCAATAGAGTTCCCATCCCCTATTATCACTTCGCATTTTGCATATTCACAATAACTATGAGAAATACTTGAAATAATGCAGTGGTCGTAGGTTTTATGTAGAGAAATATATCGAGATATCGAGTTATGCGCAACCGGACTGACAGATACAGACCTAGCGTAATAGCTACCAATATTATTATGAATGTAGTCAAAGTATTCAGAGAATATGGCAAAATTAAGAATCTAAAATAATAAAATAGTGCCTATGGAAATGGTTGTCAACGGATGGAGGGCCAAAGGAGAAACCTCGTCAACCTCTTCAATAAATAAAATCAGTTCGAGATGATACCGTATTTTCAATTCACCAGACAGTCAATTTACATGGAGGCAAACAATTCACGTAGAAGCAAATATACATGAGGAGGTAAAAGTGCATTTTGGTGGACGACCGGAATCCTCCGACAAGCGCTGGGACTTGAAAGTAGATAACTATTGTAGCAGGTCCATCTAGTTACTAATAACAACAATATCTTCGAAAAATACACTCGGAAACCCACAAGATGACAGCACATCTCTATTCAGAATTACCTAAGGGTTCTCCCATGGTCATTCAGATATCTAATATTATAACCTCCGTGAGATTATTGTTCCCAATATCAATGAAATGTACCTACAACTGTTATTATTGGATGCTCAACGAATAGCGATCATCGTGCAAAAAAACAAACTAGAAATACTCTGCCAAGTGGAAATGGACAAAGGACATTTCAAATTTTGGAATAAAAAATTTGTATAAGTTCAAAACTCTTGATCGTGTTGATGTTTGTCAGTTTATACTGAATCCCAATATAATCGTGAACGAAATTTACGTTAGCGCATGCGTAGAGCGTACCGTTGATTCAATCATGATGAAATTCATATTTATGGGACCATCAAGGGGCCTAACCCCATAATCCCTAAAAATTTAAATAAAATCGGATGAAAATCCTAGAAGATAATGGCTGTAACAAGGAAATGAGGACAGACAGTCCGACAGACAGACACGGAACGAAATTTGTTCAGGCTCAGGCAGCTCTGAAACGTAAAATGCGAGTGGAAATTTCAATTTTGGAGGACAACATTTTTTTCTATTTTCAAAGTGAAAACAAAGAAGAGAGTTTGGTCTCAAACAAACCAATCTTAAAACAGATATTCTTATTTGAAAAAAAAAGAGAAAATTTTCTTTAACAAATCAACCAATTTGATATCTCTTTTTTCCACCAGTCTCATTCAAATAAATTTTTTAAAACTAACTTATTCTCTTCAAAAGTGCTCGGGAAACTTCCTTTAGTATCTACTTACCTTGAAGAATCAATAATCAACTTCTATCACAGATTTACTTGCTTATAGGTAGTAGTTAGAATCAGGTTGTATCAGAATCTGATTGTAACCTCTCCCACTCTGAATGAAATGAAATGAAATTCTCACACGAGACATCAGAAAGAGTTCATTCTGGAACAATGACACTATTAGAAAGTTCGTAATCCTTGCCTTCCTCTTCTATCGAGATGACAACTTCGGGTTTTCTCTTTGTTCGCAGGCCATCGGTGGTGATGACTCTCTTCAGCACAATCGCTTATTTTCGATTCATTTGTCATTTCCAGATCTTGACGGGGGGCCAGTCGGTTGTGCTCTGGTCGATCGGCTAATCGTCCCAGCGCTCTGTGTGGTACATGATGTTGACAGGATCCTCATCATTAAGAACTATAAGAATGAGACCCGCGAGGTGTGGAATCTCACCAAAGATTTCCGGATATCATCTGGGAGTTCCTCAGCTGCAGTGGGTAGCTAAATGAAGTTTCGACATTCAAATTACACTACTACTATTATATATTGGAAGAATGTAATTATAAAATATTACGATATCCAAGCCAGCCAGCCAGCTCTCCATTGCGATCCATGTTCTTCGATGATCTTGGGCTCATACTACCTATCTAGTTTTATTCGCGGACTCCTAGACACGACTCGACGTGCTCACAGTCAAATCCAGACCACCAACACATCCAGGGAAAGTTTACTGTTGAACTCAACAAGAAGCTCTTTTCTGTAAAGCCTTGCCACGACGCCTTGCCGCACCAGAACACATCAATCTCCGCTGTCAAGGAGATCAATCACCTCATGATTATTCAAAATTCCTATTCCTAATGAAACTGGACTACACTACGACAGTACTGGTCAGATGGCGAGAGAGAGCATAATAATATATTATAAATCTAGGTGATGTCAGATATACATAATCATAATTGATCATTGCGAATGTAGAGTGGGGGGATTTTCAGGGTGGTCGGAAGGTTGGCAGTTGTTGGGCAACAGGGAACATCTGAACCTCAGACCTCTTCTCGGGACCCACAAAGGAAACTGCTACCTTCCATAAAGAGATTCACTGTTTGACAGATCCCTAACTTTATTTCTTTTTCTTTTTCTTGCACGCCCGGAAGGGGCCAGGACCTGGGGTTGATGTCCGTTGACGGTAATATTGTATTTAAAACAAAATAATGTAGTGTTACTTTCTTACGATGTGAGTATGTAATGTACGCTATAGCCACCATTGGTGGACCTTTCGAATGTTTTAAAATATTCCTACTTTAAAGATTGGTGCCCATAGTGTATAACGGTGCACCATTAATAAGAAAATCAGCTCTCGTGGATCATTGTTTCATGAGTAAACTAACGAAAAGTTGACGAAAAAACATCATATTATTTAGCACCATGTTGCTTTAGGTATTTTTATGTCATTGGATTATTTGTGTAAATACCAACTACATACTTCCAATCCTCATCATCCCTGGAAAAATGCTCTAAAGGGCCTCATTTTCTGTTAAAACCTACAAAAATATCAATTTTTCGGGTTTCCACAAAATCAATAAGTAGTGGGAACCCTCTTTCCAGATGTTTTGGTAGCACCCTCACTTGTTGAATCAACACGTATTCGTACTAACAATTAATTATTGACCAGCCTGCAATTGAATTGCTGTAGTCCAGGTATTTTGTAAACGTCTACGTCGGAATGCACCGCTGCGGGTGGTAGGTACGAGTAAATGCAGGCGCTTACTCTGGAGCCTCACGTCTCATAAAATACTGCTCTCTCTCCCGGCTCCATTTTCTTTGACCAGCGAGTGTATTTGCATAAACGAGGAAATGCGATTATATTGTTGGGCGCCCGTAATTTCCAATCAGAGCGAGCTGATAGCGAAATATCAGATGCCCTTTGCGCAAGTTGCCGTTGCGTCCGAGTGTACCTACTTAAGGGAAAGGCGAGCAATAGATTAGTCAGAGGACGTAGTTGCTGTGAAAAATTGCACCTCTCGACCACCCAGCCATAAGTTGACACGCACCTACCCAGTGGTGGAGTACCAGAGTGGGGATAAGAAATTTGAAGGAAGAGGGAAAGGAAGAAAATAAAGAGAAATGGGAAGAAATTGATGTTATATAAAGACGAAGAAAATGAAGGAGAAAAGATAATAGATTCATTTGATTAATTCTGTTGTCCCTCTTCCAACAGGCACATGCATTATCGAATCCTCATAAATATATAGAACTGTCATATATATATACATAATTGTTGTCACAAGTTGGCTGGGCTTCATCATGAAGTGTAACATGGATGTGTATCATAATTCATACTTTATCAAACAACCGCTGGTAATTTAAGTGAAATCGGATGAACATACAGTGGTGTACCCAAATACCTATTATTCATGTAGTATTGAGTGGGCTAAGGAAACTAGAATACAGATCCTCAGCAAATTATTATTATTGTAGGCATTCTAGATAGTGATTTTGGAGTGTGGCGATCGCACTTGCATTGCATGCAATAGTTATCCAAAGTTCAGTCCCAAGCTACCTAGCCTAAAAATTGTGATAAATCCGAGCGTTTGGCTGAGAAGTTGACAATTTGCAGATGAGCAGTGGCAATGAAATTCATAGGGGGACCGTTTGGGGAAGGGCGGGGGGTTAGCCTTTTGGGGAATCCCCGATAATTCCATTTCCCATCAAAATCAGACATGGTTAGCATGGTTCATCCGGGTTGGGATTGGCCACATTCAGACCAACCGACAGTCACCCAGATCGAAGGATAGACACAGAACCGTGTTCGGAGAGCGCTCAATATAAGAAGCAAGAAGTGGACATTCCAATTGTGGAGCACATTTTAATACTCTGTTCATATTTAGAACGTATGTCTGTTCAGTTATTCCAAAACCATCTTTATAAAGGAGTTTAAAAGAATTGGCAACAGAAATCAATTTTAAAACCTAATAAAAAGTAGGTAAACCTACTATTCTAAATTTCCTGGAGATTCATTATCCCCCCCCCCCCCCCCCCCCCCCTGGGTAGGTATGCCTTGTTCCTGCTAAGAGTAGAAATTACCTAATGCAAAATGCAAACAATTTGAACGTTTTACAGTTGTCTCTCCAAAAGCCCGCCGCTCGGTATCTACATTTTTCGTAAAAATCAAGTTTTTTCCCTAAATAGATTTTGCAGGCTTATTTGCGAATTTAGAAAAAATATGTACAAGTCATGTAAATCATCCTATGTATTAATTTGTTGGTCGTAACTCCAGGCAAACTACAGACAGAGCGTAAATACCACCTATTATAATAAAAGATTATGCTGAACTTGCAGAACGTTCTCCCAGAATAGATGGTGGCATTATGATTTTCAATGAAAAAGTTGGAATCGATGACTCCATACCAGTAGACAAGCCATCATCAGTAGCAATCATGGACTGATTTGACTTTTGAGTGGGTTGGCGGAATGGCAGTGAAAAACGTAATCAAAACCGGGATTTTCTTTGTTCTCGCAAATTTACGAGGTATTGTTCATTCACGGCAACCAATAATAATGCGAATGGGAATTTGCAAGCTATTCATCTTCTTCATTTTTCAAACCAAAGGCTAATTGCATATGTATTCTCTCGCTATCCAACAACACTCCATTCCACAGATAAAATTCTCTATTTGTCTACCCACACCAAATCGGTACCTATGATTCCCTTGTATTCCTCTAAGCGAAAACATACGCCAAGAAAGTTCTATAAGAAACCAGATGTCATTTTTATTCGTTCATGTGTTTATGATTTCGTTGAAACGAAACCAGCCAAATGATAAACTCCTTCATCGTAAAATAATAATTGATTGAGAAAATAGTAGGTATAGGTATAAAAGATTAATTCTTGTTGAATCCTAATAGAAACGAGTAAGACGTAAGTCCAATCTAAGAAAATACATACAGTAGAATTTATACCTATCGTACGAAATCCTATTTCATCACGTGTAGTGCTCGATAAATGAATATGGAGTGCAACAACAATAAGCAAATACCAAATATGAGATTTGAATAGGGTTTGACTATCATTTAACCATAGGACGCAGATACCTACCTAATGAAGTGCGAGAGTTCGCTGACTATTATAATTATAAGAAGTGAAGTGGCCCCTTGATATCACTGACGAGGTAGACCCGCATAACAGTTCAGTCGTGCAAAAGCAGGTTCCCTTGAACGAAGGGGCAGCTACAAGTCAGATTGGGTCATGGCAACTGCAACCGAACTTCTCCCTCGCAAGTGGTCTACTGGGTGAAGCTCTTGCAACTAGTCTATAATATCCCATAATGTACCTGCGGAACCAAGGATAGTAGGAAGATCTAAAATGGTCTATACAGGGTGATCCGCTAGTAGATGCAAAAAAAATATTTGCGTAAAACTACATCAAAAATGGAGTGAAATGCCGCGAACCGCATATTTTAATCTCAATCCGTTCTCGAGATATTATTTTTGAAAGCGATTTTAAGGGAAACAGTGTTTATTTCCTCTTGAACTCATATTTCTCCACTTTCCTTAATTTAATTTTAACTTGGACCACATTTTTGGAATCAGCGTTAAATTTTTTATACGTGTGGTGTACTCATCCTTGAAAAGTACCATCTAAAGACCATAACAGCAGCTCAAACATAGACGGATTTGAAAAAGTAAAATTTCTTAACATTTTGAAAACGTTACTACTCTTCCAAAAAAATTCTGGAAACTGGCAAATCTCATGAAAACTTCTTCATTTAATTAGCTTTCCAACGGCATGGTCAACTTTGCGATTATCTCACTTCTTTGATGAAAAATTCAAGATTGAATGCAAGAAAACGCTAGGCACTTAAAAAGGGGGAGTTTGATCAGAGCGTAGAAAAAATGTAAACGTTATAGGCGGTTTTAAGTTGTTTTGTCATCAGAGGGAGTAATGAATTGAAAAAACAGTGTCATCCATGTCAAATTACGAACGAAATGGAGGTACACGAATTCATTTGCACTGTATTGCGTTAATTTTGAACCTTAGACCAGGGTCGCTTCTTCCTCTGATGACAAAACAACTTAATATCGCCTAACGTTTTCTTGCAAATAAACAGGCTTTCTTAATTACCTAGGTGAACATTTCGGTTTTTCAACATACAGGAAAACCTGATTTCAATTCGTAATTTGACATGGTTCATTCATCTTTTATAGTTCCATTCGCTGTTATCATTCTTTTCGTTGGTTATGCACTACAGACTCAAGTTGCACAAATTAATTTATAACAAATCGTTCCGTTGATACTTCAGGTGCCTCACTTATGTACCTAAGTACCTCTCCGTATATTTACCATCAACGGTTCATGTTGGTAGAAATCGACTGCATTTTCATGTTATTACCCACGCATTCAGATCACTGGTAATGCACCAGAGAAAAATGTTGACAAGACTTTCACTTTGAATTCACTCTGATAGAAAGTAGAATCCTACTATTTTACACGATAATATTCTTTTCGGTCTTCCGGCTTGTTAGGAATTCCAACTTTCTTCCTTGTTCGTCTTTAGAGCATTTGATATTCTATTTGGGAAGACGCGGGATCGAGCTTTTTTCACCTCGTACGGACATTGAAAGACGAGAAAGCCAAAATAAAAATATTCTTCTTCTTCCTGGAGGATGAAAGTCGACAGGCAGGCCTATAAATTTGGAATAACATTATGTCGCAATCGGGAAGGTTAAGTCAGTTTTTAAATGGGAAACTATTAGCTCTCTGAGCCCCAACTTGTATAATACCTTCTCATGGTGGTGTTATAAAATGATACACGAGCATGATAAGAATACCAGAAAAATGTAGATTTATTTTTCAAGAAGGCACTGTTCATTTCCAGGTCGTTGTAAGTTATTTGTTAATATCGAACGTACAAAAGCGTTCTTACTTATACCGTTCTCACTCGAGGGGAGGAGGAGGAAGGGGGGGGGGGATTCATATATTTATGTGGGTACATTTTTTTTGCAGTAAATGATCAAAAGTCATAAACAAACTAGAAAACACATTATTATACCTACTTATAATGGCTTCTGCAGCCTCTTTTCGGCATGCATTGTGCAGCACCCAACTGAGTCGTAGGTAGGTATACCTAATTGTGGGTGGAAAGGTGAAACACAATCAGGACACTTGGTATAGGTGATTTACCCATATCTGTACCTATTATTATTGAACTCCCCTAGTTTCTTCGTCGGATAGGTGAGTAAATTCAATTTGTCTAACTAGCTTTTCTGAATTTCTGGTGGGTTTTTTAATAAATTATTCTCAAACATCAGGTGTAATAGTACATTACCAAATCTGTTATAAGTTATAGGCGTAACTTTCGAATCACTCGGCCGTTTGACAAACGGAAAATCGTGACTCAAATACCGCACCCATTCGAGGCCTTTGTTAAAATATTTCATTTTGCACGCTTTCTTGTTCTGTTTATTCGGCCACTTTCTCCGTTCGATCAGCATACAATGTCGTCGTGCACCAAATCTAATTAATTTTATAGCTTGGGCGATTTCAGAGTGGGCGCCACCTGAGTCACTCATCACCGTGACTGGTTTACATCATCAACAAACAAGTGTATTGAGTGAACCAATGGGCTTTACGAAAATTATGTTTATCAACCCCAATTCGATGACTATAGAAAAAATTTGTTTTAGTCTTCTTCCGATCTCTATTGGATTCACAGGATCATTCGCATTTATTTAACTTACAGTAAAGCTATTCCAATGGGTCCAAAATTTGATATTTTTGAAACGTTTCCCCGTGGAAATCAGTTATAGAGTGTTCTGAATACAATCCTGAAGCTCAACACTTGGATTTGTGGTACATGGATCTTTTCTGTGTCAATCCAGACAACATCTTAGGAACGACCAAAAAGATCTTGGTGCCAAAATATAAAAATGTCAAGCGAATGGGTTGGTAGGCGAGAAATATTGGTGGGATCAAAGGCATCAAATTTTTAATGTAAAGGGTTGAAAAGATGACTAAAATGTTAATATTTCCTCGAAAATTCCCTAATTAAATCACGATGACATCACGATGATCGTCACTTGACATGAATTGTCTACAATTTTTACGGGTCAACCTGTATTGGATTATTTTGATAAGCTTTCAATATAAGCTAGAACTGATACCCAGATTTCCATTAATTCAACTGAAAATACCAACTACATTTATTTTTCATCGCATTGACGCATTTTCAATACCTGCCTTCGTGCAATACTTTGCAGAGTTTTTTTTTTGTTCCAACGTTAAATAGGTACTTAGAATACCGGTATGACCTAAAAGATCAGCCATCAGTTGTAACAGTTGGAATTCATGCCAAGCCGCTTTGTTATTTAGTAGGTACCTACTACCCTTCCAATACTCTACTATTACTCAATTCCAATACTCTATGTAGGGTTAGGGAAGTAAAAGGACAGATTCTTCTTATCTCTATAAATAGTACTCGAGTCGCGGGCTACGACTCTGGCATGAAGGATGGGTAATCCGTGATTTTCACCTTTCTCGAACCCTCATAAGCATTTGGCTACGTTGAGCCGTCAGAAACGGATGGCCTTTCCCCTCTGATGACCCTCACGAAAAACGTTGGCGGGTCTCTGATGATCATGATGATGAGATGATTAGGTGAGAAGATGTTACCCACTTTGCCGCTTCAATAGTTCGAGAGTCCACTTCCACTCTGCTCATATCGGAACACCAAATCGACGGGTAGCTTTCGGTGTAGCTTCGGTTGGAAAAGTCGATTTCACAGTAGCTCACACATTCGTGAGGGATTCATTTATAGCCCAAACGCAGATATTATCCGTAACTTAGATAATGAAACGTATGTAGTCAAGCGAAAATATTTTATCTTAAAGGACGAAAATATATGAACACCAACTTATTGTGATTGCGAAAGTAAATTTTGAAAAACACTCACAAATTTGATCACTTCTTAGAGCGCAAATGAATTGATTACGTCATTTTTTAATTTTTTGTTCCCATAGTGTATAGGACTGTCCTATACACTATGGGAACAAAAAATTAAAAAATGACGTATTAGGACATGCCTTTTCATTGATTTTAGGCCCTGATGAAGGCATTATATTTCACGCAAGCTTATAGGCAGTAGAGGCGAGTGATAAATATTCTGACCCTATTTCCAAAAGGTACATAGATTCCAACCAGACCACCCTGCGTACCGCCATCCAGCCAGAAAACCCTTGTCAAATTAGTGTAATTTCACCAGATCGAGAACGTGGGAGTAGCTTCAAGTTGAACATTTGCTCACCAGAGTGCCCCCCTCTTGAACAGATGTCAAATCGAGAACAATATATCGTCAATCTAGATGGATTGGTTCATTTAGTCCGTTCAATAGAGACATTAAAAGCGGGTCCACCCTACGTCAAATTTGGAAGTTCTGGATTTTTGATATATTGTTTGAGATGGTTAGTAGGTGTAAACCCCAAGTTCATCCTCACCCCTGTGCTCAATCCGCGATCTTGAAAAAACCGAAAAAATTGGCACTTTTTTCAGTTTTTGGCCAATAACTTGCCAAACAATGAAGTTAAACAGTAATCGTTGGACAAACAAACAACAACACACACAAATTGTGTGTGATTGTGTTGGACAATCGTTTGTCCAATACAAACTTGAAGAGGACAATAATTATGTCCTGCAAGAATGTTCTCATACATTTTTTCGGAGGACCAATAGCAACATCAACAGCACAGCTGTGAAGCATCAAAAAAGACGAAAAATCGTGACTTAGGCGAAATTTTTACATTTCGCCCACTTTCGACCGCAAAAACTCCAAGAAGACTTGATTTTACCGACAAGTCTAGAGGATGGAAGTTGTAGAAAATTCCAATACCTTTGATTTCAAAGCATGCGAATGCAAATGCACATCTCAAAAACATTTTTATGAAAAATCCCGGAGAACATTAAGTTACGGGAAAAGAAGAATATTGCTTTTTTTAGTTTACAAACACTAGTTAATTCCTAGTTTTCATTTTGTACACTCTAAAAAGATTTTATAACGCTAAATAAATAGTTTAAATAATATGTGTGTAATGTAAATTGTAAATACTACTAGAACGACTAACTTCCTGTAAGTATAACGATTATTTCCACACTGAGGTAATGGGAATCAACAACACCAAACACAAAACCTCAGGAACAGTTTCTATCCAACAAAAAAAAAACTGTTTATTACACTTTCGTCTACAGTCTGAGCTGGAAATGTCAAATATCGCCACCAAACAAGCTGTGGAAGATGATATGCGAATAGCAACAACAGAAAAATCTTTAGCGCCAGAATATCTAAGAAGACTTGCTTGTCGTGCTTACGGGGACATCTCCTGTAACCAACAACGTTTATCTATGGGAACCTGGGAGAGGTAAATTGCCCGATCTATTCTACAGGGTGTCAG
>JAEMON010000002.1:21101609-21124442 GCA_030264115.1 Lygus lineolaris | reverse complement strand
AGGCGACAGTCGGGAAACGACAATTGAAGAAAAATATTTTGGTGAGAAATTCCCTGTTAAAATTGTGACGACACACATGTTTTGATTGGTAAGTTAGGGTTTATTACATTGAAAAAGTATAAAGGAAATTAACTGATAGGCCAGATCAACACTGTTACCAGTAGGGGCATCTTGTAGGTAAAAGGAAGGTTATTTTGAAATCAATACCACAAAACAAGATTTTTGATTCCTCAATACCGAACGAAGGAAGCTATGTATTCGCGCAAGAAATAAAGAAAATGGTTGACCTCCAAAATCTAAATTTCGACTTGCTTTTTACGTTCCAGAGCTTTCTGAACAATTTTGGTTCCGCGTTTGTCCGTCTGTCTGTCGTTCTGTCAGGCTGTGGTCAATTTCTTGTCCCAAGGGAGGTTTGCCAGACGGTGCCTAGCTGCCCAATATCTCTCAATAAGACTCTTCTCCTCATTTTCCTTATTAATGTAATTTAAACCTTGGCATCTAAGGGTGCTGTGCATCCATTCCCTCATTTATAGTACATGAAACATACCCAGCAATTGTACGTTAAATTAACCATACTTGAAACTCCATACTTGAACAAAATGAAACAAAAAATGTAGTGTATATTTTTCAAAAACTATAGATAGGTACCTATCAAATTGACCAAACAATGATTTATGATGATACATTATGAACCGTTTCTTCATTTTTCACATTGTGCCGTTATAGCTGTTGTATTTTCTATTCTTCTAGTCTTGTCAACTATTTATAATGTAAATGAAATAGTTGTTTTTGTACTTAGTGCTCGTACATGTACGACAGTAAAAATCCAATAAATGGAATAAATCTTTGGCATTGAAAGAGCTTATTCAATGCTACTCTCTCCCTCATGTTGCTGAGCATAAAATTCATGATGAACTTAATATGATTTATTAAACAATGAAAGGTCTCAATGAAATGTATATCCATGAATGATCCATGAATGAAATGCATATCAATGAAATGTTATGTGTAATGTGATAATATCTCAGACCAAGCAATTTCTCACTTTTGGATTCCAATTCTTGATCATATCGGAGTCGAATACAGCAGCTAGGCCCACCTTAGACCCAGCAAATATGACTTGGTTAATAGTTTAACACACTACATAGTTAGAAACCCAGAAGTTCCCTCTGCCCACTCATCCGTACACATTTTTCGGAGGTAATGAGAGAAAACAGTGGCGGAATAATCAACAGGAAAGAAATTCGGTTCTCGTTATTACGATATCGGTGAAAGTACGGTTAGGAAAAAACAACAAAGACCCCTCTTAGAAAAACCCCTTCTAGAAGTACTAAACGAGTGGCGGACACAGATCGAATCAGCTGATTACCTTAGCCCCTTGTCTCGTTCACAGTGATTGACTGTGATTCAGTGATTGACCGCCGGTGAAACTGTGCATCGTTCGCCGGAAGTGGCCAAATCCTTCAAGGCGTTTCAAGGATTCCTCCTACTGACTCTCTCTCTCTCTCTTGTGGATTGATCCTTGAGATGGTGCTAGTTAGCGGATTTATACACATTGAAGAAGATGTAGGAGATATTGAGTGAGCTTCAAAGGTGTAGTATCCTTTTGTTTCTACGCGTCTTTGAGGTATACAATCCAACGAACAACCCTGTTGTTGTAATAATGCAAAAACATCTGCTAAGAGGGCGTACAGTAGTTTTCCCATATTGTGACATAATTTTGATTTTGGAGGACAATGTTTTGTTTTGCGACTTGCTGGAATATTATAAGACTTCCTCCAGTAGTGAAGAAGCAAAATGAGCAGATCGATGATCAATAAAAAAAAAGTAACATGATATAATGATAATAGGTAAGAAGGAACGAAATTAAATTTGTATAATAAGTAAGAAGGAACATATAAACTGTAATAAGGGAGAAGGAACAAACATAATTATATTATATTATAATTAGGTACCTAGTACCTACGTAACTATCTGCTTATCCAAAATACAGTAAGTTAAGTATCATTTTCAAACAATTCAAGAAGATTATTTGAATATTAATTATTCTAAGAATGTAATTATTAACTCTATGGAATCCACTTGTGATGCGATTGTAACCTAGTTAAGGTAGGTATACTTTCCTATCTAATTTCCCCACCACCACAATTTGTCCACTCCGTGGCCGTGGCCAGTTCGAATCAAAGTTCCAAACCCAAAAATTTTGGTATTTCGTACTTAGGTTTTTTGGTTGTATAATGTGGAATAAGTAATTAACTTTCCCAATTTCCCAAAATTCGTGATTGCACCATTCCCTCCGACTCATCATGATACACTAACCAATAAGTAAGTACGCATCAAGAAGAAACACCCATCAATAAGAGGAAACACACTTTTAAGGTATGTGCATGTTATGTGGAGGTAGGGATGGTCTAGACATTGGTTTCGACCTCCAAGTAACTCCCAAGAGAAAGCACTGAACAGGGTTTCGGATTGTGAGAACTTGGGACGGACTCGAGCCTCTGAGGCAGAAGAAAGCCTTTTTCCCATCGAGTCAAACGAAATGATATTTATACGGCCGTGTAACTCGATATAGCTCCCTGCACCCTGAAGGAGATGGTGAGATAACGCGTAATCTTAAGACGACGAACGAGAAAACCGGTAGCTGAAGCTACGGATTATGAAGAGAGTTACAACTTCATGATCTCATGTAAGTTATGAAGTTAACGGAGTGTGTTAAACTTTGAGTCATTTCCCAATTTCCATACAAAACTAAACCAAGATAAAGGCGTGATGGTAGAATCATCTGCTCATATATATACATTATAGACTAATATCATGGCAGGTACTCCCTTTGATACCGTACAGATAACTTGCCTGACAAATTATGAATTATGGTAGTGGCCAAATAACGATGTTATTTTTCCCCCCTTGCGCACCATTGAGCTACAACTTATTATTAGTCTGTCTCTAATCATCATAATCATCCAATCTTTGGCACTCAGTTCTTTTGATTTCACTCCTTTGGTTTTAGTTCATAATTTAGGGACCTGAAGATGCCCGTAAATCGCATGACCAGATAGCGGTTAGGAAACTCTCCATTTCGGAATTGAACCACCCTTTAATTAACATTTAGCGACGATTGGGGAAATTTCGAATATCAATATTATGTTATACTGATAGTTAAAGTCTCCTACAGAATAAATACGAAGGTTTTGATTCAAAAGAAAAGAAAAATAAGAGAAACACGAATTTTCTTCCTTTTTAGCTCCACAAAAACCTCTTCCTCAGCTTTGTGGGAAGCACAAAATCAGATATTATCCAGGTAGAACTGATTCAAATAGATATTTGAAAAAATATTCCTCACAGATTGGGTAAATTATAAGGGAGGGATGAACCGCGAAAACTGTATATACCCTACCTCACTCTTTCAACACATTCACTCCATTTAAATTTGAAAAACTCCCAACAACAGCCTAAACCCAGTTGACGTAAGGCTAAATACCAAAGAAATCCAATCCAAATTAAAACAAATCTGATCAGATCTTAGTCATCAAATGAATCATTTGGCCGTAAAAATCGAAATATCTTGAGATAAAAGGATGAATCCAGGGACAAATCTATGTCTTCTAATACCCATCCATGAAATGGAAAGAAGGAAATCACATTTCATTATACTAATCTGTGTAGGTACTGACAAACAGAATAATTATACTACTTCGACAGTGTTGTATTTGCGGAAATTCTCTTTGATTTTTGAAGTTTCCTACCTACCTATCTCAAATAAGCTCTCTTTAACATCAAACAATTATTCATTTTATTTTGTTGAATTCTTAGCAAGTTGGTAGGTACTTTATACAGCGCAACAACAGTGTCAGATAAGGAAGATGCATTTCGTGTTTTCATAAAGGCAGAATATTATTTTTCGGAAGGTGCGTTATCAGTAAAGGATTTAGTTGAACGTAGCGTTTCAGCACTTCACAGGCTGATCGTTATTAATAAAACTCCTCATAAGTCACAAATTAAAGAGATAACAAGTTTGTAAGCTCTCGTCATAAAACATCGGCCTTTTTCAGCAAGTCTGTGGTTCGTCCCAGCAAGGAACCCACGGAACAAGGAAGATTATGTACGAAGGTTGCTCAAGACACCCTGCAATCAAGTTTTATGGGAGGGTGATCGGATGAGGTGCATCCATAAACATTAAATTAGAAAAAAAGGAATAACAATCATCCCGGATTAGGGGAGGACGCGAAAAAATTCGCATGAACAAGGTCACAAAAGGTGCAGAGAGAGTGAGTTGGGAGGTGGGTTGCTTGCAACACTGTAGTGAACCACAAGGGGGATTTATGGTAGGGCAATTCAAAGGAGGGTCCTTGTATATCATTCATCAAGGATGAAGCGTTATGGCGCAGATGGCTCACGAACATCATTACACTTACGCCATTAATGAAATGCATGCCATACCACTCCATAACTGCCATATAGAGTCACCATACAGATTCACGTTATAACTAAGAAACCAGGTAGGTACGACATTCAACCGACTCATTTAATGAATTTTCACCATATTGTAGGGTATGATCTCTTGAGTCCCAGAACGTGCAAGTAAAAAGTTCACTTACACCTCTCTGCGCCTATCACACCTGAGTTTGAACAACTTACTATATTATAAAGGATTACATCCCTGCCTTATATTACCCTGTAGATCCTAATCATGTATTCTAGACAGTGCCCGCAGGGTTGTAAATGGATCCATGTCTACACCCGAGTATTTCATCTTATTTGCCAGAATTAATTTATTCTATATAATCGAGCCCATTAGGACCCTATGTGCACTGGATATTTTATTAGTTACTTTATTAGTCACTTATCATCGTACCGAACTGCAGTTCACTATACAGAAATCAAGCCAGGAAACTTACCTGGAACGAAAAAAGGATATCATTAACAAAATCAGATTTTTAGAATTTCCTGATATTCTATAGAACTTCACCGTTAATTTGTTCGGATGTTGGAACTCAATAATAGTGTTATTTATTTATTTATTTATTTTTATGACGCCTTTATGTACAGTTCGAACTGAAACAGTATTGACAAAGGAATCTTTCATCAGTTCCAGGATCCTGTCTGCAACCCACGAAGTACATAATTGATTGACTTAACCTAAATTGTCATTTTCCCCTTAATGTCTGAAATGAGCACTATTCAATATCATTCAACATCATCGAGGTATCTCACACTAAGGTTAGGTACAAGAAACATATTGCCAGAACGTGAAATTAATGTAATGCCACTGAAACTGAAAGGCAGATTAAATGTATTGGAGTAAATGGAGGAAAGACAATTTTAATTTAACAACAATAGCACCACCACCACAACCGTTCACAAAGTTCCAGCATTCTGCTTTTTTGTTCAATATTGTCTGTAGTAACAGCTTTATTTTCGTATTTTCTTGATAAAATCGGTTTATTTTATACCTATCCTATATATTATACCAATTTTGTGGTTGCAGTGAGTGTAAGGGAGCGATTGGACTTAGCTAAAAGCTACAATGTCGTAAGGGGGAACAAGCTAAAAAAAAAATTGAAAAGGTTCCAAAACAAGTTGGGCAGAATTGAAGAGGAAAACCTCAAAAAACAACAATATGGATTTATACACGTTGGATCCTGCCAACACCAACAAAATTTACTTGCATTTGTGTCCTCAGGATTTTTTTTCCCCCCCTCAGTATGGAAATAATTTAAATCTATTAATCGGTTCTAAGCACTCTCCTTGTTAGTTGAATATGAATATAACTCACAAATTAAATTCACATCTTACTCGTAGTAGGTAATTCTCGGGTTATCGAAGTCGTTACAATCAGTTAGGCCCTTCGCCACTTTCGACTCAGCCCCGAGGTACGGAAGGCGGCTTTCTCGCTCGGCTCATTGTTCTCTCCAGCTGTGGGCGATCCCTCCAGCGATAGAGTTGAAATGAGAGGCTACAAACTCAGGCCATAGTATAGCAGAATGTATATGTCTGACTGTACGTCTGTGGGTGAGTGTGCGAATGTATAAGTGTGTTACTTCTACGTATAGGTGCGAATTTAATACTTCCTCCAGAAGGATTCGATCGAAGGATTTTCTCCGTTTATTTCATCTCTCTCATTCACGTCGTCCTTGTGTCACGGTCAGTCGAACACGAAATAGGTACGCAGAGAGGACTCGGAAATACTCGTACTTGATGCGTCGGAAGGATTGATGCTAGTGTATAAAAATATCTGGTAGACACATGGCTTCACACAACTTCCTTTCCGCAAAAATTTTTTTTTGCTTCCTCACTACCGTAGCTAAGAAGTTATTCAGGTTTTAACGCTAATAGCGCTCCTATGTTTAATTTCCTGTAAATGAGCAGTATTGGAAGTTGTTCGTCCAGTAAAAAGATCAATTCCTTCGAGAAATCAATCTGTGGAGATTCCTACAGATCTAAGATAATATTTTCTGTAGGTATCTCCACAGATTGATTTCAAGCCATTTCAAACAAAGAACTTCCAAATATATCGCACCCGTCGTGGAATAAGGGCACAACTCAAAAAAATCGAGTGTGATTTTGGCAAATCGTATTCAAAGTTTTCCGTTCATACTTTCAGCTTTATCTTTTCTGAATCACACTGAATTATGGAATATTTGGATTTTTGGCCAAAGGGTAGGTAGTAGGGGGGGGGGGGGGGGGGGGGGGGGGGGTTTCTTCATTGGATATATTATCTTTTATACTCCATCCATCGGAAAAAGAAACGCCTCTCGTCTGGTGGAGGGGGGTGAACTGGGTTCAGTCCGACCTTCCACAGACAAAATATACTACTTCCACAATGCAAAACCGGTCCTAACTCAAAAATCGCGTTTTTTGAGTTGTGCCCTTATTCCACGACGGGCGCGATATAACCGTTTGCGTAAAAATCTGATGAGTTATACTTCAAACATTCTGTTATATGTCAGTAAATAATTATGTTGTATGTGAGAGATCTTGAGGCCCAGTCATCAATGTCACTCTTCACTATGCATATGTTCGATTTATTCGAAAATCTTCTTCAGGCCTATACATTAAGAAACATAACATCACATTAGTCAATTGTTACTTCAACTGGCTTAGTATACAATGGTGAGGAGATTCACATCGGTGAGTATTCTAGAGTGGTAGGTATTTCTAGAGTCGTTTTATGGGGGTTTGACGTTTATGGCTGACCCTCAAGATGACACCACACACTAACATAACAACAGAACGTAATTCATGCACAGCAATCGATAGTATCTTAAGTAATTTAGGTTACTAAAGATAGTTTTCTCTATTACAGTGTTTTCTAAACAACTAAAGAACAAAAGAATTTTTCCATTCCTGGAAATGTAATGTAACATAGTCATGCAATTTAATACTAATAACTAATTTTGTACTAGCTATGTGACCCAATTCCACGTCTGATAGCTATAATAAATTTATAATAGGTAATTACTTTGATTTCATTCTCTACTGTTGATAAATTTGACAAGAGAGCATCGCATAAGCTCATTTCTGTTTAAGTTACAGAGATTGTTTCATCTGTGGAGGATTTTGATAAGGTCTACGGGATGAGTTACGAGTCGGTTACGACCGCGATGCTAAACATTCAACCATTATGAGTATGAGAGTCGGCATCTCTATTCCGTGGGCCTTGTAACACTCGGATCTCTTCTCTATGGCTGCCCCCTTCGATGGGGGGTCGCATCTGAGAAACACGAGATTTGTGGTGCTATCAAGTATTCTGGGAGACTTTCACTTTTTTCGAAACCTTTTCCGTTCAAATGCGTCATTCGATATCGGAATGTAAGGACATGAGCGTCAAAGGACCAAAATGGGTTGGAAGGAGAGAGTAATTTTAATCCATGTTGTGCTGGTCTTTTCTACAAAAGCATCTTGTTTTTATATAATATGTATCTGTGGAGACTGGAAAACTATCTGGGACCTATAATATTAGCAGTACTAAGAGAAATTTCGTATGATCCGTAGAAGTAATTCGTTGTTGTCGGACGGTGAGTCTGCGTTTGTTGCCACCCATTTTGATTGCTTAGACTTTAGAGTATATTGAAGCGACAAACCAAAAGGAATTATGTTAACGAAAATCCGGGGAGCCTAACGATTCAAACCCTCTGGCTGGCTGAACCAACTACTTCTCTACACAACTTAGCTACGTTTTATGCCCCTTGGCAGTGAATCTAGAGGAACAAGGGATATCCCAAGCCCGACTTTGGCACGCAACTTGTTTCACAAATAATTGTTTCACTTTGGAGGTATCGGGTTACACACTAAAGAACTAAATCACTCGCGATGTAATACAACCTACCCCTTAGCTGTTCACCTTCTTTTAACGGTAGAATTTCATATACAATATTGAACTAAGGAGTAACTTAAACTCAAGCCATAGGCGAACATCTGCCATTTACTCATTCTGAATTAACTTCTAACATTCGAAGGAGTAGATATTAGTAATAGAGCAACCTCGGGTTTACCGATTTCCCCCCTCATGATGGCCATGAGAGGATCACGTTACAAATACCTCATTTGAAGTCAATTTCCATGGTCCTAAACGAACGTTTTTTACGCATTACACGGCGCGTTCTGACCTTGCAAAAAAGTGAGAACGTTTGAAAGCACATATTTTTCTATCCTTCAAAGGGAAAAATGTGTCCTTTCCGAGTCAATTGCCATGTTCTCGTTTCTACCCACCCGTCACAATAGACTTGTGCTGTCACCATCGTGCGATAATCCTGGATATTGAACCCCTTGTCAACAATGAAGGTCTGTCTGGCACAGGTCCACCTCTATAGTGACTATACATGACTATAGAATGCACTACACTCCCGATTACCCGCTAAAGTCGGCGAGCCTAATTTTTCGCCTTCAGAATTGAGCTGCTACCCCACCCAACAAAAACGTGGTTGCTGCATCTTGTCCTTCGATTTCTCAAGTGCACCCAGAAAATGAGGTTGACCCTTTTTATTAATGGCCGTTTTGTAAATAGAATTATCTCTCACTCACTCGCCTTTCTAATGGACCTTAGTTTCGGTTAATTTACCACACAATTATTAAAAATTAGTAAGCATCTATGCTAATAGCTTAGCGCGCCTCGAATAATTGGTTTTGAATAATATTGATTCGGTTTTCTCATTTCAGCTTCTGATTTGTGACTCGTACCTATTATCTATCACTTGTACTTATTATTGAGCTGAAATTCTTTCAAATTCGTTCAGTGTTCAGTGGAAGATTCATTACGTAGGTAATATTGACGATGACGGATTCGGGGAGAGCGCCAAACGCATGCTCCAATGCAGTTCAAAATCGTTTGTATTTCTTTCAAATTCGGGATTTTGACATTTCTGCGACCTACGTATGTTATACAATCATAAATACAAATTTTAAGATATGAACAATAATTTTAGGTTTATTACATCCAGATATACCTGGAAGAAACCGATGAAAAACATGGTTTCTCCAGTTTCTCTGGATGAATTGATCGTAAGATTATGATTCACATCTTAAAATTTGTAGGTACCTAGTTATGATTCTCGTGTAGATCACTGCATTTTCAAAATCACGAACGTGAAAAAAAGAAAGTTTTTGGGCTGCGTTTGGGCATGTTCGGGGCTCTTCCCAAGCCCGTCGTCGCGCGGGGCCATTAATTGGTTCGAATTTCTGCTTGAATCAGCATTCACATTATCTCTCAGTGCTCACACCATTTTAAGATACTTCGTAATATTACCACCCTTCTCCTTCATTCCTTATAAACCACCTTCATTTTCGTACTAGTAAACACTGTTAGAACACAAAAATATACCGGTCGATATTGCCGGTCGAATTCTAATGTAGGTAGCAGGTAGGTATTACCTTAGCACATCAACTGCACTTAGGCTGATTTCAGACAAACATTATTGCGATCATCGCAAACATAAGCGATCATGAGAACTAAACTGAAAAGAAGAAGAATTAAATATCCTCTGGAGTGTGCGAATCTTTCTCAACAGACTTTCCTTAACCTCTTCATTTTCATTTGTTTCAACGAATGGCAGTCATCGCTGTCCAATACGGTCACCTCATCTTCAGCATCGCCAACGTGAAATTCTCCAGATAACGTCAATACTTTTTGACGAAGTTACGCACCAATTTCGCTCAGATTTAAAGGATAGGAGGGGACTGACCGGTGTGATTCACTATACCATCGTGATCGGATCTACCGCACAATGCATGTGGAAACGTAAAATCCTCACTACATTTTTCAAAATTTGTAAGCCATTATGATGTAATTTCGGCAATGCCGAGAAGCCTGCAATGATGAACATCTCATCGTTTATTATAAGTTTGTCTTAGTTCACAAACAAAAGTACAAGCATTCATTGTTGGGAAGGACCAAAACATATTCTGAGGCTTTCTAATGTCCACGATACAAATTTTGATTGAGTCATGGGAAAAATCGTCTCTATAGAAGAAGAACCCGTTAGAAAGGGCGCGTGGACTTGTGGATGTGGCATGTCAGTTGCTCAGAATTATATTCAATATCCGCAAGTCAGCGCTCTCTTTCAGTTGAACTTGACCATCAATCACTCGTGACGGCTTCAACAGTGGAATAAGAAGCCACTTTCACTGGCGGTTTGTTATGACGGCAATTGAAAGTTCAGTGACCAAACAATGGTATCTCCCCGCTCGTGAAAACCAAAAAGTCAACATCACCATAGATTTTGTTGGTTTAGGATACATTCCCCACCAACTACATTACAGCATCACCATAATAATCATCAAACAACAAAACACACTCAAAAGACGACAACAGTTACAAGTACATAGGTACAAAAACATACCGGCCAAATAATGTAGGTACTTACATCTTCTTCCATGCGTAGACAATGGGAAATTTTTATGGGTAGGAATTTTATATTTTTGAACCTCAAAATCTGAGTCAGCCACCTTCACAACTCCCTGGTGCCAATTTTCAGCTTGAAATTACGGCTGGTTTGCCCAGAAAATGGGTTGAAAGGGAGCGCGTGACGTCATTTAGGTTCTGCAAAAGGTGGGCCCAGATAGGCGTCGCTTCAGGTCACATCAGTTAGGTTCAAATTACTAGACCCATTTTTGGTAACTTTCAATTGTTGGACACCCCTCATATAGCACCTGTTTGGAAAGCCCTCATTAGGTATGATATTTCAAATAAAAAAATTAAAAAATAACCATGCAAGTTCCACATTGTGACGTAATCAAAATGACGTGATTTTTAATCTGTCACCCAAATATTTTTTGATCGAGTTCATACACGAGATGAATTACCTAATTTTTATGTTTACAATGTGTTAATACTCGTCTCGATTACGTAGGTAGTTGGTAAAACAGAAAACAATGGAAACAAACAGCCAAAAATCGTGACAAATCTCAATCCAGACACAACTGAAATTGGGAAATCTGATTAGTTGCGGAAATTCAAACTTGGTTCTCATCCAAAGAAAGTTATAAAATCCCATTGTTTGGAAGATTGATATCTCAATTGTCGGCCCATTTTCATCAATTATGGATAGGTTACGTTTGACTGGTAACTGAAAGAGGGGACTATTGTAGTAGAGTAAAATATCTCCTTTCGTGCTAGGATTCATATTTTGTTGGGTTGTTGTTGAACACTAAGAAGGGTCAGATGGGGTAATTATGAACAAATTCAGTAAGTTTGAACTAGTAACAGCTCTCAGGAGCTCAATATATAACCCATCTGAAACCTTGAAAAATCAACACAAAATATTGTTCCACTCATATGCTTCACTCTCTGATAGTTTTTGTATTTTTTTATTTTACTTGCAATCAGGTACCCCAAGTACCCTGTATGAACATCGGTTTTGTCTTGGAAAGAGATATCCTGCAAGAACAGTTACACTCAATCGTTGAAAGAAACGAGTTGTGAAAGTCGTACAATTATACATCTTGTTCAAAATTATTGCACCTTTTTTTTTTATTTCACTCCACACACATATTTAGTAACTCACTGTATACCGTTCAGTTCTATGATTATGATAAATATTCTGACTATGAAAACGCACAGAAACTGCAACGAGACGGCTGGTTCATAATTACCCCGTATCAAAAAGTTGAGGGATAATATTATGTACGCACCGTTCCGTAGTCCTTGACAATGAGTTGTGGTCAAATTGTATTGAAATCCCCTTGGATTAGCTAATAACTAGACGTGAATTGGTTGAGAACAACTTTCTACCTGGCTCTTTATCTTTTGGAAAAACGAATTTTTCGGGAAGGCTGGAAAACTGTACACTTTGAAGAACTGACAAAAGTCGGTAAGCCCAGAAAATGGTGTGGCAAGATTGGCGAAAACAGTTCTGACCTGCCAATATTGAAGAATTAATAAGTATATACGTACTTGCAGATATCAATTAGCACACAAAACATTAATGCCGGAAAATGCATTTTTACTTTCCTCATTCCACCCAAAGAGTAAGAAGGAAATGATTGCATTCAACCGAACATAGAATTTGTTCCTCTGCTCTATAATGGTTCAGGATCAAGTCATGATTCTATCAACCCTTATTAATTTTCTTCACGTATTGAACAAAAATGTCAGTATAAACTTTCCCATTGCCACTGTTGATGGCTCAAGGTATTCAGCTTTAAAGTTCATTTATAGGGAGGGTATCCCAGTACTCAGAATGCAATTAAATACACTCAAAGGTTGAAAATCAACTGGTGGGAGGTGGTTAGGGGTGAAGAAAGTTACATGGAGTAAACACAAGCAGATCACGTTAGTACGAGTAAGTAAAGCTCACGATGATTCCAAAAAGCACAGCGCAAAGTTAACGATGGTATGGATATGTGGACCTGTTTTTTTTCTTTTTTTTTTTTTTTCATCATCGTAGGCTTCACTCACTGAAGTGATATGTTTGTTTTCACACAGATTCCTGACGAAGAGAACAATTTCGAAAGCTTGGTCTAGAAAAAGTTCCATTCATGCAGCATGAGTTGGTGAGCGAATTTTCAAAGAATAATTTTAACCGATTTTGTGGGTGATTCTTATAGGAAATTTCACGCTGATTACGAATATACCATATATGTTCCTATGTATAAGATGGTATATCACACCAAAAACCTAAAAAAAAACACGTTTTTTAGCTATTTTTGAAACTAAATTTTCAAAATTTGACCCCTTGGAGTACTCCAATATATATAATTGAAGTACTCTATATATATAAATATATATATACATATAAAAAAGTGTTAATTTTCAGGAATCGTTTTAGAATGGTCTGAAACGGATTTCGATGAAGAAAATTTTCAACAATTTTGAAGCCATTGCAATAGCTTTATTTTCTTCAAAAATTCGCTAACATTAATTTATTCTCAATCAACCCTGAACCCAATCCTTAACAACATCATCGCGTTGGTCAATCAATTTATTCTCTCCAGTGAACTTCAATAGATAAGTCCGAATCACGTTATAAGCATAGTTCCGCACTTATTTGAACTTTCTTCGTGCTCATGTTTTCTCTATACGTGGATAGACAGGCATAGAGACAGACCGACAATTTTATAGTAACCTATACTTCCGCCATCGTTGTGCCTATTTCTATTTATACATTTTATTTGGGTTTTCCGACCATTGGTTGGAATTGCTCTCGGAAGCCCACCATTATGTATATGATCTAGCTATCCTTGCAATGTCACCACTGTCTCTAAGTCCTGTACTACTGTCACTGGATGACTCCTGAGGAACAGACGCCTGCCAGCCCCATTTCCATTCCCAGACCGTTTCACTAAAGCGACGCGACGTCGTGTAAAATCCGTCTCGTAACGTCAAGTCGCCTTTTAATCCGAGACAACTGGCTTCTTCATTACCATCGGAAACAATCGTCATTCGGATCAGCCCCTCATCACTTTGTTCGGATGAAAGGGGAAATCATCCATGTTTCATGAAGTGACGCCATTGGATGATCGCATTGGAACGATGTGGGCCAAGGGGACCCAGCGACAGTATTATGTTCGTCTGTCGTGGGACGCACAAGTCCTAATAAAACCGACATTTTACTTCGAAGCTACCAACAGTGGTTATTAAAAACGCGAGGTTTCTCAGCCATATGGCAGGTACAGCTCTATACAGGTGTCTACCAGGAATAAGAAGACTTTAATATGAATTGAAATGGCGGTTGGATGCTAATATAGTCTTCTTGGCAACATGTGTTCGAAGGCCATCCGCATTTATCAGAATGACCGAAGCCTTCGACCTACGAGTAACGCTACAGTATACCTATCTGAAAATTACCATTATTAGCCCAGCAATCATAAATAGTGGTTTGGAATAGCAACGCTAGAAAATAGCCTTGGATTGACTGAATAGGTCTAAACTTATACAAATTTTAAAAAAATTTCAAAAGCAGTAACATCCAAAAGGACAGCAAAAGATATATATATATCATCAATCGAATTTTTCACGAAACATTTGACCAAATTCATCGTAAATTTGACTTGTTTTTGAGGAAGGAGAATTTGAAATTGTATAAGGTACTACTCTACACATACTACATGTTACTTGATACCGCCTGGGGATAGTAGAAAGTACGATCCACTTTGTCCCTTAAATTGCGTGGTAGTTATCCACCAATACTCTCTCAACGTCTTGACACACTTTCTTTTTGATACCCCACACTTGGCATCCCACAAAAAAAAACTACACATTGGCCCGCTTAATTGACGGTACACATAGAAGACATACGATTGTTCGTGGTCTATCACTACTCGGTGAGATTCCTTTTTCTGTCCATTTCAAATCCTTTTTCGTCGGTTTGAAACCTAACGACCCCGTAATGCTCCGCGGACCATAAAAAAATAAAAACACTGCAATATCTTCATAGCTCGGACCGCACGACAAAAATTACTCACCCCTCTCAAAACCGCAAGCCGTTCTATAGAAAGTTCACCCCATTATTTTGATTTTCTCGGGTTTCAAAGAAGATTATCCACCTTCATTCTTTAATGTCATAATAGAAAAGTCTGAAAAGGGCCCTTCATTGACCACTGTGAGGTAATGGGTTTTGTATGAGCAAGGGTTATTAGAGGATTGAATGTTGCGAAAATAAATTGAATCAAGGAGGTCAAACTCGTTCAATATCTTAAGGTAACCGCACTACCGAAGGTAAGAAGTATGTGTTCGTGCTTGGAGTGAACAAAAATTATGTCCTCCAAAATCAAAATGTCCACTTGCTCTTTAACTTTCAGAGCTTGCTGACAAATTTTGGTTCCGTTTCTATCTGTGGTCAATTCCTACTCCCTCGCCAAACTATACGGAATTATGGTCTGATTCTGATGAAAGTTTCAAAAATTGTGTTGCTTTTAATTTTATCGCCATCGGACTGCGCATGAGCAAACGTGACTTTCTTGAAACTGCGGTTCCTCAGTTCCTAATGGGCCGATTTCGCTCAAACACGGAAGGTACTTAGTTGGGAGATGACTCCGAGACGATTGCCTGATGAATTTTGTCACAATTGGATCAGTAATAGCTACCGCGCATGATCAAACTTGGAATTTCTTGTCATAGGCACAACTCCGGAACTATCCTACCAATGTCGGGGAAACTTTCACTGACTGATTCTATACGTCTAGGTTACAAAAGTGAGGATGCTATACTGTCCTCCCAACATGGCAGATGTTTTTAACTAACAATGCCGGTGCTTCACAATTCATTCCAGTTTTGATCAATGACACTGCTTTAAACCCAAAAATCTGTCTAGTAATAAAATGCTAACTGCAGGTTGCAGAACGCTTCCAGAACTTATTATAATATGAGTATTATTATTATTATGTTTCGACAGTATGAACTCATTTCTCCCAATGAGCTATACCTAATACATACCACCTGCACGACAAAGAAGAGTTGAACCTCTGAACATATTATTACACCACTACAAATATATAACTCGGGATGAAAAATAATTACCATTGAGTAATAATTTTCTGTGTTTTTCTCAGGGATGTCATCATAATAAATTGCTGCATCCTGTAAATCGACCTAAATCATCACCACTTACTTTTCAGAAGATGAAAAACTATATGGGATGGGCACCTAATTAATTGGGTATCCCGTACTCTAACGTAACCCAACTTTTCATGATGAGGTTTATTATACTAGTTGAATTCAATGCTGAAACAATGATGAAAGTGACTAATGAATGAGATGAAGTTTTCAAGGATGCCTGAGTTGTTGCTACATAACCAATTAACTTGGAATGCTGTAGGTATTGAAAGTACATATGGGACTACCTAGTTAGGAATCAGCAAGTTTCTACTACCTGCGTCTCTTAGCTCGGATTGTCACACACGTACAGTAAACGAATCAGAGATAACAGTATCGTGAATTAAATATGTTTACGATACAGAGATTTCCGTCTTGGGAGCTGGAAAAATAATTCTATCAACCTCGATTTGAAGGACGAAAGATGGGTGGGTAAGTCCTGAGTTCCAGCTTTTGTATACGGAGACACTAACTGGTAAGAGCGATATATGTTTAAGATCTGATGGATGGTATAAATATTTATATTCGAGGGGGACCCACTCATCTTGCGCAAGGTAATTTGTAGGACACGGGTTGGACAGGTGCCCTGGCGGAACCTGATTTCCTTGATATCACCCTCTAGCCGTCCACTTATATTAACGTCAATGGCCAACATTGGGTGGTACCAATGTGAATAAAGTCAGAACGGCGATGAACTTGGGGTATTACTTTTAAACACCTATAATTTGTATATTTTTAGTCAGCAGTAGATGAGTAAATGTTTACCTGAAGTCTAAGAACCCAACGTTTGGTACCCAAGGGAGGGAGGGAATAATATAATTAGTAATAAGATACAAATCACACCCTCAACGCGGGCGGGCTGAACTTCATCACTAACACTCTTCAATCCATCACCAACTGTTTCGATCTGTTGGTTACTTTCTACTTCAACGTCCCGTCGTTTAAGTGCCCCCCCCCCCCCCCCCCCTCCCAAACCAGCGCCTGACATTCGCCGAAATCGTAATTTCTATTTTTCTTTTCACCTCATGAGTGATAACGCAATTCTGATTCGCTATCAAGACTCGAACGGCGTGCCATTTATCCGTCAATCGTATCTCAGCTTCTTGACACACTTTCTTCTTGATGCCCGACACTTACCGCCTCGAAAAACAACACATTCACCACCTAGAGTCGACTCCCCATTTAGAACCCATTGAACATTTATTTTTGAAATAACTGCTGTTCGGGGATACCTATCTGTACTTGGTGCTGCATTTGTTAGTACCTAGGTAATTGGCATAATATTTTATGTTCCCATGTTGCCTGGCGGATTTGCAATTTGGAACATTTAATTGAACTGTAGATAGTTTAATAATCTTCATTCTGTTCAGAGTTCATTCCTTATTTTCATTATCCATTATGCTTCATGGCGAGACAAAATAAAGAACACCACTGATCCCGAGTGACATGTTTTCCCTCGATTGAGGTGAAAGAAGAATTTGAGAGTAATATCCTTCAACCTGGCCAGGAAATTTGTCATCGTATTGTATGAATTTATAATACCACACCCTGCTGCTAATGGAGTACTGGATTTTAATAAAATACCATGATCTGAAGCTCTTCATGATCGACCTTCTCCAACATTTCAGAGATGATGGAAACCGTATGACTTCACTGATCATCTGAAAAGATCACATTCTTCAAGCGTAGGATCCTCTCCACATTGGGCATTTGGATCTGCTGTTCATTTTTCAGTCGGCGAACATAACAGTACAACAGGAGAACCCATGGACTCAGGAGGAACAGGAGGCCTAAACCTAACCAATCTGAAAGGAGCCTTCGATTCTCGTCACATCAACAGTATCCCGAAGCATAAAGATGGGATCTCCAAAGTATGATGTTCAAATCCGCAGTTTTACAAAATGAATGAGTAGGTATCCATGAGGCAACGTCTTGAGCCAAGTGGATGCGTGTAACTGACGCAACTGAGATCTTTATGGATGAGCCGTTAGGTCAGGAGGCATCCGAGAAAAAGCGCCTTCGCCTACTCGCGAGGCGAACAGTAACTCACCCGTCACCTACGATCCTACCAGAAGGGGGAAAGATTCCGTGTCAGAGCGAGTCAAGGACTTGAGGGTGAAAGCAAAAAATTCAAGCCTTCGAATCATCCCCTCAGCTCCCCTTCAATTAAACACACCGAGGGGGCACTTGAGCCATCATCATCACAACCAACGAGCTGTTGTGGCCATACAACTGTAGCTCATAAAGGGATGACGCCTCGGAAGGGGACGTCACCCAGCTGACGAGCCAGTATTGTGAATCCACAACAGAACAGCCTGCCTTAAACTGAAGATGGAGTTGGATGTTTAAAAATTGTCAAGGTCAAACCTATTATCTATTTTTCAAATTTTAAGTAGGTATATTTTGTTCACGTTTATTCAATCATGCTTCACCCTCTTGCTATTCATCCGGATACTCAATCGGAGATACCTGGTGATAAGATAAAGAGATAATATTCTAGGATACAATCAAATTATAACACACGCATTTGACGTTTTAGGACTGAACAAATTTGGTCCGTGTCAGTGTCACCGAAATTAGTAGAATAGTTAGAGTTAAATAAATGAGGACGAATTTCAAGTTTGCGCATTCGCAGTAGCTGTTTTGACCCAATTGTTACCAATTCCTTAGGGGATCGTCTTTGAGTCATCCCCTTAATTAACCTCCGAATTTCATCAAAACCGGTCCATTACGAACTGAGACACCGTAGTTTCATGTAATTAAAAATCACGCACACGCTACTAGTGTTCCCAATTTAATGACATTTTCATATGGATTGTGTGGTTTAGTGCCTATTAATTTCATCGCCGTCGGACCAGCAGTAGCGTGCACTCATTCGCAAACATGGATTAGGTGAAACTACGGTTTCTTAGTTCCTACTTTACTTGGTAAGTCCGGGTCCTCTTCTACCGTTAGGTGTAGAGGTTTTTGCAAAAAAATTGCCCTTCCTCCCGGTCCTGAGCCTTTTTGGACGCTGCCCTCAGTTAATAAATGACCGATTTCGCTAAAACTTGCATGGTAGTTGGGAGCTGACTCCATGACAATTGCCTATGAATTTCACAACAGTTTGGTCAGTAACAGCTACTGCGCATGCGCGAATTTGAAATTTGTAGTCGTATATGCATGACACAGGAACTGGGGTATTTTACCAATTTCGGTGAAAATGTCACTAACTGATTCTATAAGTCCATTAAGGCTATACTGCCATACTGCTATAAGCTATACTGCGCATCCAACTTGGCAGACGTAGCTACGTAGTATCCGACAAAGTTCTTACATTTGAAGGAACTAACGGGGACGCCTACTGTTCAGTACCTTGCAAAAGAAAATGCGCCGAGGAAAATTCTATGAACAATTGCACTTCATCAGGAAGCAGCAATTACTATGTCATTGTTTATGGATAGGAAGGGTGGTACCTATCCAGGGTTGAGAGACTTTAATGGGTAGGAAAGGAATGCGTGGGGTCAAGGGCTCCATCGGGGGTCAAACCGTCAACTGCTACCGTTCTGAGGTCGGAGTAGATTGGATTACGCTTATGCTTCGAGCTGTAGACCCTCGTATATAATATAATACCTGGGTTGGTCGACACGTCGGAAAAACAACTGTCAGAAGCTCAGAGCTATGCCAGCCATCCGCTATAATCATCGAGACAAACAACTCGGCCTGCCCTTGGCTTCTAACGATCTATATCACACTTCTAGGGCTGCATGCGCGCTCTGCTTTCCTGCCACTTTTTCTCTGGCTTTTGAACATTACGCGCATGCCAACCCACGATACAAATCACTCGATGAACAACGAAAGACTTGTTGTAAATATCGATAAGTACTACAAAAGGAAGGTTATGCTCAAAACCTGTAAATGTTAAAATGTGGGTCCGATAAATATGACCAGTTGCTGATACCCAACATGTCAGAGTTATACATGATATACCTATTTCCTCCATCCCTATGGATTGCAGGTATGGAGATCGACCCAACACAGAAATACTTGTCAATTTTGATTGGGAATGGGGTCCACTGAAATTTTCACCTTCTTCGCCGAGCTTTCGATAAATATATTATCTTCTTCAGGGCTCGAAGGAAATCTTAGGGTGCAATGTCCCTCTGGATATCATACGAAATTTGGGTATCAAGGAAGCTTTCCATGAATTTCCAAATGTTCCCTTGATATTACAAATTCATGCTACGAGTACAACCAATACTCGATAACCACATCTTCTTTGAGACAGCCTTCTGCGCACTGATCCTCACTACCGAGGCAGCGAATCAACTGACCAGCAACGAACACCGAATTCAGAAAATAAACAAAGTAGGTATGGGCCAATCGAACCGAACTCTTATTTTGACAATTATTGCAACGGCTGCAAAATTTCAGTAATGCAAAATTTCAAAACATTTCTCCATGGAAATCGGTTTCAAACGATTCTTAAAGTTTAACCCTATTTTTAAATTATGTATGTATGTATGTGTCACTCCAAACGATATCTGAACCTGGATTGAGCTAAAAAATCAAAAAAAAATTCAAAATGTCAATAATATCAAACGAAAGGATGAGTTCGTTGGACAGAATTTTCGGAGTACTCCAAGGGGTCAAATTTTGAAAATTAGAATCAAAAATCGTTTTTAAAAACGCGTTTTTTGAGTTTTTGGGTGTATATTACCATCTTAAACATAGAAACATATGGTATATGCAGAATCAGCGAGGAATTTCCTATACAAATCACCCATCAAATCGGTTAAAATGATTCTTTTAAAATTCGATTCGCAATAAATTTGAATATTTACCTACTTTTATGTTTTTGAACAATAAACTACAAAACTTGATGCTTATTTCATATTCATACACATTCAATGCAATATGCCACCTAGTCTGAATATGCCGAAAATGCTACCAACATCGACTAAGATACAAGGTTCTGCAATGTGGAGAATTCGGAGGAACGGTCGTGGCAGGTGGTTCGAGATGAAAACAACATTAGAGAGTTCCTAGTAGATCCGATTGCTTGGAAACTGCGTGGTATCGTATCCCAGGACACTACTGCGCATGCCCAGAACTCGGTGGTATCGTATTGTATCAAAAACTACTAGGAACTCTCTAATATTTCTTGACAACAATCATTTTCAACAACAACACTGTCGGCATGCAGGTACTTTCTCGTTTCTACTCCTAATTAGACCGGGATTAAATCTTCCCCCTGTAGTAGTCATCATGTCTGTCTAACTAAAAATTACCCACAATAATGATTTGTAATAACGACTACGCAAGTTCACAAAAAAAGTAAAAAAAAAAGTCAAAAAATTGTTCGCGTAAAAGAACCACTTGGTAAATATCGAGATCGGCAGAAACAGATTTTACTGAATATAAGAAATTCAGTTATAGACAAATAAGAAAAGTATTCTACCTAGATATTTGACCATACATATTTTGTTTAAATTGGCAACATGATCCCTTATAGTATAAGTAACTATCAAGTTTCTTTGCTATTTGTAATCAGAACCAAATTGAGCTGTTTTATAGAATAGCAACTTCAATATTATGATAGCATAAATAATTTACTGATCAGAGGACACAAACATCATGTCAATCAATGATATAATATTTCTCGTCTTAGAGGTGAAATGTCAATTCCCATGGTTTTGGAGTTTCGAGGTCATAAACGCAGTGTTTAGACCTACCAAAATACATACTTACGAACTTGAGGGCACCATTACCAGTCTATACGATTACGATGGCCCTGAGAAAGCCACGTGTTCACTACAACTTGGAAGTCTTCTTTTTTTTACAACTCGGAGTTATTGAGCAATCTGACCAAACCTACCAATAGATTAGTTACCAGCAGCTTCTCAGGGAAGAACCGAAAATTGAATTCCTAATGCCGCTGTGGATAGAAAGTCGAAAAGGGTCCTTGGAACTGAAAAATTGTCAATAAAACACTCAGGTAGACACCTGAGACTGTCGTAAAAGAAAAATAGACAACGCCTGAAATAACGAGTTTTTTTTTATTTCATTTTTCATTTGGGGCTTTTGAGAAGTGGAACATACGAAGGGACTTATCGAGTCTCGGATTGTCGTGATCTTGTGCTCAGTGACACTCACGCACAAGAGTGAATGTTAAAACTACATACCTTGTGTAAAGCAAAAAAAAAAAAAAAAAAAAACAGTAGGGATGTAGGAAGTGAAAGTCAAAGAATGTAACTGTTTACTGTTGGGGGAGTGAAGGGGATTTTTGAGGTTTACAATCCATCCTGATTCACATCCTACACATGGTTTTGGTTATTCAAACAGTTGGTTAGTGAAATGTTGAATTGCTTATTATTTGAGTTACATGGCTCCATGAGATTTTGAGTCTCATTGAGCAATACTATAATGATTCCTCCGTTTCCACTCAATCTTCCTGGAAAGTTGAGGGGCGTGTCGTGGCTTTAGACTGGTTAATTTTTGTTCTTGGTTATGGCTGTTATAAGGTCCACAGGTATCCACACGCTGTATATATGGGGCGGTTTTGACATCTTACCTTGCCTCACAATGGTCAAAAAATATTTTAAAACACGTGATTGAAGTTAATTTTTTCGAGCTTATTAGAATCGTACAATATTTCTTCAGCTTTTGTAAACGCATGTTCATCGATACCTTCCACTATTTTCCCATGAAAAATTCCATTTTTCTCGCTGAAATATCAGTATAAAGTTGATTAAAGTAAGTATTGCTGTAAAAGCAGTAAAACCTCATTTTGGTTTATTATTTTCAATAATGAACCTTTG
>JAEMON010000002.1:21043592-21064205 GCA_030264115.1 Lygus lineolaris | reverse complement strand
ATAACTTCAAAAACCCATCAGTTCATCATTTTATACCAATTTGTTTACTCTATTTTCACTATATTATATATTATACTTACACAAGTGGCCTACACAATATTTCAAAGTTTGAAGGTATGGATTATATAAAAATGGCTTCTATTCTGCGATCATTTGTAGATTGTGTATTCCTGGTGTGCAAAATGATATTATAGAACAGACGACATTCTTTGTAATTCATACCTACATTAATCATGGAGTTGAGCGCGCCAAAGTCAACAAATCAAATGTCAAAGTTTACCCAAAAAATGTTTATTCATATAATTTTGACGAATTTTCCAGTATTTTATTGACCAACTAATTGCGGGGAGAAGAAAGAAATCATCGAAACTAGAAATACGCCGAATTTCTTACTATGAGTAAGAAGTGAAGAAACCTAAATTCTGAAAGGGGCCTAACCCCACTGTGGTTTAGGGAATTGAAAGTGTCAAAAGTCACGATCACAGAGTAACGGAGACAACTTAATACATAATAACGGTCACGATTATACATACATATGATAGTAGGTAACTGAACAGACGTGATTTAATAATCATGAGATGGGCCGCGATGAGCATTTAGTTAGGTTACCTGAAGTGGAGTCTTTTTTTTTTTTTTTCATGTAAATACTCTTCTACCCACCCTATCTTCGCATGAGATATATATTTCGATGTGTTATACAAGCTACAACTCATATTGAATAGAATCATTCAATCAGTAAACAACCAGGCTACAAAGCAATTGATTCTTGTACGGGTCCTACGAATTGAATCCTTCGTCCAAGAATAACTTTGCGTCACGTTCGCCATTGACTGAAGTCACTTTGAAAAGAGTCATTTCTCGTTGAATGTGAGCTCATGCTGAAAAGCTGATCGGAAGGCGGATTTGCCAATTGCCAAAAGGTAGTTGAGGTTGAGACGTCGGGACTTACATAAGCCCGTATTTCGGTGGTCCCACACAGGTCGTACGCTTTGGCCCCCAAATGACCGAACGGGGTTCACTCGATGAGGCAATCTGTCTGGGGTGCAGGACAGGCTCATTATTCCTCGACTCTCATGATAGGTAGAAGTAGGTATCTCACTATTAATAGGATCTGCTCCGAGAGACACGACGGTGTCGGGCCCATTATAAAACATTTTAAACCTATTACTAGCCAAATTTCGTCATGACTTGAATTAACACTGTGAGCGGTGTGTGCCACAATTCCGGTGATAGGAGAGAGGTGAGGGTGTTGTTCATGGTAAATCCTTTTCAAAATTCTATCCGCCACTCGTGTTTTTTGTTCTTCAAAAATATACAATTTTACCCTATAGATCCAATAAGTGACTTCACCTTGTGACCTCTTGAATACTACTGTAGTACGAGGGGTCTTGGGGGTAGATGGTAGTGTGACTAGAGAGGGAAATTAAAAAGATAAACTGATCCTGTGACGCCTATGCCCTAACCTCCTATTTTTTATATTCGAATCTGAAGAAAGGATGATCAGAAGCCGAATTAACCTGGAAGAAGTAAGAACCAACAAACATATAAACGGAATTTTTAAAATGAAATATCACAATTATTGTAAAGGATATATTCAAAATAAAATATATTTTTCTTTCTTCAACAACAACTGGGGAGATCAAGCCCAGACAAACAGATCTCATCGGAGGAACGTGGAACACGCCTAGCACCTCTCCAACATTTTCATGATGCTCTTGCCGCTTGCTTGCTTCATGTGCTTTTAATAAGTAACTAAATCTGAACCAAAAGCCAGTGTTTTTTTTTTTTTGTTTTTTTTTACAACATACCTACCAGTGCTTTAAGAAAATAATAATCATTATTAAATTAGCAGCTTATGATGTGTAGATTTTTCAGATAAATCAAGAGCTTTCCAATGAGTGATGAACGATTTTTGTACGATGAAAAATGGCGAGGATAAATTTCCGTAGCAACGGTTTGGTTGTAATAGGAAATGATTATGAGATTGCGTAACGCTTTCCGGTGTCGGTTTTTGGGGTCGGTTTCTTGGGTCGTTTTTTGCCTGATAGGTCTCGGTAAAAGCGTGTTCCACACTAAAATTGCGTCTCGTAAAATCTACTCAGATCAACTTCACATACAAACAAATAACTAGTTTGCAATCATGCTAAACGAACAAGTGATACCCATAGCTAACACCTCTAAATAATTGGGGTGACACAAAATTGAAATGGAAAGATCACGTTGAAAAGGAAAACCGAAAAATTGAAATTTAGATATTGTATTGGTTGCTCAGTAGGTATTCTGAGCTTTCTATACACAACCAAGTGCTAATAATACAAGCAAGTTCTGAAACCTGCGTGGAGTTATGATATCCAGCTCTGGGGCTGTACAAAAAAGTTAAATATCAAGATTTTACAAACTTTCATAAATTAAGTGTTGAGGAGCACTGTTCTGAGCCCCCTGGTATGTGCTCAACGACGAGTGAACGAACTGTCAGTGAAGTGAACGAACATCGTCTCCAGGGCCGGATTTACCATTAGGGCGCCCCTATGCCCGAATATACCCGCACCCCATCATACACTGATAGAAGGATTTTGTTATCTGAAATAAAATTTCTTGATAGTTAATAAATATATCATTTCTCACCATGTTCAAATGAATACTTGTTAACAGCAAACTAATCATTTATTTAAAGATAATTCTTTGATTATTTATAATATTAAATATTAATTACCTTTTCCAATTTTTTTTGTGTTAGCACTGCAGGTTTTACCCCTTAGTGTGAACACAAAACAGAATTGGAAAAGGTAATTAATATTTAATATTACAAGTAACCTCAATCGAATTCAGGGCCAATCAAATGAAAATCATAATTCTTTGAGCCAAGTGAACAATCAGTTTTATGTAGAAATGAAAACCACAACTATATAATACAGATCTCCATAATGGTCAAGCGGACGCTTCCTTTAACTCCGGGCAGGGCGCCTCCGCTACTCAGTTTATTGTGTGACGATTCTAATCCGAATTTACATACTTCACGTAAACTTACATAAAATTGTCAGAATAATAATAGTATGAGTAGAATCTTGTTTTAAATGTTTAAACTAAAAATGTTTGATTTGGTTTTTTTTTTTTTTTTACATACAAACACCGAAGTTCTTCGTCCCCTAGGCAATACCAATTAATGAGTAGACAATACACAGTGTAGTACAGTGGGGTACTCTATTCTAGAGCATAGCCATTGCGGGCTGTTAACTCGAATAGTTGTTAGAATATTGTATGCAAGTAAATTGACTTGATGGGCTTAAATGCTGAGTAATTATGTTCTTGGTAATCACTGAAAATATCGATGTAAAAAAAACCTACCCATTGAGGAGGCTAATCTTGGAAGCCTTGAGGAAGGCACATCTGTTTTCTGCCCTGTAATATTAAGGTTCATATCCCATTCCAAAATCGAAAAAAATATAGTCCAAACATCGAGATTCTTAGTCGGCAACTTCATCTCTTATCGATGAGGTCAGGAAGCGAATATAGAGCTTCCAATTTATAGAACCAGGCTTTGATGACTCGTTCGACCTTATTATAACGCGTGAAAAAGATACGTACCTACTTATTCATGAATATTTACGAGGGCAACGAAATAACCTGAGTCAGCTCAATCACCTGATCCTCGGCTTGATTGCTTTCAGGTGACATCATCTCCTGCCCTATTACCAACTGGAAGGATCGACTAGAAAGGAATTAACTATAATATTTATGTACCGTTAAAGAAATCGTACCTATATTATGGCAGTTAGACATTAACCATCCCTTTTGTATAATTGACGGATACATACGCATCACGTCCTTATTTACTCTTTTACACTAAATGACTCATCCATTGTCGAATGTCTCTAACTCAGTAGTAGTTTGAAAAAGCGTAGAACATCAAATTACCGGATGATTTATAGATTGTACTTGAAAGATCAAAGTGCTTGGGACCTTATGCGGATGTTCATATCATGTCCTTCTTTTGAAAGGTCGGAAGAACGACAGTACTCCTCGAGTCCTCGATCAGTGGGGAGATCTTAGACCCCTTTTAAGGACGTCCAAAGGTACCTATCATTCTTTCCTTAGACGGGACTCCTAAGAGACCATTGTACCCTGAAAATTTTTATGGGAATTCTGTTAAAGCTGTTAATATCTTCAAAATATCGATTTATCTTCTAAACTACCTTATTTCTCGAAAACTTGGGGGAGACACGGCCTTATGAAACTCATCAGATTGGTTATGCAGTAGCTACCACGCATCCGCAAATTAAAAATCCTATACTTACCCATTCCTGGTGATCTAGTTGTCTCATTCCGCTATCATACAGTAATAAAATTATTGATTAGACTACCACATTTATACATTTGAATTATCTATACCTACCATTATATTTTGGATACAAAACTCCACTTGGCATCATGAGGTTTTCCTAGTAACAACCTTCTATACTCCAGAATTACAAGAAAAATGTCGAATTTTCGAATATGACTCTATGATTCAACTTGGCTCGCCTCTAGTAAGACAAAGGTCTTTCAGAAGGACGAGGCGCGGCCGCTGACTATACCCAACTATACTTACGCCGAGATCACTGACTTAAGGCCGTATTCCCAGACTTGTACATCATCTTTCCTTTCTTCGCCGTACTTGCCATTATCGCTTTATTTTCATGCCATCTCGAACTAATTTAATGCCCTCCATCGATTATTCAGTTCCGATCTGACCTTCAATTCAGGATCTTTCTACAGCTATTAACAAACTCTAATGCTAAATAGTTAGTAGGTATGCGTGTGTGTTGCGCAGGGTAGTTTGGTTCAGTGGTTCATAAATTCATGAGCAAGCTTGTCACTGGAAAATCTATGCTTTTTTAAGATCATTATTAAATAATGCTAGTATGAATTAACTTAGAAGTTGGTTAGTCCGAACCTCTTAAGGAGTGGCCCTGGAGATAGTGTCTGGACATCGAGCTTAGTGCCAGAGCTTAAAGTTCAAGTCAGAGGGCTGCCATTAATTTTGGTTTATATTTTTCAGTAAATGAGCATTGATACGAAAACCTGACCCCTCTCAAAATGCTGTTCCAAGTTTCAACAACTAATCGAATTTTGTTAAAATCCGCCCAACAATCCGTCAATACAGAACAAGATTTACGTTACCATAAGTCATTCCCAAGGAGTGACAAAAATAGCATTACAATTTTTCAAAAAGCTGTAGAAAAGACTTTCGATTGAGGCGTTTTTTATGAGTTCTAATTTCATGGTCTATTGACATCATCCGGGCATTAAATATTTACTAGGTACGTTAGTCCTCCCCGAAAACAAAAGTCTTGATGAAGAGAGTAAAAACCTGACCTGAACTCATTTCGGAATAGAAAATTCCTATTTCAAATCTTTTGAAGATCATCTGGAAAATCTTCAGTTTGATTGGGAAATTTCTAAATATCATTTTTTTATTTTAGTGATAAATAAAATACAATGAGTGTCCATCTTTGATAGAATTGGTATAATGGTCAGTCCTCCAGTTCTCCCTTGTAAAGGGTTGGGGATTGGGGTTTCTTTCATTTGACCATCTAGGTCGGAGCCCGGGAAGTCGATTCCTACTTGCGTCGGTCGCCCCTCAGTTGCACCCTTCCTCATCACCGACCGGTGTCCCGCAGAGGTATCCCATAATAGGCGTAAGTCCATATTTAATGAGAAAAGGACAGTAGGGGTGGGTGTACCTGTATTATCTACATCTATACGGAAAAGTGCATACACCGAGACCCGCCTACCGACACATCGACCGAACCATCGTTCCGTGGCGGATAAGTGAAAACGTGTGTGACGTGACACAAACCCCTCGGCCGCCAATTAGTGCTGGCAGGGCGAAAGGGAAAATAATTGGCGTGCTCTGTAAACCCAGGTGTTTCCCCGTTCAGTACGTTATTAATTCGCCATAACACACCTAACACCAATTTATTATTCAACTCCAATTATTCAAATCAGGTCCTGACCAATGACCACCCATCTAAACTTTATAGTTACATATACTGTGATCTACATCAGGGGTTTTCAGAATAGTAAAAAAGTAAAGTAAACAAACCATTTCAGGTTGGTCGCTGACGCCATCGGTCCTCCAGAGGGAGTGTCAGAATTTGTTCTGATGATTTCGCTCTTGTCTACTCATTGCCTCACCCCCCTTGAGTTGTGAGGGGATCGCCTACGGCCCGACGCGACGTGGCCAAATACCTGTGAAATCCCTCTTAATAGCAGACACCCCTCATTACGGTTAATTTGCTTGTAGTATAAGCGTACAAGATAGGAAAAGTGATGCATTGTGGCCCCTCAATAGAAGACTCTCTCCAAACGGACACCCCTCTTTACGGACAGTAAGACCTCGGTCCCAGAATAAGGAAAGTAATGCATTTTCACTCCTCCACGACGAACACGTCGACCGTAAGACAACTGAAAATGTCGTGATCCAACTAGCTCGTTACGTAGATATAGTATCGTAGATAGGACCTTCGATTCACATTACAACTGTTCTTTGGCTCTTCTGTTTATACTATATGTAGAATTCTTAGCTTGTTAGAGTCCATATTTTTTGTACAATAACTAGGAAAAAACGTCATTACTAGTACAGTAAAACCTCTCCTTTATGCACAACACTTTTTGCAGTCTCATGGGTGTCCGTTAAAGAGGGGTAACTGTACTCAGATTAGTAGTCCCACCCAAGTACTAACCACACCATTGATCGCTTTTAACTTTGGTTATCTCACAGGCACCGGATTATTCCACCAGAGGAGGCTACTTTCGGAATAGTACAAAACTCCAAAGATCGATTCTTCAACTGAGTACTTAAAGTGAAACGAAAAGTTCCTCCTGGAAATTTATAAAACATCAAGATCAGCTTAGCGAAAGAAGTTGTCGAAAAATCCATTTTTCTCAGTCAAAATGAATCAGGAGTATGACCATTCGAATCACCCTGAAACATTATATATGAAACAACCATATACCAAACGCCTCAAGTCATACTGAAGTCGAGTCAAAACCCGACAACACTCAATTGCCTCGAAAAATTCACTAAAGCAGACAATGCGCAGCACCCTTTGAGCATAGTTTTCTCGCCTTTGAGCAGACTTTTCTCACCTATCACTCTCGTCTCAGATGGCGGTCAGTAGTGCCAAGGGTTTGGTCATTGGATTTTGAGCTCTTGAAAAGTTGAATGAATCGAAAGGGAAAATAGCAGTAGGCGGCTTGACTAATAAGGAAATTAGCTGTCGTCTCGGCTTGTCGCATGCGCAAAACCCTTTCGGCACTGTTTGGTAACACTCCTCACGCAAAGGTTAGGGGCCTCGTTCTTGAATAGCCGGTATATGTGGAGCGCAACTTTTGCTTGCCGTCATAGCACTTGCTTGCTGACAATAGGTATAAGTCGACAACTGTCGTCTAACATAATTACCTCTCAGACACGATATTCAACATTCACAAGAATACGAAATTTAAGGGAAAGAAGAAGGATTTTCAAAACACTCAAATACCAATTAATATAAATATAGTTAATACAAATCCTATATCTATCTAGCATACATTTTGCCTAGTGGTAACTAGAACAATACATTTTGTCTAGGTATATGTGTTGTCTAGGTATGTGTATGTATAATATTATGCTAGTTGCAAATACCCGATAGTCCACAGAGCTCATCAGATAGACAGAATGTATCTCTTGGATTTGTTTCTAATTTTTCCATAGAATGTGTTCCTTGACCACTTGTAACGACTGCAATCATCTTTATACCATCCATAACCACCATCTCGAATTGCTATCCTTACATCCATCGGCTTTGAACGCGTCTAAAGGCTGCTCTCGAACCGAAAACAGTAGGAAGAGAGAGAGCTAAGTCCTGTGGTCCAATTTGGTCAGTTTTGTGTCGCTATTTATGCGGTCGAATGTATAACCAACTGGAAGATCGTTGGAAGAAAGTTATTGAATTATGCAGGATTGCGCTATTCCGTTCGACTCTCCTCCTATATCATGGAAAAGATCGCGTGTCAGGGAGAGTGAAACCTTGGCATGGTTTCCCATTCGGAGCCATGATGCATCTTGATTATTTATTTGTTATTTCCAATAAAAGGTGAGACGCGAAATTGTGCTTTAAGTAAGACGAGCTAAGTACTTTTGGTCGAGCGTAGTTTGCTGATTTGGAACTGCCAATGGTATCAACGATCAATAGTTTACGTCCTCTACAACATGATATAATGTTCTACCTACTGCTCAATGTGGAACTGATGGCCAGTCAAGGGCAAAACTCAGTCATCAAGTGGCAGACGGCGTGGCAGCTCCGTGGTTGCTGCAACCCGTCGCAATGAAGGTTAGTCAGAAGCGTGTCTGATCCTGTTAAACCAACTGCCATAACGGCCAGACTATCTTTTCACCAAACCCCCGGGCCCCGAACCCCTGTTTTATTCTGAGTTTCTGAGCGAAACGCCGTGACAGATGTCATCACTCTGGGCTAATGCATTTTTCCCCCTTTTCAAGGTGGGGCAGTGGAGTGCCCTCAAAAAACGTTGGAATCTTCCCACAAACCCGGTTGCCAAAGATGTTGCGAACTTTTCACGGATAATCCCCCCGAATTTTCGGGCTGCTAATATCCATGCTGCCGTTTCTACAATGCAGAGCACTCGAGGACTGTTTGTTGGAGTTTGGGATGCTGAAATTTCCGAACTAGGTCAAGCTGTCACGCACATTGAGATCGTACGAATACTTGCACACTTGCAGCTGGTCATATCCAACTAGCTATTTATTCAGCTGGGTAATAGTCACCCAGGATTTGGGACATTATTTTGATTTTGATCAATAACGAGAGGGTTCGTTTCCTAATCACATTCTATATAATCGAAGAAAGCCTAATTCAGCTCCCCTAGACATTCTATAAAAGTATTATTTCCAGTAACAATGAATTGACCACGACGGACTGGCAAACATCACACGTAACCAAATTTATTCAGGAAGCGTTGAAACGAAAATAGGTAGGTACAAATGACAATCTTAAGGCTTCTTTCTTTACTTTCGGTAGTGAGAAAGCCAAGAAATTAAAATTTATATTATCAACAGATAATACTCAGGTAGGTAAATAAGTGAAATGATGTGGGCAGAGAAAAAACAAGGAAAATTCCAAGGTCGTCCGTCACGGCGCTCAGAGTCTACCCCTCTTTCAAGACCGTCGAGTTATGCGGGTTTTTGCATACATGCCCCTCCTTCACAATGTGTTCATCTACAACACAGTCCTGTAGTAGGTGCCTCACTTGATTTAACAAAATATTATGCACCTACTACATTCGATACAACGAGCTAAAATCTTGTGATATTGGAAAAAAATAACACACCAACTCACACTGTTGGAGCATTGGTGTGGTAATTGGAGTTCCATTATGGATTCTAGGTACGAGTTGAATTCCTTAATATAGGAAGGAATTCATAGTAACAACAGAAATATTATCGATCATATAATTTTCATTTAATTTTAAAAAATATCACAATTTTTAGTGACGAAGAGACCTCGCGGAGCATTTTAGGTCCAACCATTCGATCCCTATAAGGTCTTAAGGGTTGAACGAAAAAAGAGCAGAAACTCGAGTGTAGAAAATGAAACTTTTTTTCGATTTCACCGATTTGAGTGAAATGTCAACACACATGTGAATGAATTTCGCGTTCGCGCATGCGTATAGCGTGCCGTTGATTCAATCATGATGAAATTCATATGGGACCTCAGGGGGCACAACCCGCATAATCCCCGAAAATTGGAACAAAATCGGAAGAACAAAAAACTCTGGAAGATATGGCTGTAACAAGTAAATGCGGACAGACAGACAGACAGACATGGAAACAAATTTGTTCTGGAAGCTCTGAAAAGTAAAATGAGAGTGGAGGTTTCAATTTTGGAGGACAACAATTTTTTCGATTCTCAAAGTGAAAACAAAGCTTCCGCTACCTTCTGTAGACTCAATCATTATTGTGACCCTCGTGATTTAATTGAGGTAAGTATAATTGCCTAGTATGAAATCATTTATCCCAATACCCGGGAAGTTTATTGGGCTAATAGTTTATTACGAGGAATTATTATTATTAACCAATGCGATCCTTACACAGATGTGTGATCTGTGCAGAAAAATATTAAACCGTATTTGAAAAACTCTCAATAACGCACTATTACCTAGTCAATTTTTCGAAATTAAAGGCAGTCCTATATAATCTTCAGCCTCGTATTAAAGCTGAATTTCCTCGATTTACTTACTCATACCAGCAGAATGTTCAGAAAACATCTTATACCATGATATCTACCTTTCAGACACACCCACTTTCCTCTGGGTCAACGAAAACTTACGTGCCAGATTTATGTGATTTCTATATACGAGAATAGAAGAGGTGGGAATTTGCCAAAGGACAGACAGGACTCCTGAATGTGACGTTAGCATGTGTCTCGGGCCACTGTGTAATGCAGTAGCGGTACCGACAATATGACGTCATGTTTCGAGCACCTGTACCGCTCGCCTCTTCCCAGCTGCTCAACGGAGAGTAACAGAGTGAGAGTGGATTTTTTCTTAGCATAACAGCATCTTCTTCTTCGTCTTCGAGATCAGGAGGAAGGAGACAGTGTGTCAAGGCCGAACCTCCCCTTCTCCACGGAACCCGGAACGTGTGGGGGAGACATCGAAACTGAAAACGAAGATTCCGTGATAAGTCGCATATCACGACTGATTGTACCAGCTCGAGCTCGCGATCTTGCAATTCCGTGGGATTCTGCTCTTTCTTTTACCAAGCTCTGGGCAGCTATTCGCTCCCTAAGGATCCTCCTTCATATTTATTAGGTATATTTGAAGATGGAACATCGAATTTCATTGCAAGAATTATGTTTCAACATCTAACTGCGCATCAACTATTTTTGTTAGGAAACGTCGAAGTATATATGTTTGTTCCAAATGGACGTTTCGGGTTTTAAAAAAAGTTCATGTTTGCGTCACGAACTCGAGTTAGTCATCTGCGCCGCTTGGAACGGGCCTAACTAATCCATCAAGTATCAATACACCAATGGGGTCTGCGCATGATTTTTTTTTACAATTTTTATTGGAAGAGAATCGATTCAAAATGGCCAAAGTAAGGTTATTTCATAATTATGTGGTCTCCCTATTCTTTTATCGACGAAGAGAAACGTGAACGTTTGAAGAAATGCGCGCGGAAATGGAGCGCGCTGATTGGTCGAAGCACATCCACGCGGAGAATGTCGGAACCATCGGAACGGTTTTAAAGGGGCAGCGCGGGGCGGTGACGTACGTACCTCTGGAGGTACCTACGTCACACCCTCCATCGAAATTCAAAACATTCCATTTTAACATTACGATTTCTGCTCCCACATGGAGTTTTTTGTCCTGATAAATAGTGTTTACTAGTCATGGCAACTCAAATAACATAATTAATGGGTTTTTTCCAATTTTGATCTCTCATGCGCAGACCCCATTGCACTAATGTGACCCACTGGGATTCACTGGTAGAGATACGATGTTTCCACGATATTTTAGGTACCTACGTAGAATGTTATACCCAGAAGGGATCACAATACCTATTGCCCACTGAGTGTGCTCTAATTCCTACCTACTGAGCCTATGCCGAGGGAGGAAGGAATTGTTAAGTAATGCACAGAAATAAGTAATGATTCGACGTATATTATCCTACAAATAGGAGGCTCTGGATTCTAAAGGGGGGGGATGAAGATTGTAGGAAATCCCTACCATCAGGATTTGAACCACGAGGGAAAGGGAAAGATGTTTTGAATAGAATCAACAGGGGAGTCTTTGGGGCTGGGAGGAAAAAACTTGCTTGAGAGTGGAGTTCGTGGGTTGGCCCTTCAAGTGACTGCTCCCAAGAGCTGTTCTTTGAAGGAACAACCGTGACTCCGGAACACAATACCGCCGCTAAATTTCTGGGAAGTTCTATCAGGTTTCCTTTCACCAGGTTTTTCATCCTTAGTTACCCAAAATTCAGCCTTTTGTAAGTCTTGATGAAACGCTTGGAATGCCCGTAACCAAAAAGCACTTGTTACTCATCTACCAAGTAGCAATTCATTCTCACACAATGCAGTTTCACGTCGTGTCGCTGCTAAATTTGAGGATGGTTTCATACTTTTGGATCATGTTAACTCTAATCGCCGGCAAAGTTCAAAAAGTACAGGTTTGGGTCACTCCCTGGTCAAAAATTGACAACCTTGGAAGAGCACACTACTGGATTACTGTTAAGTTACCCCAAACTCAAACTTGCTTTTAATACATTTTTGTGGTTTGAATGTGGCCAGTATAGTTTCTGCTCAGGTTTCGTGCAGGAACTCAGCAGCTCAAATTCACCCCACCAATGACTCAAACACACCCAAGTTGTAAACTCCGAACCTCGGAAAGAAGAACATTGATGGAACAATATCGAACTGTTAATCAAATTCTGTTTCAAACATGATGGGTTCAAGTACAAAATCAATCCACGCCGAACCTTCTCACATTCAGGTCAAGAAAGGTTGTTCCAAGAGGGTTTGAGTTACTCTCGCGCATAGATATAGAACTACTACAGTAGTTCTACATCGATGCTCTCGCGTCCATTCCCGACCAGGATGTCATTCATACATCCATGTAATTCATTCATACCTGTACTTTATCAAACTCACCGCGAACCGGGGTGAACACAACCCAGAAGGAAACCTGATGAAACCATCCTAAAATTTGGAGGATATTGGTGTATTGCGTTCCAAGCAACGCAGGACTTGTAGGAGGGGGGAACGAGACTCTCTGTAAATAATAACATAATGATCAGAAGATATTAACAGACAACCACAACAGACCGGCGTCAAGAGACGAAGGTGACAGCTGAGTTCAGTACCCAGCTATTCTGGTGCACGTCGCAGTAACGAATTTCACTCTAGTAGGTAGCCTGTATTACGAAGGTTGTATTTTTTTCAATTGAGTTTCCAATCATGTTCCCGAAATTGATTGTTTTTATTTTCGTGTTACTGACTTCTGTTGAAAGCGTAATTGCAACATAACAAGAATCAGAATCGCTGTACTTCTCTGATTCATTATTAATTGTTAAAGATCCAACTTCAAAATTTGCGCGCGGTAGGTAGGTACATTCACAGGGGATCGTCAAGGCCCTAGACGGGGGAACAAAACATTCTCATGGCGCAAGGAGGACATGACCAAGGAAAGGTTGAGAACCACTGGTTAAGAGAGTAGGACTTCTATCATAATTGTTAATTTATAGGGTACGGTTTCTTTGAGGCAATGTCGATCGACGGGGCCTTCTAGAAAAGTTTGGAAATGTAACTGTAGTTGAAGCTAACTGGTGCCTCTGGCATTTTCTGTCTCTGGGCCAACTTGGGGCTGACAGACGATGATGACGTTGTGTCATATCAACTGAGAAAGTCACGTTCGATTCAGATCGCGCATTATCGATTTTGGCAATTACCATTCGATCGTATCGTACGGCCGCGATTAGTGTCATGTCACAACGCAATCCGTAGGCCCTACCCTACCTGCCTACTTACCTTCTTGCTCTCCCCAGAGGTAATACCTATACTATATGCGTAGCGTCTTGTTACGTCCCTAAGGCTTTGGGTGGCCTCTAATCCCTTCTTCATGGGCCATTGCACACAAAAAAATGACTATCGAGAAATCCGGTAAAAGGCATCGCTTGAGTCATCCTCCGTTCTTTTGGATTGTACAACAATCACAGCTCGAATTTCCATACAAGTAACATTTTTTTGCCCGCGTGTCCCATTCGTTTGATTTTTTTGTATGAGCAAGAGAAAAGGGCAGAAATTGCGTGATGCATAGGGTGTTATGTAGGTACTACAGGTACACCACGGTTTCTTACAGCTGATGCCCAACAATAATGTTCAGGTTAGTGTATTAGCAAAAGTATAAGAGAAAATTATCGAATGCATACAATAAATTAAAAAATATGTTCTCCACGCGTAATAACATCGTACAAGTGCCATCGTAACACTCGTATATTTTCACTAGAGAGAATGATGCATCTATATCGTGGAAATACCTACTATCCACTTAATTTAAGTACGAATAAAATTAATTTTCTCTTAGAGAGTTTCTGTTGGTGGGATTCTCAGGTTGGAAATAGCGACCTACCCTAGAGGAAAATAGGCTTTGATGTAATTTTGATCATCATTTTATATCCTACCTAAATCAATTTCTATCAAAACAGAAGACTAAGCCATCGAATTTGAATAATTTTAAAAGTCAAAAATAGTGCTACGTTGTTAGAAAAAAAACATGAATATCAAAATACACTATTCAATAATAATATTATTGAATTGATACAACACATTGGCGTTAATAGACAGATTAACATGGAACATGCTTTTACTAGCCTGCTTCATATGTTGTGAAGGTACCTATCACTATGCCAAACTGAAAACTCTAACCAACTTTGTTTGAATCCTACGTATCAGTACTTCTTATGGGCGTTACGGAGGGGAAAATTGGCAGCATGCGATATACTCGTAGTGTGATGTGTAATCAATATTCATAGCTTTCCAACGAGTGGTGAACGATTTTTGTGGGGTGGAAAATAAGGAAGTAATATTCTCCCAAGCAACGATTGGTTGTACGTGAAAAGCATTAGAAAGCATTAGGTGTCGGACGATTGGACGGTCGGACAAATTCCAATGAATAGTCTGCACATAATCATTAGGAATGGTAAAAATATATTATATCTAGGTACCTATCTTAATCTTATTATCTGGAACACGTTTTTAAAAAACGTCATCATCATTTAAAAAAATTATCATTAAAACCGTAGGTAGTTCCAACAAATTATAAACCTTAAGAAGAAAATTAACAAATGAAATAATATAAATAAGGCGTTTAGTATCAAAACCGGATAACTCCAAAATGTCGAAAATTTGTTTTTTCACAGTTTTCACAAGTTTGACCAAAGAACTTTATTCTCCCAAAATATTGGGTTCGAAACTGGACTAAAACCATGAGAAACAGTGGGGTAAACTGTTGTGTTCGTTAATGAATCCAATGTGGCTCTAAATAAACTTTTGCCTCTCCTGTAAAATTTGGTTTTGTGGAGTTATCCGGTTTTCATACTAAACGCCTAATAATCCTAATACATTTTTAAATATTAGTATATATTATGTAGGTACCTTTAGCGAAAAATACAACAAGTTACAAACTATACTAATAGGTAACACAATGAGCACATGCAAGCTCTCTTGGAATGTGTTCTAGGTAAGTGGCCCCCTTCACATAGCGCTTCAAAATGTGCAGAAAGTGTTTCAAATCAAGAACTCTAGGAGCTGAACATTTTCTTCCAGTTCCAGATGGTGGCAGCAGTAGGACGAAGCGGAGGAGGCTAATTTGGAATTAGGAGGAGTCAAATTTGGTCAATCGTAACCAATCATAAAATCATGATTATCGTACTTCCAGAAAAACCAATATCTTATTTTCGATGAAAAACTTCGAGACTTTTTGGTTAATGATGTGGGATTTTGTGGGACAACATTCTTTCATTGGTATGTAAAGAGTTCAAAGTATGTACAGTGCACACGTATCATATACATTTAGGTTTGTCAACGTATCATCATCTTACCTGACGGTACCTACATCATTTCTGATAGATCACTAAGTGCTAACATCTGTCTGTAATTATTATTTCAGTTGAGTACCGGAAGGTTCTTATCCTGGCTGAGTTCCAGAAATTTTATTTCGCATTTTAGAATGGAACATGCTTTAGCCTTGACCTAACTGGCAAAAAGTGTGACGTTTTTCGGGAACGAAATCGAGTAACGAAACTGGCAAAAAGTGTTACGTTTTTCGGGAACGAAATCGAGTCACGAAATGTTTTCTGATGATTTTTACGAACAACCAATCGTTGCTAGGGAAATATAACTTCCTCATTTTGCATCCCATAAAAATCGTTCACCACTCGTTAGAAAGCTCTGCATTTATTATACATCACACAACATCTCATCCTGCCAATTTCCCCCTCCTTCCACATCCTTCAGAGGACTACTCGCACGTAGGTAAACAAACAAAGTTGGTTCGAGTTTTCAATTTGGCATTATGATAGCTACTTTCACAACATAAATATGAATCACACTAGAAGAAGCATGTTCCATGTTTTTTTAATTTTTAGCCAGTTGGGCTGAAGTAGAACTTACCGGGGGTGCAGGGGGCTGGCCCCCTTCCGAGGCGCGGAGCGCCGAGTTTTTCGCTTTTTTGTTTTTGGTTCAATACTTACATTTTAAACCCTTTGAGTCAAGTAAGGAAAGTACCTAGTACCTGAAGAAAGGGCTGTCTGAAAAATGTAGACGAAATTTTCTAGAAAGAAACATTCTTTTTATGGATTTTGAATCGGCGAGTTTTAAACGAGGAACCCGTATTTTCCGTGTTTTCAAGTCAAGCGTGAAGGTGGGTTCATGATAGGTACCTATTATCAAAGTGCATAAATACGGAATGAAAATGAGCGTAATGCATGAGCTTGTGAAGATGTATAAGCAGCCTTATTAGCCCATAATAACGACGTCTAATGCCCACAAGTACCTCAGAACAGGCATTTATTAGTCATTGTTTGAATATCATACTTACCGAATTATGCAGCAGACGGTTAGTCTATCCTTCAGCCGTTGATTTTATAATGTCATTTACCAATTATCGTGAACAACGCCCTGGCGATGCGTCGCTGAAGTCGATTTCCGCGTTAAGAACAGTTGATGTCATAGGTATGAGTCAGGTGAGGGTTTTTTTATTTGGTATATGGTCCTGAAGAAGGTGGAGTAACCTCCAGCAAGGTGTGTTCTGGTACGCGAACCCAAATTACCACCCGTTCTATTGTGTGGGATAAAGTCAACTTCGAAATTAATCGATACGGTGGTCCAAGGACTTCCTTGATACCCAACACCCGAATGTTTGAAATTCCAAATCCAAGTGTAGTGGTAAGGCATCCCTAAGCCAAATGCACCTTTTTTCGAAACTGAATTTCGAAAAACCGAAAGCCAAATATCGAAAACAACACCAATTACACCATAATACAGTTCGAGTTTTCCGTGTTGTAAATATCGCAGAGCAAAACTAAATATCATACTAAGAACTTCCTCTAAGTGAGTGGGGAGTATAGCTCCTTACATAGGCACCGTAATATATGATTTCTCCCTGTTATCAAATCTAAAGTACGTAAAACCAGATAGTTAGGTTGGTAGTACACTAAATTTGTCATATCAATTACGCAATGAGCATTCTGTTTTCCTCTCACTCCTTCTTTCTTCGCAAGACTGGCTCTAGGAATCATGGTAGAGCACTCTTTGTTGTCATCAGCATTGATGAATTAACTATTTGTGTAGGCATAATTTAAGCAAGACCGAAACCTCTAATAAATCGATATCAGGAAATTTCATGTTTGCAAACGCAGATTTCGAGGGTACCTTCAAGAATGTCTCACAACGTGCCAACAAAAAACATAGATATATATTTATCGATGTAGAAAAATCATTCTTCCTTTATACGCAACCAGAGCTCCAGAAAGCTAAATGGATATACTACCCCGCACAACTTAGAGGTAGCTATGTACGGTAGAATGTCACACGAAGGCGCACCTTAGCAGTAACTTGCCTACTTTATTGCATGATCATTATATTTTCGTCAATTAACATTATACTTTTTATAACTTTCCTGCTACTAGTAACCAATGAATTATAATAACAGGAATCCCATAGCTTGTGAGCAAATTTAAGTTTCACTAATATTGCAATAAGTACTTGAGATTATAGAGAACTAATAATACTTGAGATTATATAATTAATAAACTTGATTGTATAGTTTGGGTATAGATCCCATCTCTCAAAACACATACCTATTCATATTTCCTGTTTTGTACTGTAGGTGGCTTAAAGTACATAGCTTCCTAGCTTCGGTATGAGGAAGCAAAATAACCATGAAGTTCCTCTTTGTTCGAGGGAGAAGAGACAAACTTCAACGAATTTTTTGCAAACCTTCATAACTCCTTCCAAAATCGCTCAAATTTTGATGGTATAGTTTGGGGATAGATCCCATCTCACAAAACACATACCTATTCATACTTGCTGTTTTGTACTATAGGTGGCTTAAAGTTATAATCGAAGCCATGGCCGAGCCATGTAAACCATGGGATACTCAAGATCAGATGCTTATATAGGTATATACGGATACAAACAAGTAGTAGATATTTATATCCAAGCAGCCCCTCATGCAATCCTGCATATACCATAACACAATCCGTGAAGGTTCCTTTTCCTCTCCCATCATCTTGCAGCTTCCTGGCCTCGTCCATCCGCTTACGAGTTGACCCACAAGTTGGAGGACGTCGAACTCAGCTCGTTAGGTTTCATCTCTGCATCAGATCTGCTCGCCTCCTCTCGAAGGTGAACCTTGAAGACAAACTTCGCGAAACTCGGAATCCCCTCCTTTGTCAGTTCTCCCGGAATAGCAGCACCGGACAGTTGAAAGGCACACATCATTCCGCATAACAACAATCTCACTGCGCATTTGATTATACGGTTTGACTTACAAACGGTAGAGTAGATATTTCTTTATGGACTAATAAACAGTTTATCGTAGTGTGGGGAATAGAGTTCTGTGAATCGGTGTTCTGCATCAAATAGGAGATTTCCAACGACCAACTAGAGCTTATAGACAGATGATGCTCTGGTTATTCTTCATAGCACTTGCAGGTAAGTTTATTGCAATAAATCACAACTAGTTAACTGGGTACTCTACTCCTTCCGATCGACTTTTAAAAAATCGTGATCTATTCCGTACATCGTACAAAACCTATTTGATGACCTCCTATCTTACGGTGAGTGTTCCATTAGGAAGCTTACCATTATTTCTACTAGTACTGTTAATTTATTAATTTATTTATTATGAATTAGTAGTAATTAGTAATAGTTAATAATATTCTAAGGATCTCCAACGTTTCCTTCTTTCAAATATCCATTTATTCAACAAAACGTCATCAAACAATAAAAAAGTGCCATTCATGCAGCATGAGTTGGTGAGCGAATTTTCAAAGAATAATTTTAACCGATTTTTTGGGTGATTCTTATACGAAATTTCACGCTGATTCCGAATATACCATATGTTCCTATGTTTAGGATGGTAATTCACACCAAAAACCTCAAAAAGCACGTTTTCAGGCGATTTTTTAAACTAAATTTTGAAAATTTGACCTCTTGGAATACTCCAAAAAATTCTGGCCAACGAATTCATCCTTTCTTTTGATATTATTGACATTTTAAAAATTTTTTGGATTTTTTATCTCGATCCCTCGGGCAGATATTGTCTGGAGTGACACATATATAAATATATAGGTATATACATATGAAAAAGTGTTAAATTTCAGGAATCGTTTTAGAATGGTCTGAAAGGGATTTCCATTAAGAAAATTGTCAAAAATTTGAGTTACAAAAATTTTGAAGCCATTGCAATAGCTTCATTTTCTTCGAAAATTCGCTAACAAACAAACTTTACTGATGTTAATTGAGTGCGTACACAATCAAAACTTGATATTACCTGCTTAGGTGATGCGTTCATCATTCATAATTTATTTTTTCGTTGAGTACAGGGACCGGTTTCAAACGCCACCAGGGTCAATCAAATCCTGAATTTCACAAATCTAATAGGTAGATTATCCAGAAAACGTACCTACAGTCTGCAGTGTAGAAAATTTGATCACATACAGGTAACTGAAGTAGAATAGTTAAAGTAGGTAAAAGTAGCCTTTTGTAATTATTTTGTGTTCTTACCGATTGCAAGGAAATAAACTACACTCAGCGCAGTAAAGAAGGAATCAGTGGACTACCCCTTCTCGCTCTCTCGCGTTGATTGATCATCCACTATTTATTATCCTTGGACACATCACAAAAATAGGAACTAAGAATAGGAACTGTAGTTCAGGGAATGAAGGAACATTAATATTAGGAGCAACTGGTTTTTAGCGAATTTTGGAAGAAAATTAAGTTATTTCAATGGATTCAAAATTTACATAATGCAAATAAATTATCTACATGGAAATGCATTGATTCTATTGATGGATACGTGATTCTAAAACGATTTTCGAAATTGAAAATTTTTCATATTCATGTGGGTATTATACATATTGTATATGTCATTCCAGACGATAACTCAACCTAGGTACGCGCTAAAAAATCCAGAGAATGTCAAAATGTCATTAATAACCAAAGAAAGAATGAGTTCTTTGGCCAGAATTTTTGGAGAGGGGTACTCTAAATGGTCAAATTTTGAAGAATATGGGTCAAAAAACGTGTTTACAAGGTTTTGGGTGTAAAGTACCATCCTAAACAACTCTAGTAACATAATGTGTAGCCAATTTTCAAAGAATTGTTGTAACCTATTTGGTAGGGTAGGGGATTCTTATAGGAGATTTTGCGCTGATTCTGAATATACCATATTATGATAATATATTAGAATCATCTACCAAATCAGTTAAAATGATTTCTTGCGTTGTACATGGCGCCATTACTTCCAAATTTGACTGCTATAATCCTTAAAACATCCCTGTCGTATACCCCC
>JAEMON010000002.1:21026237-21041825 GCA_030264115.1 Lygus lineolaris | reverse complement strand
TACCTAGATTTCAATAAGTTGTCGTAATATACGCGGTCGGACTTAGAGTAATAAATAGTAGGTAGGTATAGGTAGTACGTAGAATGGTACTGACATGCTTGTGATTATATTCTATGTACATACTTAGGAAAGTATCGAAATAATCGCGACGCAGGTAATTTTGCAATAGGTACTTACCCATACTTCAAAAGATAAGTAAGTATCTATAAATTAACATTATAGTCAACCAATAAAAGTCCAGTTATGTAATAGCCGTCATGTTGATAACGGTAAGAAACCTACAACCTAGCGGGTTCTACGACCTAACTCACAACTTGAAACACAGGATATCTACTTAGTTATTACAGCCATAATAAACTCTAAACTTACCTTGATTTTGATGAAAAGTAAGTGATGATTGATGGCCGAGATTATTGATCAACACAAAACTGTCAACACTAACTTCACTACCAAAACAAACGAAATAACCTAAAAATCAACTATCTCCGTCAGAGAAGACACCTATTTTGGTGTCTCGCAGAAAAGAGATAGAAAACGCAGAGATCGCCGGCAATAATCTCTTTCAGAAGTTACAGAATCGCTCTTCTATGGATGCTATAATAATCTCTTCTGCCAATAGAGATAGCCGCCTGGAGACTCTCTTTTTAGGCTTCGGGAATAGGCCCCCAGTAGTGCCAAATAGAGCCATTTTCCGGCAAAAACTAAAGCTCCACTCCAAATTTATAGGAAATACATAGGAACTCCAATTATATAGGACATTTTACTCCTATATACTCGTACTATATATTTTGCTCCTATTGACATTTTTGTTTCTATACCTAATGTAGTAGCTTATTAGCTACAACATCATCAAAAATCCATGTTTGTGACATTTGGAACCGCCCTAAATTGTTTTTATTTAGAAGAAAAGTTGAAGGCCTGAAAGTTCTGCGTCGAATGAGACCAACGCAAACTCACCAACTCTGTGGTTATTATTCTTGATGATTTTTCAAAGTGAACAAAAAACATACAACGTTAAACTTTGGAAAATTACCGAAAATCATGACGACGGAGTTTGTAATCTGGCGTTGGGCACATTCGACGGAGATTTCTTAGGTCTTCAACTTTTTTCAAAACAAATACAATTTTGAGGACAATCGAATGCTCGCCTGTGCCTTTATATAATAGGTATCTCAACATAGAACTTTTCAGGAGAGCGTTTCAATGTTTTGCTCAGTTACCTTCGTATTTAGAGTAAATTTTAAAACACAGACCCCGGCATTTTGACCACCACTTTTAAGGACGTCATGATCCATACATCCGGATTTCCCACAAATAACAAAACAGATACTTAGTAAAACAGGTACTTTGTAAATGATTCTCAATTTGGTCGGTTGATTGTCATTCGAAATTGGTTGTCCGGTTAATTTTGAAGTTGGTATAATGTTATATACTTATATCTTCATATAGATGACATCGATTAGTTACAATCGATTATGTATTCGATGTGCCCCCTCTGTAACATGACCTCTGTGACCAGGTAGCTATTATCAGTTCACATTTTACTGCTCCACGACGCCCCCTCCTACATGGGGCTACGTGGAGCGATCCTTCCTTGCACTCTTTCTACTTTTATTTATCATGAGACATAAATCACGTGAGTCGATCTGATATCTAAATAACTAACCATCAATCCTTAAAATAGGTATTTTACCGTTTTAACCAATCCCCTAGAATCCGAGCCTAACAACTTGTGATTTATTAAACAAACACAATAGGTATCTATTGCATTTCTTTTACAAACACCACCTTCCTCAGTTCTATATCTGAGTAGGTAGGCATAATCGAAATAGCATACCTATAAATTCATTCATACTTGTACCTGGACGATTTAGAATTTATTCTGTAAAGATCCGTTGAAGTGAATCAGATCCCTTCACACCTCTCTTGTCTTGATCATTCTTCTCCTGTACCTCCAGCTCGGAACGAATAGGTATTACATTTTACCAGTGTTAATTACTTTTGAAGAATATAAATATATATAGTTCATGCAAATACTATAGCTGTAAAGTCATGCTAATACTAGAGCTGTTTAGTCATCACGTGATTTCACGGACCCAACAGTATACTTAGTTGATCGAGATATTGAAAAATTGACACTCGCTGAGGTTGAGCTTGGATTTCTCTATGTAGAAACGTACCTACCTAACTAGCTCTTACATTTCAGAATGTTCAATTATTTCATGTTCGATTCAACCCTCCTATCGTTCGCCCGTAGGCCCAAGATGGGAAAGCAGTTTTTGAGCTGAAGGATTCAGAAGTTACGAGGGGGTACTGGAATCACAGTTTCCATCTGGAGTACTCAGTCACCCTGGAGCCCAAGCAGCTTCGCTCTGCCCTGCGCATCATCAACTCCTCACCAACCAAGTTCGACTTTGAAGTCCTCTACCACACTTTCATCAGAGTCCAGGACGTCAGGAACATCTCCCTCAGTGGTCTTCAAGGGCTCAAGTATGTGTATCAGACATCAGTTTTGGGTTTATCTTGCCTATTTCAATGAAGTAAAGATCGGGACAAAAATGTCCTGAAAATATTTCTCAATGCCTCTCCATATTGGTGCCGAACTAAGTGGCGCATGTACTTCCAATAGAGGCATATTATCCCACAGAAAAATAAGTTTTTTAGGCATCTCAAGGACCAACACAATCATAGTCGAAAGACTCCAGTGCTAGCAAAAAGGCCTGTTTTAATGAATCCAACAGGCCCTAGCAGCCAAAGAAATCCGTTCTCAAATTAAAACACTTGATCGTAAAAACCGTTAAGCCTATGTGCTTGAGGATCACCTGGGATGTTCTCCCAACACCGTTGGAATAATGAGCTGTCGTTAGGAATAGCCTCAATCATTATAAAAGATGAGTTCTGGGGGACTCTCAAGGTTCGCTTAGGAATTGTTGATAATTTTGAGACCATCCTCATCGTAGTCGGTCCTTCAGATTGAGCGTGATGGAGCAACAGACAAACAGACCGACAGAGAACAAAGAATTATACAGGCTCTAGGATCCAAGAAACTTCAGGAATAGATTCTGCAAGTACTTTGGAACAAAGAGTCCCTCCGAGAGTTTTTTGAGAAACCCCTTCATTTTTTTAACCCCTTGTTTTCGTATGAAGATTTTAAATGTTATGATTTTTGCGTATTTTTGGCTTCATGATTTTAGAATGGCCATAACTCCCTTAAATTCACATTGAAAATAAGGAAACCGTTGGAAAGAGCCTTAAATTTTCTATCTCCCTACTCCATTTTAAAAACATTTCAGTAAATTCAAGGGGCGGCGAGTTTTCTCAAATTTACGAAATGACTGCCTATTTTTTCTAATGGCTGTCTTAAAAGAAAATTGGTGATTGACAATCCGTGTAACGGGAGAAAAACCTTCACAATCTTACCTCTTCAAAGGTGTGGTTATTTTTTATTTTGCTATGTAAATGATAATATTATATCGTCTCTTAGGAAGCAACACACCCTATCGACCATTTTCACGAAAATGAGGCTATAACTGATTCTTATTCGACTTCTCACGTTGCATCGACTGATTATCTCAAAATTGCTTCAACTGCACTACAAAATCGAGAAATACTCGAAAAACATAACACCCCCTATCGACCTCAATTACCTATTAGGACAACACCTCATATCTATACTATTTTCTTTAAATGTTACTATTTTTCTGTATTGGCGACTACTGGAAGGCAAGAATACTGAATAACGGGGAACAAATGGTCAGGTGATCAAAAACTTTATCAGGATTCAGTTGTTTCCTTCTCCTGAAAAGTTGGGATTCGGTTCATAGGGCATGTTAGTTTCTTAAGCGACGATGTACCTAATAGGATCGCTCTGAATTGGGTATAACGTACTTCTGGCCGCAACTATAGTACAGGTAAGTTGTTAACTACTTGCCGTTTTTAGGACGTCCCTGACTAGTGAGTGGCGTCCTATTGTTATCGATCTGGATAGGAGGAGGACAACAATCGACTGAGAAAAAAAAAGAACCACATACAAATCCGTGTCAGACCACGCTGAGTCCAAATCCGTGGAAAAAATATTAAAGGGGGACGTGGACCGCCGTGTACCACCGTGTTTCTCCGTGGCGTAAGTGTATAGTAGTTTATTCGCTCAACGTTAGACAAGAAGTATAATTTTCCTATCCAACATGTGTGCTAGAAATGTACAACAGGAATCACTCGTAGAATAGGTGGTGGACGGGTCATCTATAAGTACCACAGCTGTAGGTAGGTAGGTACTTGAATTCGGCTTCTTTATTTCAATCTTCAAAAGTGAATGTCTGTGTGTGTGTGACTCAGATTGTGTGTATGTGGATGTGTGCATATGGGTGAATGTGTGTTTGTGTGTGACAAAATCTTGTGTGCTCTCCCCAGTGCTTAGTTCTAAAGAGATTTTCGTGCTATTTTTGGTTCGACTGAAAAAACTGTCAAGTTGTGCACTAAGTCACCAGAATTTCGAAATTTGCATTTATAGGGGGGATTGATGCCGAAAAAACATACCCTTTTTTAACTGAATCTTGTGTGTGCTCCCCAGTGCCTTAATTCTCAACCGATTTGCTTTCTTTTTTTTCCTTTTGAACTCGGACATTCTCGACCCAAGCAAGGGCTGGCACCATGGTGGCAAACTGGAACCACAGTGTGCCACCACACTGATTCTCGTGTTGGTTATCGTTGATCATAGATTTTGGATTGCTGTTGTTTTGAGACAATTTTCCATCTAAAGGGACGTCCCCTGAAATGCATGCATTACTAAAATATTTATGTTTCTGCGTTATTTCAGATATAAAGACAAAACCAGGAACTTTGACGAATTCACAGAAACAAGGGATGTGTTGAAGATACAAGGCTTCACTGACTCCGTCTACCAAAATACTCCCAAGATCCACAACATTACCAATACAATAGGTCGGTACCTCTTTTAGCGAATTTCCGAAGAAAATTAAGCTATTGTAATGGCTTCAAAATTTAATAATGCAAAATTTAAAAAATGTATTCATGGAAATCCGTTTCAGACCATTCTAAAACGATTCCTGAAATGTAACACTTTGTAGACGCTTTGCGTAGATTACCTTCTTACTATTTTTTCAAAAACTCATAGTGAGTACACAAGTACTAAAGACACTTACGTTCTGAGTAAAAGGGATCTTTGCGCTACATGAAAGACCGATTTCCTTACAGAAATATCGAATCCTTGTGTAGTAATTTGTAACCTTCATTGTCTATTTTTCGTCAGATGGGCAAACTTTGGAACTGAAAAAATCGGGTCTGCCGGACCTGGTGGTGTGGAACCCTTGGTCAGAAGAGATCAAGACGTTCTCTGACCTCGAACCCAACGAGTGGACCGACTTCGTCTGTGCGGAAGCTGGTCACGTCTTCAGTCAAATCGAACTACTGCCAGGATGCGACTACGAAGCTTCCCAAACTCTGTCAATACTCTGATTCGAAATTGTACCTACCATCTCCGAAAACGTTTGATAGATTAGCGTCAATCATACCGATCTTTCTCAATGGTCTACATTTTTGCTTCCTCACTACCTAAGACAAAGACACCATAAACCTACCACAACCCCCCCCCCCCCCCCCCCCCCCCCCCCCCCCCCCCCCCCCCCCCCAAATCCCCTTCTGGCTCAAAGTTTAGAACTTTTCAAGGAACATTTATTCAACTTCTACTGATTTTATATATAAATGCTCACCTATATTTACAGGTACTGTTTAGCACAGTGTTACAAAATGACAAAATTTGAGGAAATTGAAGAGGTGTCACGCTCAGGACTAACAATAGTGTCCTGTTCTGTGGCTAACAGTAGGTATCTATCTCCACCGATAGCTCCCGTGGCTCAGCTCAAGTCCTGCTGGGGCCACATTATTTCACTTCAAAATTGTTTCCACTTTTTCATGAGTCCCTGTTCTATTTTTATGAAGGTCACATGCTACAAGAATGATCTCACGTTTTAATTATTATATACAACTAGCTGACCCGGCAAACGTTGTTTTGCCATATATATAAATGATCTCTAGCTGGTTACTTCTAGACGGCCGGATTTCTAGACGGTTGGTTGTCCAAATCCCAAACGCTCGCTTCGCTCGCGTGACAGTGGGACAGAGCCCTTATTAAAAAATAAGGGTTGATCGTAGAAGGGTGAAAATTGAGGATTGTATGTATTTTTGTATGTTGTATCATTAAAAAATTGAAATTAAAAATTTTGTCTAAAAAATAAAAAAAAATTTTAGGGGTGGACTACCCCTAACATTTAGGGGGATGAAAAATAGATGTTGGCCGATTCTCATAGATACCGGATAAGCACAAAAAATTTCATCAAAATCGGTCAAGCCGTTTCGGAGGAGTAAGGGCACGAAAACTGTGACACGAGAATTTTATATATTAGATATAGGTGAAGCAATGCTAGATGTGTCGGTATTCATCTTCAAACGTTCTTGAGTCTGCTTATAACGAGTTCCGACTTGACGATTTCTTGTTTCAATGAGTCAGCTCTCTGTTGAGCTGATTCTTTTTCTTCTCCGCTGGAATTTTCGATCTTCTCCAGCTGCTCTTCTGTAGACAAACAAAGCCTTTTTTGACTATCGTGATCACAAATTCGTCAAAAAATCATGGGTTTCTCTAGTGCGGGTAGAGAAATCGGCCGGATAGTCGTTGTTTATCACTGCGTTCGTCGGGATGTGGCCCAGGAGATAGAAAAAGCCAAGACAACTACATCAAGACTTAACTCGGCTGCATCCTGCAGCGCCTTCCTATGAATATTGATTGCTTCGACGTTTTCCAGTTTCTCGATTACCTATTTTTGACTCTACAGAGCTAAGTTTGATAATGTATATAGACAGGAATGAAGTTAGCTATAATACTCAGCAATAATCACTGAAAACGCTAATAATTGTTCAAAATGAACCAAATTTGGTGAGCATACTCATTCGAGTTTTGCCCACCTGATAGGATAGGTGGCTGGGCGTGGGTAGGGGAGGGTGGAATTTTACGAAAACACCTCAAAAGTTATTGCTAGTGCGATAAAATCGTTAATACTTGTTCAAAATGCACCAGGTGAGTATACTCATTCGAGTTTTGCCCGCCTGATACATAATATGTATCTGATACATATATGTACTACATTATAGTACATAGTTTGTACGAAACGTCTCGTCACGAGTCTTGTTGTAATAGTTTTCTTAGCTTCCTCCTTCTCCTGTGCCGCATCCCGATGATAAACATGGATTACACAATGGACCAGATGTTTAATATTTTTTAATTTACCTACTTATTTTGAAGAATAAATCTTCGTAATGGCTCATGAAAAAACGTCTGCCAGATTTGATCCTCATTTGAATAACGGACGGACGTATATATTTATATCGTTATAGTAGACTCGCATAATGATCATCACGATTGTTTTGACAGTTTTCTGAACTAACAAACATCAACACGATTGAGACTTTCTTCTCCATTATGTTGATGTTTGTTATTTTTCAATGTGGCTCCTACAAATTCGTAGGGGAATGAGGCCAGTCCTCAACTTCCTCTCCTCCGAATTTGAATGAAATTAGTCAACACAGGATCTGAGGAATCGGTTTCAGGCAATTCTCGCAAAAACTCCATGTGAAATCCATAGGGGCCCGCATAATCACTGAAAATGTAACGAAAATTGGATGATAATTTTCGTATAGTTTTGCCCGGGACAAGCAACTGACCACATACAGCCACACAGAAACGGAATAAAAAATGGTACAGAAAAAGCTCTGGAGGATGCGTGTGAAAATGTTGATTCTGGAGACGAAATTGTTTTTGACTCTGTTCACGAATATGAGGCTTCCCCGCACCTCCGGTAATGAGGATGCAAAAAAATACTACTTTCATACCTCAAAATTTCTCGGTTTACATTATAATTGCAGAACAACAACAAGTATAAATCCGCGAATTTCGAACCTACAGAAGGATATGCGAGGAAAGTTTTTTCACCGTTTCAACAAATATACAAGGCCAATTCGAGGAGCGGCAAATCACTTAGTCATCTCAAACATTACGGTTGAATTGTAATAGATGGGTAAATATCTATGCAAACATTCTGTTCTGCTATCGGGTCCCATTAATGGAACTATCCAATGTGACCCACTTGACAAACTACAGCAAAGAACGGGAGATATTGCTCGAAGTTTTAATATAACGATAGGATGGTGGCACTAACGTTTTGACTCTGACCTGCCCTCAGTTCCAAGTAGCAGTGATTTATATGGGGTTTTGTGGGTAATTTATTTACTCAGCTGATCTGGTTGAGCTGTTCTGCCTATCAGATCAGCTCAGTAAATAAATAACCCACAAAACCCCAAATTGTTTTGATATAGATTCGCCATGGGTGGTTGGGACCCACCAACCACATATTTTCAAAAGAGGAAACTTAGCGAAGGAATAAAAAATGAAAATTGTTGAGGGGAAAAGAAAAATGTGAGAATTATTGAAGATTATTTTCAATATTGGAATCTTTAGGTTTGTAGGTTGGGGGGGGGGGGGGGGGGGGGGGGGGGGGGGGTCAGTCAAACGTAATTGTGTGAACAATTTTGGTTCCGTGTCTGTCTGTAGTCAATTCCTTGTCCCGGACAAAACTATGTGAAGTTATGGTCCGAATTTGATGAAATCGGCAGGGATTGTGTGGGTTAGCCCCGTGACTGTCCCCTATCAATTTCATCGCCATCGGACCACTATAGTAGCATGAGCGCATGGTCAAACGTGAATTTCCTAGTATCTCAGTTCCCAGTGGACCGATTTCACTGAAATTTGGAGGGTAGTTGGGGGCTAACTCCAAGACAATCACCCATGAATTTCGTCACGATTGGATCTGCAGTAGGTACTGCACAAGCGCTAACTAGAGATTTGTTTTCATGGGCGTAGCTCCGGAACTACTCAATCAATTTTGGTGACATTTTCAGGGATTACCCTATACAGCCTCCTATTAATTCCATAGCCATCGGATCAATAGTACCGTGTGCGCACTCAACTATTTCATGACGCAAACGCAAACATGAACTTCTCGAAACTACGATGTACCTATCAGTTCCTCCTATGATGGACCGATTCCGCTGAAATTACCAAGGTAGTTGGGGGCTGACTCTTTTCGCCACAATTGGATGAGTGATGGCTACTGCGCATGCGAAAACTTTAAATTTATTATCATACTCCGGAATTATTCTACCAATTTCGCTGAAATGTTCACTAAATGTTACAAAAGTGAGGAAGCCCACCCAACTTGGTAGACGTTATGTATTATATAGGTAGGTATATATCATTTCCACTCACTGTACTGCCTTTTGAGGTTGGCGTCATTCTCCTCAAGCCTCAGCATGATGGCATCTTTATGTTGACTCCACTGCTCGGTGAGCTCCGGATCCTCACTTTCCGTCGGGCTGGCCATGACTGATGGCAGTGCACAGTGATGAGGTGTTGACTGTAGCTACGGCTCCCGCGAGGCACAACAGAACCGTCAAGGTCTTCATGACTCACAAACAATTGAACTGCCTGTCAACGGGTTCTCCCACAATATTTCATACTTCCTCTGAAAACTTGAAAGGAGATCTTCTACTATTCTGTCCAGTCTAAATCAATCAATATTTCGTTTCTGTATCTTAGCTTTAGGTCAGGGTCGACAGGGAGAACGGTTGGTTTCTTTGGTGAGAGTCCGCCAAAACAGTACACAGTCATACTGTATCAATTTTTATTTATTTCAGAATATTTATGAAAAAACTCGGCGCTCTGCGCCTCGCCTCTACTTTGAGCCTTTGGCTAACATCACAATTCATGACTTATGTTTTTGCGTCTAGCTGACCAGCTGATCTAGGAGCTCCATTTTCGACTCAGCTAATCTGGGAGCTCCATTTTCGACTCAGCTGATCTGAGAGCTCCATTTTCGACTCAGCTGATCTGGGAGCTCCATTTTCGACTTAGCTGAGAGAGTAGTACCTCAAAATTTGGTGGGAAGGGAAGTAGTTTGGTTGGAAGGGAAGTAGTTTGTTGGTAAGGAAAGTAGTAGGGTGGTAAGGGAAGTAGTTTGGTTGGAAGAGAAGTAGTTTGGTGGTAAGGAAAGCAGTTTGGTGATAATGAAAGTAGTTACTTCCCTTTTCGTGACATAATTTCGTGACATAAACTTCGTGACACTTTTCAACTCTGGTAGGCCACCGCAAAAGTATTATTCATGTTAAAATTGATGTTTAGAAAAAAAATACTTTTCATAAATATTTAGAATCTACCTGCGTAAATCAACAAACACACAAGCTCAAGCAGTGGAAGCCTTATTAACACTTCAGCATCGGAGTTGAATTGGCAAAAGAGCAAATAAATACCGTAGGATTGCCGAAGTGTAATCAGCGATCACTTTGAGCGTTCAATTTAACCCCGTTAAAATCCGTTAACTATTTATATACAATAACTCTCACGAGTATTTTGGTAGCCTGTTCTCCGCCACTGTACCTATCATTCGATCTGTACTGTACATGTTCTTGGAGAACCAGACTGAGTTTTGTGATTAATTATTCATAATACAAGCATTCACTCAATAGGTAAGAGAGTAACAATAAATTATTAAAGAATGACTAGAAAGACTTTTTCTTCGGATACCGTTGATGAACAGAAAGATGCTTGCAGCCTTCCTGTCCCCAACAGGTTGCCGTTCCTAATAGTTGAGAGAACAGTGAGTATCTAACAAGACGATTTTCAAACATGATGACACCGTGGAACTATTGCCTGTAACAATTTGTGTGACCTGCCTTACGGCGAAGGAATCAACTATGAGCTCCACGACTCGTGAAATCAAAATCGTGAATCCAGTAGAATGCCATGAATCCCATTCACATTTTATTATCGGCCACTAAATCACACACAAAATCGTCTCCTACACGCTTGACCCGTAACCCCTTACCTACCGGATCACATGAAAAATGTTAGTAAATTCCAAATTCCGTTGTTTACGCGTTTTCAAAATATTTTCGTCGTTGATATTTCTAGTTCCTGTAGTTGTAACAGTACGCTCTGTTGTTTGCCTAATAGAGAACACTATTGGTCCATCAGTTGAAGTTTGTAGCGGTCCACTCAATTTCGACCCATTTCCACCGTTTCATCATTATCCACTGGTGGGATCCATCAACAGTCAAGCAATATAAAAGTGAGAATCATATTTTGAGACTCTTTCTTCGAACTGATCACTGATTGGGAATCCCGAAAGTTACTTAGTCGCTGGTTTCGGAGCCCACGTTAGGTACAAATTCCAACACCTCTTTGCCATTGGTTCACCCTCTTGCTCCTTTATTTCTTTTCAATTTGAGCAGACAGAAATCTTTCCAAAAATGTATGTTTCTTTTGCATCCTCCAAGAGTTGCGTATTGAATCTTACCAATTGTTATTTCAAACTTTTATTTGTACAGGTTATTTTAGTTTTGCTTGCCAATATAATGGTTGAAGATTTGACGTTCATTACGTGAAGAATTGGTTTTGTCAACTGACGATCACCGACACCAATGCTGGGATCGAGTGGCACCCAGAGGGCGCCAAGTAACTTCAAGGACAGCAGCGAATATATCCAAGACGGAGTGCCGCACGATTCCGCCACCAGTGTCCACCTGGCTAACTACACTGAAAAGAATCTTCTCGTAATGAATAACTACGTTTTCATGGAGAAGAACCGGAGGCAAGCTCCTCACGTATTTCGAGGACAAGGGGATGCTTTCATCAGTGAAGACTTGACTGGTGGATTGAACATGGACATGCCGACGGAAATATGGGAGGCCTCTAAGCCCAATAAGAAGACAGAAAAAACGATAACCAAGAAGAAAGAAGGTGACAAGCCAAGGTCTTGGATGCCGAACGGTGGAGGAAGAAAGCTCTACAATTCTGAGCTAAAGTCTGTAAATATCATTGATATGAAAGCTGTTAAGCCCAAAGTGGACTCCTGGTTCAGGACGAAGCCCAAAAGCCTTACGAAAGATTCATCTCAAGAGACTCAACAGCTGGCAAAGAAGACCAAAAGCGTTGGACAAACTCAAAAGACCAATGTTATCAGCTTGAAGAGAGCCGCTACGACTATAGTCAATCACCATATTCGTGTAGAACGAATAGAAGAGAACGAGAAAGACCAAACTGTGAAGAACTTGACGTCGTTTTGGAACGACCATTTGCAGAAGCACCCGCTTAGTGTAGCTCAAAAATCGCCCAGGGCAGATGTTTCAAAACAAGGACCAGGTGAGAAGTGGGGTGTAAGTTTTTGAAGCATTCTTAACAATAATAACATAGGTAATATTATATTCTACTCGTACTATAGGTACTGTAAGTAATGTTACGCTGAAGGATCGATTCCCAGATTGTACAGCACGCAGATTGTACGCAATTTTCTGTGCACATCACACTCACTTCCGGCGATGATGAATTTAGGTAACCTGGTGAAATACGAGAGTGGAAACCAGGTGATGGAAAGGCCCAAGTCGTTCGGGTCGGACGGTGTGATACAGGAGCACACCCTTCAGCCATCCAAGATCCTCTCGGAGAAGAAGAAGCTGTCTTCGGTCGAGGATATACTCGTCTTCGCCAAGCTGAGCGGATCACGGAAGAGCGAGGAAGACGGTCCGTTTCCAGATAGACAGCATTTACTCAACGGAAAGTGCAGGACAGAAAACTTCGTGAAACCCAAAGTTAGTTGAAAATTATTTTAGTTAATAAAACGATTCATCATACATGGGACTCTAATCCACGTATTTGCTCACCAAGAAGCCAATCCGTTGATCATGGTCATGTTCTATTAACCGATTTGGCTCATTCAATGGTCGAATTGTGTGCCACGGAAATCGTTTTGGTGTCTAAATTCGCGACAACCCGTTTTTCAACAATAGGTACCTCTATACTATTGGGCCAACTCAGTATTTTTTGTTCTGTACTAACTGCACAGGTACGTTGTTTGAGCCGAATTCTTTAGCTATGAATATGAAAGAACAATTTACGGCGCCTGAATACCATGGAACATAAACATCTCTATGACCATGTACAGAGAGGAATATATAGGTACCCAAGAATACAAAGTCTTATCCCTAAAATTTCAGTTAAGTACTCTGGCAGAGCTTATTTCAAACTAGACAATATTTATGCTCCTCAGAGTTTCATAAAACTCTTTGAGATCCTAGAAGAGGTCTTCCTCGTTTATGATTGTGCGTATCCTATAGAGTTTGGATACTGAATGGTAGGTGCTTATAGTTCCTGCTCACCCTCAACCGTAAAATTCTATTCCGTTAAAACCCGAAACATTCTCAATGAAATTTAATAAATTGTGTATTCCTACTTTAATTGGAAAGGAAGGTATACCTAATTTACAGCGATACCTAATTTTGAATATAAAGCTGTATGAAACCGTGTTATTGGTGGAGGAAAGTCAGTGCAATCATCCATTAACACTTGAAACCTTGGTTTTAGAACAATTGTGAGTTCAATAAGAAGATTGGCTCAATACCGAACATTTCAAAGCAAATAGAAAATGGAAGCGACCCTCGGAGAAATATCGATGGAAATTTAATTCGAGCGACGAACGGAGACAAAGCATCACCTCCGGTGAAAAGGCCACATCGTCGGGACCACCCCAAGTTTGTGGTCAGGCTCCATCCTCGATGGATTTTAGCGTGGAAGGTATGGATAGGTGTAAATAACTGTAATATCATGGGTTTTAAAAGATGCAACATTATAAATCGACGGCTAAGAACCAGCATGACATAACTCAATATCCCCAACTTTTCAGGAGGGGAAAAAACTGATTCCTTGACTACTCACAACGAAAAATTTAAAAAGTAAATTTGTCGTTATAAGTAGTCAGGGAATCAGTTTTTTCCCTCTCCTGAAAAGTTATGGATATTGAGTTATGTCATGCTGGTTCGTAGCCGTCGAAATACTCGTAAATAACCATTTACTAATAGCTGACGAATTTCTGACCGGGGTAATGCGGTAACTTTTTAAGGTTTGTAACACGAAGGACAAAGCTCTGACTCTCCTGAATGAACTACTCAAGTTTCAAATATATGAAAAATTGAAAAAGGCTCTTTGACCGTCATTTTTCTCAAACTTTTTTTTTTGTGTTGGGTAACACACCAAAGAATAACTATCAGCAAAAAAAACTAAATTATTACAAATCAGGTGTTTGACAATAGAAAGCTCGACACAAAATTTCAAAGGTTCATTTTGAAAATTACCTTTTTAATATGACTGGCATTTATAAAGGTAATATGTTCCCCGCACCAAATGACCGGGGCGGCGCGGCGTCCATCAGGTATCATTTTCTTGAATCACCCACAGATTCCACAATATTTCATTCAATTTCAATTGAAGTCCTCATTGATTTCGAATCATTGATTTTGAATCAATTCCGAATCCTTCAAATAATTGAAGCTGTTACCACCATCCATAGAAGACTGGAAACATGGGAAAAAACGCATAACGGTGCTTTAACTTTGTGTGGAAGATGAGTGGAAATAATAAGCACACCTTCAAAACTTGCTCGTGGAGTTGTACTGGCTATAATAGCGATAGAAACCTCTTACTTGAAGAATTTAGGTCCTGTACACTCTAACAGTCGTAAAGTAGCGGCTGGGACCTTCTCCGACGCTTCATTTCTACCAAAACCTTGGTGGCCGGCATTCCCTACCGACCAGGATAACCCAACTCTGCGCTGTCCCCTTCAAGATAATAGGAATACACTCAGACCACGGTTTCATCCATGGTACCTATACCCACAAGAGAAGCTACAGATTGGGTGATTCTCGTGGCTTTTAAAAATATTTTATTATGAAAATAGATCTAATACTGCGGCTTGCTACCTATTAATGGTATTTCGAAGATTAGTGAGTAACCTAGCTAACCTAAAGTACTACTTATCCTAACTGGAGTTCATAATATTTGAGTATACCCATTCTAATCTCTTCTACGGACCCCAAAATGATTGGTGTTTTGTTTCACCAGGTGCTGGCTCTGTCGTTGCGGCCATTTGTGAATTTGTGGAGGCGAAAGGGTTTGCCCAAAGACAACGCTCAAATAATGTGGAAGGTATCGTCTCACTGAAATTGGTGCAGTTACTAGGTTCAAATTACAGTTAGATACCTATCTACTTTTCTGCTTGAAAAAAAAAACGTTTACTTGGTCACCACCATTCACCGATTCTTCTTTATCTGAATTATTATTCTATCCATAATAATATGATTATCAGATCTAACCTTACACTCAAAGACTAAAGCGGCCTAAAAAGGCACGGTAATTAGAAGCCGTACAAATGAAATACCTACGGTAAAAAGTTAGCGACCGTGTCAACTCGATAAATGAATGTTGACGGATACCTCCAAATACGGTACAAAGCCCTCGGGAAAAACGGTTCGGATAAAAAATTCTGATATGAGCTTGAACTTTACCGACTTTCATGGTAAAATGTTTATTTTAGTCGGTTTTTCTTCCGAGTCTACCAAGGTAGCGGAAGCATTGTTTTAACATTTGAAAAGTGAATTTTTTGCCTCCAAAATCAAAATTTCAACTCGCGTTTT
>JAEMON010000002.1:20981642-21003557 GCA_030264115.1 Lygus lineolaris | reverse complement strand
TCGCTCACCAACTCATGCTGCATGAATGGAACTTTTTTCTGGCTGGAAGGGGGTACATAGGGAGGTTTGGGGGAACCGCTAATGTAGAATTGAATGATAGTTGGGCATGATTATGTACAATACAATCATCATAATGATACAATACGTTATGATGTCCCATACTTGGGTAGGTTGGGTACGTCGAGCCCTCCTTTTCCATATCCATCTAACATGAACAGCTGATGGAGCCCTACATCACATGATCCACACACACTACTAATACTTGTTCTTACTCCATACTACGAGGATAAGCGATATTAGTGATTGTTTTTATCTCACACAAGTACCTACCTAACTAATCGTGATCTGCTCGCTATTTTCTCCTTCTTTCGGGAATATAATGATATTTACCTACTCTATTTGTTTATACTGATTTGTTAATTTTTCTGATAGTCGGGATCACCGCAAGGGGCGTTCCCGGAGCCGGTCCAACTCGCAGGAGAGGAGAAGGAAACGGAGTCGAGAGCGCAGGCGCAGAAGTCGATCTGGGACCCGAGAAAATAAGAGGAGATCGAGAAGTAAAGAACGATCGTGAGTCAAGATCCTTTATGAAATAATAATTTCTGTTACACATTAAATTGCAACCCTAGGACATGGCAGTTTTTTTGTAACCCCCTTATTTCTCGAGGTTTTTCAATTTTATGATTTTGTTTTTCTTTCGGCCTTACATCACTAAAAACAGCCAAAACTTCCTTAATTTACGGGAGAGGGTGGTTATCGGTTTTTCAAACTTATTGGTCCTAAGCAGTAATAATGTTATAGTAAGAGTTCCTATAAACTCTTCGGTAGCCGAAGTTTAGAAATTTTTTAGGACATTTTAGGCTTACTTCCTTGGCCCCCTCAACGTACCAGTGGGACCCAATGAAGTCTGGATTGAGTCGTGGAGGAGTGGTTGGTCTACAGCGATCATTTAGTACGTACCTCACAGTTTATTTCAAGTAGTAAATATTCCAAGTTAGACTTCATTTCATTGATTTTGCTTGTTTGTTACCTATTAACGTTTAACTTTTGTACTATTTCAAGAGTGCGTCAGTACTTCGTTGAACTAAGATCAATATTGTTGTATTATTCGTTCAATTAATGTGATTTCTTCATTAGAATGAACATAATTATCGTCCTTACGTCCTGAACGTCATCCCAACGTTTTCTATTTTTTATTTGTTTAGTTTCTTTGTGGAGTAAAACTTACGACTGCGCCCCTACAAACATGGTGAAAAACGCCGTTTATTGTACATTTTCAAGCTTCAACCTTAAACCACCCTAAGGATTTTGATTAAATGGGTACGCAGAGTTTACTATTTTCAAAGATACTAACAAATTCCGATACCTCTCATCTCTAGGAAAATATTCTGAGGCCCGCAATAGGGAATTTGCATGATTATTTTTTATTTGTTCATTAATTTGAAAGATCTCGGTGAGCGCTTTCCTAAAAGGGGATGACGAGTTTTCTGGCTAGAATAGCATTTATTTTTATTTTAAATGTAACATGGTACATTTATGTACAGTAAATGGCAATACTATACTTCCTTGTTACACAAAAGTATAGTGTCCACCTTGGCATTTCTGTTATGTAGGGAAAAGAAGAGATCTGGTGAATTTAGAGCCGACAGAAAACGGAGGCGATCGAGATCTAGGAGTAGATCAAGAGAAAGAATCCCAGAGAAGAAAAAGGACGAGAAGAAAGAAGTCAAAACCGAAGTGGAGGAAGCTTTTGATCCCACTAAAATCGATAAGGTCAGTAATAATATCAAGCGTTAGTTCTACATATTTTTTTTCTTTTTAATTTTTAGTGGGTAATAAGACGAAATGGGGAACTTGTAGTCACTTTTATTTTTACAATACCTATTGAAAGGTCTCAGTGAGGTTTTTCTTAAAATGTGCTATACGAGGGGTATACCACTAGCGGAACCCCCAAAGAAAATTTTCTTGCAGCATGAATTGATGAGTGAATTTTCAAAGATTCATTTTGACCGATTTTGCGGGTGATTCTCAAAGGAAATTTTGCGCTGATTCCGAATATACTCCTATGTTTGAGATGGTGTAAATTACCGTCTTAAACATAGGAATATATATGGTAAAACCTCAAAACCTCAAAAACGCGTTTTTCACCCTTATTTTTCAAAATTTGAACACTTGGAGTAGGTACTCCAAAAATGCTGGCTAACGAACTCATCCTTCCTTTTGTTATTATTAACATTTTGAAATATTTTTGGATTTCTTAGGTAGATTCCAGGGTCAGATATCGTCTGGAATTTTATCTGTTTATTACATATAAGTAATATTTGTATATATATAATACATATAAATGTTAAAATCGATTTAGAATGGTCTGAAACGGATTTCCATGAAGAAAATTTTCTTAAATAATTGTGAAGCCATTGCAATACCTTCATTCTCTTCGAAAATCCGCTAAAAACTGATGTCTCCTTTCCAACTGTTACGACGTTACCTGACTAGGCAGGACCATCAGGCATACAGCATGAGTACTTCACACGCTCTCTTTCGAACCGTTTCCTGATCAAACCAGAGATATAATTTCAAGCTGAAAATTGGAATATGGCTTTTTTGAGGGAAACCATTATAATTATCATTCTCAATCTCACGTGTAAAATAATAATGGGGTTAAATGTACTGTGAATTCGCTCCTCGGTTCTACTTCCTTCTTGCTTCTTCTACTCACGAATGTTGTTTCAATAAGGGACTTGCTTTATTACAGGAAGAGGAACAAAAGAGATTGGAGGCTGAAATGCAGAAGCGCCGTGAAAGAATAGAAAGGTGGCGAGCAGAAAGGAAGAAGAAAGACGTGGAAACCGTTAAGAAGGAGCTGAAATCTTCCTTGGGTGAGTTGATTGCATGATTATCAAGAGCCATCAAGATAAGAGTAGAGGGAGTACAAACGGTGCTACGGGTGCGCCTGGTTTCGCTGTATTGATATTGGCCACAAACATGCACTGGGCGCCCGCCAGACGTCACTTTTCAAATCAAGCTGTACGAAGTTGTCCCTCAATGGCTCCTTGTAGGAGCGTGCGTTTTTCATCTTGGGTACCTGTAAGGATCCTCTAAGCGTGTCCATTTGCACCCTCTGTACTCCCTCCATCATACTCTTACCTCGATGGTCTGACCTTACTTGTTTCATATTTCGAACTTGGATAAGCTCTAAATGTGCTTGATGCGTTTTAACGTTGTTTACAAGAGATACAATTTATCACTCTGTACCACAGCCAATCTTCAGCTACCGTCCAAAAAGTGGAATCTCGAGGATGAAAGTGACGAAGAGGACGACAAGAAAGAAGGAAATAAAGAAGGTGGTGAAGACAAGGAAGAGATAGATCCGCTCGATGCCTTCATGATGGTAATTCACCAGCTTCATTGATCATCGTTCTATGTTTGTTTGTGTTGGTAACTCCCCCATGAAATCCTTCAAAACTTCCAAAATTTTAGGGTATACTTCCATCTGAAGTTGCTGCATGTTATTTTTGCTCGTTAGTCGTCTTTCTGTGCTTTAGGTAGGATTTTGGAACGTTGAATAGATTTTCGTAACTTATGATGTTGAGTTGTGCCTATAATATGCTTTTAAGTTGCACAAGGACATTCAGTATTAGGTATTATCTACCCACTATTACTTATGTACTTTGAGTATGCTAAGCTTGTTTCATCAGATAGGTAGGAAATTCTTCCAGTCAGGACCTGCTCAGTTCATTTACTGTTTCAATCATTATTACATTTTCATTATTAATTGTGAGTGATTTTTTCTCAGGAAGTGCAAGAAGAAGTACGAAAGGTAAACAAAGGAGACGACGGAGGTGATAAATCCAACAACACGAGTGGAGTTGTGATAATGACTGGTGTGGCTAAGAAGAATGTTGACCTCAAAAAGAAAGGGGAGCTCATTGAACAGAATCAAGATGGCCTTGAGGTAGTTACTCAGTTTACTGGTAATTTTATTGTTTGGTGGATCCTCGATGCTCATTGCTCATTACTCCCGTTCTAGTCGACCGAAGTGTTGTGTTACAACAACGCAGGCTTGACTAGTAGGCCATTCTTGGCTCAGTTCAAAGCAAAATCCATTGCGCTAATGAATTGCTTCTGAGTTCCTGATCTTTTTATCATTAGTAGATACCTAACGATTCCAACCACTTCAGTTCAAGACTTGGGTACACTGAGTTTGTGAAGTTTATCATCCCTGCCGGGGATGGGATCGGGGTTGAGAACTCGACCTGTTCCAACTGGCGGGTTCATGAACTTGAACTCGATGACCCATTGTCGAGCTATTAAGTAGGTAGTTAAGCCTCTTAACGGCTTGCGTGATTTGTATCTTCATTCTAGTTCTTGGTTATTTACTTACCTGTGGGGGAACTTAATGGGGAATCGTGTATAAGAAAATAAAATTTTTTCTGCATTATTATTGTTATTTGGAATAAAATAACATTGTCGATACAAAGAAAAAAATCTATCTAAAAAAAGTTTATCGTTCTGGTGTGGAGAAAACTTTGAATAAAATTTCAGCTTTTTGAAAAACTGGCGGAATTCCAAGGGCTTTTGATAAACCCTTCCCCATGTCACAAGAACTGAACCGAAAAAGAAGGCGATGAGATCGCATTGAGGAATAATTTTAATAATTTATTAAGAAAATTCTATTCTCACTATTCAGGATCCCAAACCGTGATGAGCTTTGTGTTTCGTTTTGTTCAGTTGGCATCTTGGACGGGTTTGGCCAATGACTGACGACACCCTTTTCAACGTCATTTTACCGCCATAGGACAATAATAAATATTTCAATAAATTTTCTAAAACTGCAGATACACAATTTTTGTCCTACAACTTCATTATTGTTTATTTTTAGCCATTATCTTTCAGAAAAAAATTTAAAACATTGATGATAATTCCCCATTTCTTGCAGTATTCATCCGAAGAAGAAGTGGAAGACTTGACGTCAGCTGCAGCCTCGCTTGTGCAAAAACAGAAGAAAGAACTGGCCAAGGTGGATCACTCTGGGATCCAGTACATGGACTTCAGGAAAAACTTCTACGTTGAAGTTCCAGAAATAGCAAAAATGACCCAAGAAGAAGTCGATGCTTATCGAGAAGTAAGTGAACCACAGGGCTATTTCCGCTAAGTACGATTGACTAGATTAATTTGTGTACCTAATCATTTCAAAAGGTTGCAACAAGGTTTTCAGGTTGCTGTACATGCTCGTTGTAGATCAAATAAGGACCAGACACTACTATGACATGATGTGTTGATTTCCTTTCTACAAAAGCTTCTCAGTAATATTCTTCTTGTAATTATTAGGGAGGCATGACTAATTACGGTACCATTTCATATATTCTCGTCTTTTCAGGAGCTGGAAGGGATTCGTGTGAAAGGAAAAGGCTGCCCGAAGCCAATAAGAACATGGGCGCAATGTGGCGTTAGTAAAAAAGTGCTGGACATCCTGAAGAGACAAGGATACGAAAAGCCTACTCCTATCCAAGCTCAAGCCATACCTGCCATTATGTCGGGTAATTATAGATTTAATATTTTGTTTCTTTGATTTATTACACAAGTACACACTTAGTTCTCACGTCTCACTCCTGAACAAATTAACGAAATTTCCACAACTAATAAATAATTAATGAAAAATGCGGCCCAAACAAACAACAAGATCTATCCCATGGGGTTTCGAACATTTCGGTTTTCTTTTCTTCGGCTTCTTTCCTGGCCTTCATTTTGTTGGACACTGATGCTTCCACCTGTCACATTGTTCCATCGTCGACTCCTTCCTGGCACCATCCGCTTGGCTAGTGGCGGAGCAGTGGCAGAAGAGCTCTGTCCTCCAGCCCGTCACCGGATGAGTTGCTGAGGTAATGGTTAAGGCCTTTGACCGACCTTCTAGAGCCTCGCAACCGCATGGACACGGCTCTTATCAGGGCAAACTGAAACTTTGTTCTAACCCATCCAGCCACTTGCGACCTCGTTTTGGCCCATTTGTCAGATAGGGTCGTCGACAGTCTATGGAGGAATTGATTTAACTCTTTGTGAAGCACTCCTTCACAAGAGCTAATCAGTGGGGAGAACGAGCCTCAGTGATCTTCAGCCGCTCCGCCGTACTTGCGGTTCTTTTCACGGGCAGATGCTTTGGAAATTTTGCTCCAGTCCTGGGGCAGGTAAGAGGAAGCGTCGGCATTCACAATGCGGTTGTCAAAAAACGCTACATATCCTCTTCCTGTCCCAGACCCCGTGAGCTTTGAAATCCGCCACAAGTCTGAGCATTCCTCCTGAATCCTCCGAAGTGGTTCTGGTGGAACTGGTTCTACTGCCACTCCCCACCATGCCAATGCTGCCATATTTGCACATTCGCCTCGAACCGAGTCGTGGCCTTGCTTGACTAAGCCTCCTTTTTTGCAGTTGAGTGATATTCATCGCTTCCCCACATCCGTTACCGTTCGCGGGGAGACCTTGAATTTCCCCACTGTATCTCAGGTGGAGAGCATCTCTGAACTGCTGAGCAGAAAGATCGAGACCATCTGATTTCAGGGGTAGCACGGGTAACCACTGGGATACATTTCCTTCGACTATGCGTCTCATTCTCCGCTGTTTAGTCTATGGGAGTGCATCAAATATGGAGTCTCTTCTCGCCAGCTCTCTTTCTTTTTCTTAACTTGAGCTCTTTGGATAGACGGGATTCATGTTGAGTGCTGTGTACTCGAGATTAGCGTTGAAGTTGTGGCTTTTGATGCATCAAATTGATGGCTAATGGATAACACAGGGTCTTCTAATGCTAACCCGCCCAGTGTGACTGGGAGAGAGAAGAGCTCTTGTTCTGCTTCATTGACGTTGTGACCTGTAATTTCTGGCGGATGGCGTTTTTTAGTGGGAGGAATTCATTTTCACAGCCTTGGATGACTCTTTGAAGGAAAGCCCATTCCCTCTGTAGGGACTTCGTATATGTTGCTTGTGGGCTGTCTAGGGCGCATTCTGCAAAGCATGATATATATTCAACCCATTTCTCGACTTTGGTTCTGACGAACTCCTTTTTAGCTTCTTGGGGATCCACTACTCCTTCTAAAAAACCGTGTGCCTCTACAATCTGAATAGAGGTTCCAGCACCAATGTAAAGCCTTTGCTAATAAAATTATTGATTCATTTAAAAAAAACACAAGAGTCATCCGTAACACACTGAATAGAGACCTTCCTCCCAAGTTTGTAAAAAATACAAAGTCAATAGTATAACAGTTTTGCGATACCTATGCTCCGACCTTAGGTACTGCAATTTGGATAAGTTAAGTCAACTTACTGTTTTAAAAATTCGTCAGATTGACGAATTCATGAAAATAACGTATTTACCCGTTCCCAATATTACCCTCCACATTTGAACTTGTTCGATTGGTTATGGTTATTTGAACGATTGAGTATATACCTACGCACATCGTTATGTATTCAACTTTCTAAAGTAATCTGTGTTCGGGATGATCCACGATCTAATGGTGGTTGTTGGCGATTCCATTATGAAGTCTTGGCCAACTTGTTCTTTTTTTTAGTAACACCTGTTCCCGGTGGAATTGAAGTCCGGTGGAATTGAAGGCTTCCCTTCTCCCGGTGGAGTTGATAGCATGTCCGGTGGAACTGCATAAACCCCCAAATTTTAGCTTTCGAGTGAGACCTCACGGAGCATTAGGACCAACCGTTCGCTCCCAACAAGGACTTGAGGGTTGAACGGAAAAAAGAGAAGAAACACGAGTGTGAATCGCAAAACTTTCCCTAATCGCCAATCCCTAATGCCGTAATCATGACAGTCTAAACATGGAAAGCAAATTGCAATGCAACCTTTAGGAGAAGAATATATTATAGTGTTTATTCATGTACTCGCATATTTGCAAACAAATATTTTTACTCGTCGTTCTTCAACCCAATAGTTGTCAGCATGATTACTTTGCTACAGGTCTGCCTGGATGTTCTTTGATTCCTCTTTTAAGGTACGGTTAGATCTGCAGGTATTGGTATTGCAGGTTATTCTTTCATTGTTAATCACCATTGCTTCATCCTTTTGATTCCAGGTCGAGATTTGATTGGTATTGCCAAAACCGGGAGCGGCAAAACATTGGCGTTCGTCCTCCCCATGTTGCGTCATATCCTAGACCAACCTGAACTTGAAGACACAGACGGGCCTATATGTAAGTTCCTGTATTCATAATAGGAGTTACGTAGTCGTTGAAATATTATTCTAGTTACCTTCCATCTCAGTTTAAACCCAGTAACAGTAGTAACCTTTAGAAGGGGGAAAGCAAGATTTATGAAAGAAGTGGAAGGGAGGTGTGTGGAATTCGACAGTCACTTCCTTACTTACTGAAGTTTTCAAACAATCCGCTAGGATGCGTGGGCATGTTTCTTTATCTAACGTTTCCTTCTTCTGCCTGGACTCAAAATCTAAGGGTTGATATTTTAGTACTTACCTACCTATTTTGAATGAATAGCTTACTGGGACAGCATAAAATGAGCATGTACCTACATTATTTATATTTGTCAGGAAAAATATGGAAAACCTTCCAGATTTCCCAAATTCCCAGGCAGTTTTCTTCAGAATAGATTAAATTTGTTACTTATTCATTCAACCAAAGTTTTGGTTAGTTTGAGTATATTTTTCAACTCAATTAAGGTATTAAAAGTTAAGGAATCAATTAAGTTGAGGAATCAATTAAAAGTTAAGGAATTAATAGTTTCTTTTTTTGCGTTGTGCAAGAAGACGCTACCAGATGTGTATAGTATATATGTATAAATATAATATTCATATAGGTACCCGTTAACCTAACTTGTTTTCCAATAAAAACATAATCTGTTTCTAGCAATCATAATGGCACCTACTCGAGAACTGTGCATGCAGATCGGTAAGGAAACAAGGAAGTTCACCAAGTCACTAAATTTACGAGTCGTGTGTGTCTACGGTGGGACGGGGATATCAGAGCAGATCGCTGAGTTGAAGCGAGGTGCGGAGATCATCGTGTGTACTCCTGGAAGGATGATCGACATGCTGGCTGCCAACAGTGGTAAGTCTGCAAGACGTATCAGGTTCCCAGTACGTTTTCTTTAGTTTATACTTTGTCAATATATCTGAATTAGGCAATTCATGTCTAAAAGGAGGAATCATGATTATTAGGAGTATGTTTTTTAAACGTAAGTTCATGGAATTCTTACGCCCTGGTAACTATCTATGTGAGCCTACCCAAATTTTTCAACCCTTGACGAAAGATGTTCCCTTATTTTCCCTTCGATAATTTTTTTATATTCATGTATTGATTTGCCTGTTGGCAGGGAGGGTAACCAATCTTCGGAGAGTCACATACATTGTCCTCGATGAAGCTGACCGTATGTTTGACATGGGTTTTGAACCTCAGGTGAGCAACATTATTTTTAAACGTTCGAGTCGTAAAATCTATCTCGTATTTTGTTTGTATAGTTTTGTTGTATAGGTAAAATTAGTCCTAGTTAATGTTGCTAAATTGTTTTTATTATCACTCCTCGCCATCAGAAATAGTTTCAGGTAGGCTTCTTTAGTGTTTACCCAGAAAGAAATGTGTTTTACGTACGTGCATTTTATTCACTTCATGGTAGGTGATTGCGACGAATCAGGATCTTTGTTCAACGAAAATATAAATAGTAAATGAATGTTAGGATCACCAAAAATTGAGATAGGTAGGGTTAAAAATGTGCATTTCTGCTTTTTATTTTGAGCTATTACGCATGCGCAAGTTTTGTGAATACTTCAAATGACCTAGATAGTATTCCTTCGTAGGTTATGAGAATCATCGACAATGTCCGGCCGGACAGACAAACCGTCATGTTCAGCGCCACTTTCCCTCGTCAGATGGAAGCCCTTGCCAGGAGAATACTCACGAGGCCTACTGAAGTTCAGGTATCAATTTTATACTCTATGCATTGTATGGTATGGTGTATGAATAGTAAGGAGGGTACTCTTGTGGGTTGAGGATGGAAGTATTTTAGGCTATCTTCCTTTTTAGATCTGGTTTATTACTTTGTCCAACATGTTTCGCAACTGTGTGTTGCCTCATCAGGGATCGATGTGTACATTTATTGTGCGGGCTTGTCCGCTTAGTCTTTAGTCTTAAATTTAGGTACATGAGGGGTTCATCGAGGACCTCCTACAAGTTTGTATAGTTTTGTGCTGGTTTGTCCACTGCTTCCAACAATAATTTATAGGGTTTATGAAGTGCACAGATCTTATCATCATCACCATCATCATAGGTTTTATGAGGTTTTTCACTGGTTTTTCCATTGTCCTGATCATTATTAAAGTTGGTCAGTAATAAACCAGATCTAAAAAGGAAGATAGCCTAAAATACTTCCACCCTCAACCCACAAGAGTACATCTACGATGGCTACCCACAAACAAGTAAGGAAGGTGTTTTTGAGAGAAGGAACAGCTCTTTTCAATTTTTATTGGTTTTATTGACCAATAGGTATAATTACAGCTTTGCACTTTCGCTCCCGAGGAGTTTCATCAGAGCTTAGTTATTATGTTTTTCCTCTTCCTGCTACCCTCCTGGATCTTTTTTCGAACCACTGCTATCGTTTGTTAGTATATTCCACTCTCCAGAGGTGTTTTTTCAAGGGTAATGGTACCTAAGCATTGGTAACACTTTGGGGGATATTTAGTTTCTTTGGGAGTATTTATGCTGATTTAGTGGCTTTATAAGTTAGGTAATTTACTTGGGTAAGTAAATGATTTCCACTGTGCACTCTGAGAAGGACCGCTAGGAATGTCAAAGGTGGAAGCGAGAAGTGGAAGGGTGGGGGACTGTCTGGCCTTGAAAGAGGGAGTAGTTGGGAGGGGTGATAGCAATGGGCCGGTGTTTGGAGTTTACGCTTTACGCTCACGGACTGCAACCCAGTTTACCTCTGTAAAAACATGTTTCACGTTAAAAACTATAGGTACTCGTGTTAGGTTAATAAGGGCCTGAGCTGATGAGGCCAATCGGTGGCGAAAGCGCTAAGCTGTAATTATGCTATCAGTCAATAGAACCAATAAAAATTGAGAAGAGCCGTTCCTTTTCCCCTCAACTTACCTACTAAAGCAAAACCAAGCAACAAGATTTAAATGGTGGTTAATGTTGATAGATAAAATAAAATCTACTACGACTTTAAGTACTTATAAATGTTATGAAAAGGTGGATGAATGTCGGTACACTTGGGCACATGCCGTTTTTGGATGAATAGATAATCTAGTATGTGATGGAAGTCACTGCTCTCCTCCACGGAACTGCTCCGAAAGAATAGTCTCGTGGAGAAGCACAGGATAGCCCCCACTCTCCTTGTAGTTTACAGCAGGCCGTTGAACATGTAAGTTCTCTTGAATACTCTCAAAATAATTCTTTCCCTTCCCTTCCCTCCTTCAATCCCTGAAGATAGGTATGTGTCTGATACTCTTCATCTCCCCTTGGTATTCAGAGCCTCCTATTTATAGAAAGAATATACGTCAATCGTTTCATAATTTGTGTGTGTCACTAAACAATTCCTTCCTCCCTCGCCATAGGCTAAGTAGGTAGGAATTGCACACTAATAAAATAGGATATAGTTAAAGTGATCCCTTTAGGATATATCTTAACTCATCCCTAAAAATCTTCGTGAAATATCACATCTCTACCAGTGTATCCTTCTTGATCACTTTACAAGCACCTTATGAGACAAATAATCTTCTCGTTCTTGCTGATAGGTTGGAGGAAGGAGCGTAGTCTGCAAAGATGTAGAACAGCACGTCATCGTCCTAGAGGAAGACAACAAAATGCTGAAGCTCCTCGAGCTGCTAGGCATCTACCAGGAACAAGGAAGCGTCATCGTTTTCGTGGACCGGCAGGAAGCGGCGGATGCACTTCTGAAGGACCTGATGAAAGCTAGCTATCCCTGCCTCGCGTTGCATGGTGGCATCGATCAGTATGACCGCGATAGCACCATTGTTGATTTCAAGAACGGCAAAGCCAAACTTCTGGTATATTTCGTACTTTTTCTAAATGTGCACCGACAAGAATTTGTTCATTTATCAAACAACAGGCTTAGCCAAATTTCAATGAAATATTAATCATAATAGAAAATTAAAACACGCCTTGGACACTCTTTTTCATTTTATTATTTTATTTTATTTTTGCGATCAAAGATGATTTTTTTTCCAAACTCAAAGTGCAAATCTGTGCCACGCTTTGATCTGGCGTAGGGTGCTTACAGACTGGAGCTGTGATAAAAGCGAGAGAAGAGAGCAGAGAGTTGGCCAATTCAGAGTGGAGAGAGAGTCAGTGCGGTTCAAACCCTTCTAGACGATGGATGATTATTATTTCTTTGCGAAAAACCCGTCACTGAGAATGTGGCATTTACTTCGGGGGCGAAAAATAGAAGGGATTTACGTGATTAATCAATCACAACATGTACACCCCCATGTACTTCATCATTTCTACAATGAACTTCGAGAAGATTCCGCCAGGTTTTATAAATATTTTCTGATGGATATTACGACATTCTACTACTTGGTAGATAAAGTACAGCACAAATTACTGAAGAGGTGGTCAAATTGCATTTTAAACCCAATTTTGCCTGTTGGGATCAGCGATAAGAGCGACGAAAACAAACTGGCTCTCCGGATTTCTTCGCTCTTATCTCTGCTAGACTTTGAGTCGCTGCCCCTTTCGGGAACGAAATTGAGTCACGAATTTTGCTGTGTCTCAGCTCCGAGATCAGCTGAGTCAAAATTGAGTTCCGAGATCAGCTGAGTTCAAAATTGAGCTCACAGATCAGCTGAGTCGAAAATTGAGCTCACAGATCAGCTGAGTCGAAAATTGAGCTCCCAGAACAGCTGAGTAGAAAATTGAGCTCAGATCAACTGAATAACTGAAGCATGTTCCATGTTTTTTTAATTTTAGCCAGTAGGGCTGAAGTAAAACTAACCTGGGGTGCAGGGGGCTGGCGGAGCGCCGAGTTTTCTTTGAGTTTATTAGAGTTCCTAGGAGTGCTTTTTGAGATACGAACTTTAGCATTGTGGACTGTCATATCGTAGCGCAGCAGCATCTGCGCATGCTCAACCAGTTACGAAATTTCGTATTGAGATACGACGTCGTATCTCTTACAGAAACTTTGTAGAGTTCGTAAAGATACGACACTTCAGATACTACAGAACGTTCGTATCAGTGGCGTCGTGTCGCAGAATTACCTTCCACAGCGATAACAAGGCACATTTCTTTCAAGCTGATACTCAGCATACACTTGAAAAACAATGTTGAGGTCTTCGGCAGACAATGAACCTAGATTAAATGAATTCAAGTATTCGTGCATGCTTGGGGTTGCCATTGGAAAAGAGTTTCAGGCACTGATGGCTTGTACTCTCATCGTGCATGATGAAAACTGTCACTTTATGATACGACACTAATTTCACGATAAGAAAAATATTGGGATACGAACTTTGATACGGTTAGCTTCCATTTTGCTCGTCCAAGCCAATACGATACAAAAATTAGATGCGAATCTTCGTTTTGCTCCTGGGATCTCTTAGGAACTCTCTATTATACCTACTGTTTTCCTGTCTTATCTTTCTCTAAGCAGCACTTAATACTCCCTTTGGGACCCTTTCCTTGTTTTATTCTTTATAGATTTTTTTTACAAATTTGAATAATTTTAATAACAATAGGTATGATTTACTTTCTTCCGTAGGTTGCGACATCAGTCGCTGCCAGAGGACTGGATGTCAAACATTTGAACCTGGTCGTCAACTACGATTGCCCCAACCACTACGAAGATTACGTTCATCGTTGCGGGCGGACAGGAAGGTAGGTGATATCGTTGTTTCATGAAAATCATTTCTAACTGTAGTTTTTGGGTTGTATTTAGATTGTGAGGCAGGTATCTTATCTACTGAAGTCTCTTTTAGGGGGGATATTATGTATGCAATGACTCGTGGGCTGCAGTACCAAACTACCATGTTAGATTTGTTGTTACTATACGAACTGAATAATTAAGTTCATAATACCTCTCTGGTGGATTCATTCGATTTTTAAATGAATATGAAAGTTTAGGGAATTTAGTCATTTCACTTCCTGTCTACCTCTCCGTTACTTCCCGAGGTAGAAAAAAAACAACGCAGGCATTTTCATCTTCCGTCTTTTTCAAAATACCTGGCGGAGAAGACTTGACTAATGAAGATGTACTTTCTTTAGAGCTGGCAGTAAAGGTTACGCGTATACCTTCATCACTCCCGAGCAAGAAAAGTTCTCCGGAGACATAGTCAGAGCCTTGGAACAAAGTGGCGTCCCTGTGAACCAAGATCTGAAGGTTCTCTGGGAGAAGTATAAGGCCAGACAAGCTGCTGTAAGTATCAATGAACTATCAAGTAGGTAACTATTATCACCACTTGACAACCAGTTAGAAAAATGCCTTCCTACTGTAATATTCGAAAGTAGTATACCTACTACATATTAACCTGCAGTCAGTAAGCGTGGACGGGTTCCTATAATGAGCTGATGTTTAAATGGCGATTTGTCTCACTTCGGTTTCTCGAAATCTATCGTCTCAGAATCTCGTTCGTTTCCATCAATCCATGGTGGAGGTTGCCACTTTACTCACATCACGAAATTTTTTTGACAGTTTACTCCCTAAGGACAGTTGACTCCATAACCGTAGGACACTTTACCCCTACTGTGAATAACAAAGAATCAGCTATTAATGCATAAATTATTAAAAGTTCCATTCATGCAGCATGAGTTGATGAGCAAATTTTCAAAGAATAATTTTAACCGATTTGGTGGGTGATTCTTATAGTAAATTTCACGCTGATTCCGAATATACCATAATTATGTTCCTATGTTTAGGATGGTAATTCACACCAAAAACCTCAACAAACACGTTTTTTAAAAGCGATTTTTGACTCTACATTTTCAAAATTTGAACCCTTGGAGTACTCCAAAAATTCTGGTCAACAAACTCATCCTTTCTTTTTATATTACTGAAATTTTAACAATTTTTTTTTTTTTTTTTAATCTTGATCCCTTGGGTAGATAAATATCGTCTGGAGTGACACACACACACATTTTCAAAAATTTGCATTACATAAATTTTGAAGCCATTGCAATAAAAACGTGAATCATGGATACATAAATATATAGGTTTGCCAAGTCGAATTCAGAACTTTTCAAACCAAAAATATGCATGTTATTAAGTTGTATACAAACATTCTTACCTCTGGATGAGTATGAAGCTGGGACTCGATGAAAAAAGTCATCATAGCTCCAAATTGCATTGTATGTACTAAGTACTCGGAATTATTACTCAAGTTTAAAAAAATCCAAACGAAGTATTTTTTAGGATTCATTAAGCCCCGACTCGTCTATGAATAACATCTTCCGATCTTCTGGTGCCCAATCGGTGAACATCGTGGCATAATCCTTCCTTTAACTAAAGATTTTCAGAAGTCGTTCTCAAGGAGAGAGACGTTGTATAAATAATTTAATTTCGATTCCTTTTTGGGAGGAGGCAGGGGATTTTGTGAAAACCTGGTCAGGTAAATTCAGGTTCACTCACGTCTGAATTTGCGTTGGAAAACTATGAATTTGGTTTCGAAAATTCTGAAATTGACTTGGAAAACCTCTATAAAACGATGGAAAATTTACTTAGATGAAAGGGTTTAGGTGGGGACTTATTTTTCGGTCACACGTTTCCAGTCAACGCCGTGGGTCAAGTGTCCATTTTTTGGACTTTGTAGCGGAGTAAAGTGGGCAACGGGCCGGAGTCAAATGTCCATTTTTTCTCGGATGGGAGTAAAGTGGGCGTCTTCCTCCTAATGGGAGCGAACATTTAAGTAGCTGAGTTGAAAAACTGGTTATGTCCATTTGAGTCGCCGATTTCCAAAAGCCGTTAAATCCATTTTTCGTTTAAAAAAAAAAGAGTTATCGTTGGATTTAGAATGGCCTCGGCTACAATTCTTACACGGTTTTAAGAGTCAAAACCCTTCAAAAACCCACGAACAACGGAAAAGAAAGAACTTACAAAATAGTGGCTTTCTTGTAGGAGGATACTATATCCATCCAGTCTTTCCCTCTGAATCAAACGCAATTTCACAATTTTACATTTTTAAAGAAAAATGCATTCCTTTACACTTTCTCAGGCCCTATTACAGGACATAACGACCTACTTTAAGCTCTCTTGACGAAAAGCCCACCCCTTGACCGAAATGATTAACAACCGAACAGCGGACCAGCCCGCACAAGTATTTTTAGGAAGTCCCTGATGAGGCAGATTTCTGCGAAACATGTTGGACAAATGAAAGAATAAACGGATCTTTAACATAAGGAAGAAGCCAGTTTACTTCCGCCCTCAACCCAGAAAGTGTACCAAATGGCTACCAACAAACAATAAAATAGTGGCTTTTGGAACGTGGTAAATTTGGAGAGATTGGCGAAATGGCTTTCAGAAAACAGGGTTTGAGAATCAAATGCCGCTAAAATAAAAAAATAAAAACGCCAACTTGTTCTGTTTTACAGTTAAGTTGTTGAATTTCGCAGGTTATTATTTTTTTTTTTTTATACCTATATATAAAAAGACAAATTGTAGGCTTAACTCGCTTGGATCATTAGCTATCAGTTTTTCGCGTTTTTCTCGATTTCACTAAAAGTTGAATTTGAACTTGAATGAACTCATTTAGAACCTTTTAAAAATCACAAAAAAAGTTAGGAGATGGATTTTTGGCCAATGTTCGACATTTTATGGTTATGATCAAAAGATTGGGCCTCACTGCGTGGAAACAAATCGAAACCTGACTTAAAACGCTCAACAGGCAACATTTTAATGAAAACGTGGGTCATAACCAGTTTGGCTTTAAACAAGACTGGTAGGCTAGGACCTACCTAACCACTCTTGTAACTGGCTAGAAGGACTTGAGATCAGTTCACCCTTTAGAGATAACTAACTGTAATCCTAAGATTGAGGACCAACCAAATAACAAATTGAAACCTACCTTGAACCAAATTGTAGGTAAGTACCTAATGGCTTCACTTATTTGCAGGAAGGAAAGAAAGTCCACACAGGTGGTGGATTTAGTGGCAAAGGATTCAAATTTGATGAGACAGAAGCGCAAATCGTCAACGAAAAGAAGAAATTCCAGAAAGCGGCTTTAGGTACGATTTTTGCATATTATATTTTTGTTAACCCTAGAGCAGCCACACCCTAGTATATCACACGCAGGTCCCCGAGACTTTTCAGATGAAAATACGGGTTTGAAACTATTTTATTAAGTGGGAAAATAGTTTTTATGGAAATTATCGTCGTAATAATTGGGGAATAATCTAATTTATGACAGGCTGATAGATGGGGTGCTATTCTAAAAATTATATCCATGCCATGATACAAAATGAATGTACTATAAAACGGAAAAAGGTATACTTTCGAAAAATAAGGCACATAACATTCACATAAGTCTCGTTCAAAAAGTCAGGAATAAAAACTGATGAAACCTAGATAAAACTCTCGCCTTTCATTTCGAGGAGTTCGCAAACCCTTTCAGCGAAATTGGGGTCATCTGCTCTCAAAAACTTTTCTTTCATTCTGAAAATAAATGAACAGCACGTTGGGCGTCGGAAGAAAAATGTAAACAGAACTTGACAAGATGTCATTAGCAGGAAGTACAGATGAGGCACAGTCTTCTGAGCCACACGGGGGTCTGGGAGACTCACATTGGAAAGCTACCTGAGCCACACACACGTCTCCGAGACCCCCTATGTTTTGGAAGAAACTGTACTTACGTGTACTGTCAGTGCGCTGTCCTTGAGATACCGATTGAGATTTGCATGGGGCTCTCCAATGCAGAGCGTGCTCAGTGTGGCCAATATGCGTAGTGAAAAATCCTGAATAGGTCTCTCAGACTCCCGTGTGGCCGTTTTTATTTACTTTATTTTATTTTATTAGAACATTACTATCTATTGACTTTTCAACCACCCAGCAACAAAATCCTGTCATGTCTGGTCAAGTAGTTCTAACCACTCGTAAAGTAAAAGTAAAGTAAAGTAAACAACCATTTCAGGATGGATTTTCGTCCGACTGCCACTCCTGGCGTCGCGGACGTCATCAGCTTTCCTCCAAAGGGAGGATCAGAATTTATTCTGATGATTTCGCTCATGGCTACTCCTCTCCCTTTGAACCATTCGTTCCACTTTTCAATAGCCTACGTCATAGTTGAGGTCTTAAAATGCTAATGTCTCCTCTGCCCTGGTGATGATGGTTGTCTAGGCTGAAATAGCGATCTCCTCAGTTTATCGATAAACTTACATAATACTCCAGCAGAGGAGTCTTTATTTACTTCCCAATATTTATATACCTATATTATTAAAATACAATTGTATAAAATACTCGGCCCTTCAGGCCTCGCCAAGGGGGCAAGCCCCCCTGGACCCCCTGGGATCTATCTCTTCTATACTTCGTATAGAACGAGGAGGAATTTACAAACGTAATTCCCTATCGTGTTGACGTTCATCTAAACTGGCAATCATCACGACTGAGAATCCTCACACAATCACAATCAGATCAGAATCCGTCACAATCTGGGACAAGATTCTGTTACAAAAAAATGAGTTGGGGCCGGGCTAAGAATTACGTTTGTAATTAAGAATACTACACAAGCTTTACCCTCTTTTATGGACTGCTAATGATTTCCATGGCTAGGCCCAACGTAACTTTTGTCTCATTATTGCTCCATGACACCGTTTCAGGTCTTCAAGACTCAGACGATGAAGATTTGGAGAACGACATCGATCAGCAGATCGAGAGCATGTTGGCACCCAAGCGAATCGTCAAAGAAATCAAAGCCCCAATGGGAACAGTCCTTACTGGAGCTGCTACACCAGGCATCATACAAAGTAAGTTCCTACTTTACTTGTGGTAATTATAATATTATGCTTATTAAGTGTTCTTCTTCTCGCTTTGGAATGCATCTTGCGTAATAATATTGCAAATTCATTACTGTGATACGTACTGCAACAATTATTTTAGGTTAATTTATTCTAATAACTCTGTGATTTTCTTGTGCGTTTCGCTCCGACTCTTGCTAGTTGGGGTTACGGAAGGTACGTACCGATGCTTCTAACCTTTATGACCTTATCCTATGTATCTAATTTTCTGAACACTTTATTTTCTACTTCATTTTACATCTTTGGGTAAGGGGGTTCCGCCAGTGGTGTGAAACATTTTTCCAACTTTTCTCAGCCAATAATCGATCAATGTCAAATCTGTTTTCGGCATTCTTTCTATTTTTTGATTCTGTAGGGCAGCACACTATCGAAATTTTAAATTTCAAAAATTTTACATTTTGTTATCAATTTAAAATTTAGAATTTGAAATTTCGATAGCGCGTTGCCCTGCAGAATTAAAAATAGAAAGAATGCCGAAAACAGATTTGAAATTGATCGGTTATTGGCTGAGAAAATGTGGAAAAACGTTTTAACGGTAAAATGGTAACAGGAGGGGGGAAAGGGGCGGTTACTTTTTTCTAAACATATTGGCATGAAGTAGTTGTAAGATTTGTGGTGAGAGTCTATATGAACTCTGCAATTCCCGAAATTTGAGAATTTTTGATGACGGTTGACAACCTGGCCGGAACACCCTTAAGATTATTAGAATGAGGACTGGCTGTGCCGTATGTTCAAGCAAAAACTGATGCATGTCACACATAATATTGTAGAATTTATTTTTTCATAGTTTACGAAAATATATCATAAAGTTCAAAAATATAGTGGAATAAAGAATGTTATGCCCTCCCTCATTTTTTAGAGACGATGAAAAATTGGAATTTAAAAAAATAGTAGGTAATAAAATTTGTGAACACATCTCTATTCTTTCTAATCGTCCAATTCTTCAGGTGGACCTATTTGTTCAAAAAAACCTCAATTTTCGCTAACTGTATAGGGGAAGATAGTTAAAAATATAGTTCCTCCCTACCTATCACGCATTTTTCTAATGCCCTCACGATCATTTCTAGTTTCTGCTGGCATATTGTGGTTTTCTCAGAAAGTCCAGTTATTGAGTGATTGTGTTGTAGCTGTTACTGCTGGGAATCCGTCGACTGACAAACTTGAGCTGGCTCGCAAATTGGCTTCGAGAATCAATATGGCTAAGAATCTTGGAGCAGAGGCGAAAGGTGCGACCCAGCAAGCGGCTGAGGCTATTCTCAAAGGGGGAGGCTCCCAACCGATCATTACTGTGAGTTGCACGTTGTGGAGACCACGTCACATCACTTTTTTGTCATTAATTATTTTTATTATAGCCATGGGAGTACGTAGGCAGTAGTGATGTTGAATATTACATAACTCACTGTGTTCAGCCGAAGGCCTTTAATTGGTCACACTACGTAAAAAAGAAAATAGGGACGGAAATTAACAAAATGTTTTATCCAATGTTTCCTAAATACAGGTCAGTCATCAGACGCATTCAGTTCGTAGGCTAGCAAATATCGTAGCAAAATAGGAATTGCGAGCGCAGAATCTTTAGATTTTTAAAAAAATAATCGAAATGCCGACCAAAAACGTCAAAAGAGCACCGAATTTCATTATCCCAACAACACTGAGACGTATAGAATCAGTTGAAAATTTGCAGACATTTTTAAGAATAGATTTGGGATGCAAAATCGGTCGCCAACTATCGATTTTGAAAATCGTTTCTCAATCAAAAGCTTAAAACCGATTGCACCAATTAATCGGGTAACAAAAACCAATTTTTCAAAAAACTTGTTGTTTTTTTGTTTTTTTTTTTAATTGGAAAAGAATTATGTGAATGTTTTGGGGGTTTGGTACTTTACCTATCAAAATTCGGTAGGTTTTTATTTATTTAAAATTCAATTATCTTTTCTTTTTTTGCAATAATAATGGAACTTTCAATGGGTGCATGAAAAATAAAATTATAACGGTGAGGTCATTCAAGATTTAAAAAACTGGCTTGGTTCAATATTTTTAATAATTGCAAATGTCAAGGCCATAGACAAAACCAAATCGACTTGTGATTCACATTTCTAAGTTATTCAGAATGTGTAAAAATTCATCTCGGTTCGCCGAATTTTCAACATGAAGGGTATCCTATTAGCATCTCTATGGGATGGTGGAACTGACTTTATTTGGCCTGCCCTAAGTTCCAATTAGCAGTGATTTTATTTGGGTTTTGTGGGTTATTTATTTAGTGAGCTGGAATGATAGGGAGAACAACCACGCGAAATCCACACTCTCCCGGACTTGTGACACGGCTCCTTCTTGATTAACATAAATTAACCTATACTCAAGAAGGCCAAGGGTTACAACGTTGCACTCTCCTCAGAGGGGACCGACATGGATGTTGCCCCTACCACCCCAGCTCTTCAGTAGTGCAAAACCACATCGTCCCTGCCTCACCCACAACCTTACGGTTATACGGCAGTATTCATCACTATGGGATGGTGGAACTGACGTTATTTGGTCTGCCCTAGGTTCCAATTAGCAGTGATTTATTTGGGTTTTGTGGGTTATTAATTTGCTGAGGTGAAATGATAGGCAGAATAACCACGCGATATCCGCACTCTTCCTGACTTGTGAGACGGCTCCTTCTTGATTAATATAATTTAACCTATAAGTAGTCAAGAAGTTGTAGTAGTTGTGGGTGAGGCAGGGAAGATGTCGGTCCCCTCTGAGGAGAGTGCAACTTGTAACCCTTGGCCTTCTTGACTATAGGTTAAATTGTGTTAATCAAGAAGGAGCCGTGTGGATATCGCGTGGTTATTCAGCCTATCATTTCAGCTCAGTAAATAAATAACCCACAAAACTCAAATATGTTAGCTATGGTTGCAGGAGCTTGACATCGTATCAAGTAGAGACTTTCTTTGCAAACCTCATTTGCATG
>JAEMON010000002.1:20922527-20932570 GCA_030264115.1 Lygus lineolaris | reverse complement strand
AAAGCCTTCCTAAAGGTAATGCTTTATTTCATTTTACTTCATTAGGTTGGCTTTTAAATGGGTGAGGAGATCACGCGTGACGTCATCTGTTATGATGAGCAGAGGGTGCCCCCACGCGGGGTGGGTGACGTTATCCGCATCTTTTTAAGCAAGAAGCTGGCATCAATAGCTTCCGTAGTCCGAAAATTGGGTACATGGACCAGTTCCTATCTCCTTGTTTTCTAAAAACGTGAGATCGGCAACGGTCGAAATTTCAACTAAATTGTTGTTCAAATTCAACTACACTTCGTACACTTATTCACAAGTATGGGTGGCACCTGGAAAAAATGTCGGGGCGGTTTTTTACTATTGGTAGCGGCGTACGGGGGCAGTGGAGGCGGTAAAAGTACTTTCCTGTGGTTGTGCCATCTAAATAACCAGCAAGTTCGTTTCTAGCACCCTTCAAAACCCCTATGACGCACTTTTACACTTTTTTCTCCCGTACGGAGAGTGGGAAATAAATAATAAGTATGAGCGGTTCCCACCTCCATGTTTTCTAAAAACGCGCGATCGGCAACGGTCGAAATTTCAACTAAATTGTTGTTCAAATTCAACTAAACTTCGAGAACCCAAAAGCTTGTAGGAACGCGCTTTTCGAGCCCCCCCAACACAGTCCTATTGTGATTTGGAATAGTCTTTTGATGAAAAATTTGTCGGAAACTTCACGCGGAAGATACGCTTTCCAGCTCCCAAACGCCAAGACCAACACAACAAGACTACGAGTGTACCTCCCGGGGTACCCCGTGGCGACTCTTTCCAAAGCAGCCCTGAGGCTGAGGGAAGCTCGAAAAAGTTTTTAGAAACAAACCTAATGGCGAATCAGGCGAATTAAGGCAGGAATGTTAATGGACACACTTTCACGAACACTTTCAAAAACAAAATTCAAATAGATAGGCTGGTTTATGAGCTCTCTGAATATTATCCACGGAATAGGTAGATACATAGTGATTGACATAAAATTTTTCTCTTCAGGATAATTATAATGTTCACCTACTCTCTCATTGTCGGACAATCTCAACAGTGGACGAATTTGTAGGTCCTCACACTGTCCACTATTGGGAGGTTTCCCTCCTGTCCAACACAAAAGCATAATATAACTACTTATAAACCTCGCAGGTGTAATAAACACGCATGAATAATGACGTAAAGGGATAATATTCTACGGATACGTTGGATACCTACTTAATTTGGAGATTAGAGGCGAATGGAATCTACCTAGGTGTCAACAGACGGTGTCGGATGTCCACTCCCCAGGAACAGGCAGTTTACCAGCTTACGCGAAAATAACCTTTCATTGAATTGTTTTATCAGACACAATAAATAACAAATTTCGAATTTCAGATGCATAAATAAGTGGAAATGAAAGGAAGGAAGTGAAAACTGTGTTTTGGCGCCTTCGTTAGAGAAAACTTACAACGTTTTCGAGCCCCTATACGGGGGTGGCTGGGAGTCGGACAATTCGTGGCAAATTTTAGAGAAAATACTTACAATTTGACAACAGAGAATCCTTCGTTTAATCCGGAGCGTACCGGAGCTATTTTCGTCGAGGAAATGGGCCCATAGTTTTGGATTTCACGAGTAAAAACGGCAAAATCTTAAATCAACAACTAACACAACAAAAAGACTTCCAACATGGCGGCCGCAACAAGCAAGAACAACTAGGCCACGAATACCAGTGTGACCAACTGTTCTCCCATCGATCCCGCCTAAGCACAAGAAGTGTTGTTATAGTATAGATACATGTTATGAATATGATTATACTTACATTCGGTATAGATACATAAAAATGCGATGCATGGGATTTTTTGCTCTGTACATGGATTTCTACATGAAGGGAATTTCCTTTGAGCAATATGGAAGTTGAAATAGAATGGAAGCGCCGTCATCCAATCGGTTTTGTGAACACCTCGCATTGGTTTGGTGTTTTCTACCGTTGCGGCAATTAGGTGCTGTGTTGTTGAAGGCGCCGCACAGTGGGACGAAAAAATGACCGATTGTGTTATAAGGTCATGTCAATGATAATGAATGGCGGTTTTTATCATTGCAGATTGTTATTATTATTAGTTATTAGGAATGGATATACCAAGGAAGTTGGAAGCGCCCTCACCCCTGCGGTTCTGTGGCGAAAAGCCTCTCGCTGCATAGTTTAGTTTACCGTTCAGTTGCAGGCGCAGCAACTCTTTCTGTCCAGCAGGTAGGATTGATGAAAAAAAGTCCGGCTCGAATATTCAAAGAAATCGAAAGACTACTTCCAATGTTGACAAAAAGAGGGCAAGAAATTAAAATACACACAAGAAATGTTATTAAGATTGGCAACTATGTAGAGTGTATAGACCAGTTGTAGGTAGCTCACTTCCCATATTCAAAAATTGATTAACACAGTACGATATTCAACTTACCTCTTTTGCCGAGTAAAGAACATCATTCAGCTCAATAAACTTAAAATACTGTAGAATGCTTTAGTTAATTCTATCCTTTCCTACGGCATATCTTCGTGAAGTACCTACGTAGTGCTTACGAAACACATCTACACCTATTGAATATCGTTCACAAAAAACTATAAAAAATTACCTTCAACTATCCTAAATATTTCATAACTAACAAACTATTCGAAGGGACCAAATTATTCAGTATCAAACATCTACTATGTCAACAGATTCTTAAAGACCTCCTCATACACCCAGAAAATTATCCAGTTGGAAAATCCGGCTATCATACGAGTGGTAGAAACAAATAATACGAAATTCCCTTTAAAAAAAAAAAAAATTAGATAGACACAAACTACCTATAGCAACGTACCGCCGAAAATCGCAAATAAGCTTAATATGGAAATCTGAGTGCGTCCATATCGATTCCAACTGAAAAAAGTAAGTTCCTTTCATGCAGCATGAGTTGATGAGCGAATTTTCATAGAATACATAATTTTAACCGATTTGGTGGGTGATTATTATAGAAAATTTCACGCTGATTCCAATATACCATAGTATTCCTATGTTTAAGATGGTAATTTACACCAAAAACCTCAAAAACACAGTTTTAAGCGATTTTTTGCTCTAAATTTTCCAAATTTGACCCCTTGGAGCACTCCAAAAATGTTGGGCAACGAACTCATCCTTTCTTCTGATATTGACATTCTAAAACTTTTGATCTTGGTCCCAAGGTGAAACATACGAGTATATTCTTCGAAAATTCGCTAATATGACCATCATGAAGAGGAAATCATAGTGAATCAATTGAGCTTCTCATTCGTTCGCGTTCAATTAGCCATCCACTTTGGGCGCAGCGTTAAATTGTTTACTTCAAGAGAAATATGATCTGGAGCAGATCCAGACAATTTGGCGGCTCCCAGGTTATTTTTGTTGTGTTATTGTGCGTAGGTACCCTACACATTATCTATGATCAACTTGTTCTTCGCATTTTTGTTGAGTTCACCACTTTTCAATTAGTTTATAAATATATTATGAAATACTGCGCTCTCTCTGTAGTTCTAAGTCTACTTGAACATAATAAAATATGAATTATACATTTATAATATACCTATACATCCGTTATCCTGGGACATCTTCAAGACGCGAGCTCTTGTATATTTTCAAGGCCACTCCACCTCGAACCTTTCTTCCATTTTCCTTCTCAACTATTCCTCCTTCATTTATTCTGTCTTATGTCGCCATTCTCTTATTCACTTCAATAAAAAACTTAATGACTTATTCCCAGTAGCGTAGCTGGATACTTTTTCCAGAGGTACCGCACCCATCACCTCTCCATACTCCCCTTCCCATCTTCATGACACCCAAGTTCAACCTCGTACCATGCAAATAAGTCCTATAAAGCAAAACATAATTAAGGCAAATAAAAAAATGCACTAAAATGCTTGGGGTATGGCCGGTACCTGCGCTACCCTTGACCCCTGCTCATTCCCGGTTCAATTTTGTTGAGTGCGCACAGAAGATGACATCGTCATCTTGAGTTTATAGACCGTTCCTAAAATTTCGTCTTGATTGCATAGGTAGCGAAAATGTTACATTCAACTTGTGGGGTACGATTAAGAATGACCTAATTCAAGAATTCTGTTAACTTCAGAATTAAGGACTTCTCTATGATGAGGTTTTCGAAGTAATTACCTTTCTTAATCATGTTGTCATCGGAGAAATGGAAGGTGGTCAAACATAAATAAAACAGCAATCACATAGAAACCAATAATTTTAATGTGAACAAAAAAGAAAAAAATAGTAGTAAAACGCCATATTTCACACAAACCACACAAGAGGTAGCAAGTTTGTAGTAGCTATCTATATAGATAAATTTTTGGCTCGGTCGTCGGAGAAACGAACGGGCCTTATGTTTTAAATTAAAAGATCCTCTAATTCACAAGGGATTATCCTTGAGGATGAAGTTCACTAAAAAATAAAACCAAGTACCTATAGGTACTTATTGATTTTAAAAAGAAACTTTCATGATTCTTGAGTTAAAGATATTGCTGTATTTCACATTACGTACACTAATTATCACAATAAAGTTCAAGCTTTATGTACAAGAAATTAAAATTGTAGAGTTCCTGAGGAAAAGGGAGAGGTGGTGGGATCTGTATAATCAGCTAAATGACAGAGTCAGGTATACTTACTTAAGATAAGTAATCGTAGTTGGTCGCTTATGTTACAGAGGGCTTACAAAGGGAAACGAGGGAAACAAAGGAACCAAAAGGTTGCTGCTTATAAGTGAGGCAACCATATTTTGTTGAGGTCCCAAAGTCTGAAGTGCATGATGATCTGTGGAGCACGAAATTGACAAGGCAAACCATCTGGGTAGGTAGGTAGTAAGGAGAAGGGAGATATACCTAATTTCATAGACATTCAACATGACTGGATTCATCAAGAACCGTACACGAGATGTGATCACCTGGCTAACCAACTTGGTGAAGGTATGAAAAGCTTTCACCTTTACAGACGAGCCTTTTCAGGCCCAGTCACCATGAGCGCACTTGGATTTCCACCAGTACGATGGTGTTTGGGTCAGGTACATGGTTTTGGTTACATAAATATGGTCAAAAATTGAAAACAGCACAATGAGGAACACTCTTAAGACTCCGTATTGACGGCTTCACGAGCGTGATGAGTCTTTATGTGTTTGTTGTGGTTGGACTTAGTGGATGAGGTTTTGTTGCAAATGTGACAGGAAAACGGCTTAGCTCCCGTATGCGTTCTCATATGCTCGACTAGATAATATTGCCGGTGGAAGGTTTTACCGCACTCATTGCAAACAAACTTCTTCTCATTCAAATGCTCTTTCTCGTGTCTACTCCAGTTGTGTTTCCTATTGAATTGCATACCGCAATGGTTGCAAGTGAAAGGCTTGCTGTTAAAATGCGCTCTAATATGAGCTTGGAGATCGCTTTGGCGCACGAATGCACTCTTACAAAGAGTGCATTTGTACGGTTTGGACATCCGTGAAGCATGAGTCCATCGGTGGAGGTGAAGGTTCCACTTTGTGTAGAACTTCTTGCCGCAAACTATACACCCAAACTGTTTGACAGTTCCATGCTGCTTCATATGAGCCCTTAGTGAAGTGTCCACAAACGTCAAGTTACAAATAGGACAAACAACGTTTTTCTTCTTCACGCCTGTAGCGGGCAGGTACTCATTATTATGAGCTTTACGGATGTGTCGGGTGAGACTGGCCATATGGATGTACCGCTCGCTACAATACATACACTGCTTTGGCTTATCATCATGGGTTTCCTGGTGCCACTCCAATTTCTTCTTCGAAGAAAACGTTTCTCCGCACTCACAGAAAAATTCTTTCACTTGCTTTTTCAGCTGAAAATGAACGGTATCCTTATGCTGCTTCAAGTTTGAATACCTGAAATCAGAATAATCCATAGTGAGAAGGGATGATAACTAGCTTATGGAGACAGTAGGATGGATCACAGGGTAGGGTAGTAGGAGAGTCCATTACCCCGATGCTTATTGTCGGGCGATTTCCATGAACAAAACAGTAGGTAGGACCAGGGGCAACTACACGAAATTCTGTATATCCTAAGTTCTGCGAGACTTAATCAAACAAAATGCCATACTAACCTCTTAAATTTCTTGTCACACATATTGCACTGGATGGGGGCATATCCAGTATGCCCATTCATGTGTTCTTTCAACTTCTGGTTGGTAATGAAAGTCTTGGGGCAGAGGGTGCATGCATGAGGTTTGACAATCAGGTGAATCTTGGCATGTCCAACGAGGCTCGCCTTGCTTTTGAAGGTCTTTCCACAAGTTCTACATTCGAGAGGGTGCACTTTGACAATGTGCTCAGTGTATTCCTCCTGCGACTTAAACTCTTCCTGGCACACGCAGCACTGCCTCGTCACTTTCTTGTGCTCCATCTTAATATGGATCTAAAAATGAGTAATTAAACAATTTATTAGGAGCGAGTAGAAAGGCAATTTCGTAATTTATAACACGGGGACAACTCAATGCCATAAAAAAAAAATATTAAGCTGTTGAATTGAAGTTTACCCTTAGATCCTTCAAGGATTCCAACTGTAGTCCGCATTTGATGCACATAATGGCCCGTTGACTCTTGAGGAGTTCAGGTTTGGTGTCAGAAGCACAATGAATGGATGCCACGTGTACACGTCGTTCTTTAGGGCAGGGAAAATCCTCGTCACAATAAAGACAGGGATATCGCTTCAGTGATTCAGTCTTCCCTTCCCAAATAGGGGCTGGCATCCCAATTTCATCCTGTAGAAAAAGATCAATTGATTACACATTCACTGGAGTAAAATATATTATTGCATTGAAATTATGAAACAATTTAGAGATGGTGAGGTAGGGATAGAAGGCTTCTACAAAGTTGGTTGAACCAGACCTCCACATTTTGTAAATAAATCAGACAAAGATCATCCGTTCTGACTCCTCAATTCATCAGTATCCGAAGGATTGAGGCCACCAACATGAAGTGCTCAAAGTATGAACTTACATGATCCCAGGAGTGTACTGTGTTGACACTACCGTGCCCAGAGAGCTCTCCTCTTGCAGGCATACACTCGTCTGCTTGGATGTTCTGAAGCCCAGAGTCACTGCGAGCTTCCACATCGTCTTCTTGCTCTTCAAGATACAAGCGACGCTGGTGTTCAATCAAATGGTGATCATCGTCATCGTCATCACCATATTCTGAAGCTGAAATTATCATCCGTATTAGCAAAACATGAATATATCAAATATTATGTTTATTCGCAAAAGAAAATTGGCACTCCACAATAATAGAATGTTACCTGCGGTGTTGATACGGCATGGTAAGAACGCAACATAAGAGTAAAGCCTGCCAATAAGAACTGCTCATGTGCACAGATAATTACCATGAATGGAGTCATCAATGAAGTCTTCGCTATGCCTAGCATCTTCATCTTGAAAATCGGATGTGATAAATTGGTCTTGGCTCGAGTCCCGCTCAACATTTGTAAGGGCAATGACAGAATGAGACTGATTGACATGGTCAAGGGGTGTATGAATCACACTGGTAGGCTTGGCATCCGTAAATCGATGAGTTTCGTCTGTGGCCCTTTCAACAAGGCTGTGACTTTCTTCATCTTCAGATACATGAATCACCATAGGAGCATGACTCTCCTCCACCTTCTCCTCATAATCACATTTCTCTTCCACTTCAACCATAGGGAGAGGCACAGTCTCAGGGCTTCCCTGCCTGAACTCTTGCTGCCCAGGTTGAACATTTATTAGTGTTGTTATAACCTCGTTACCTGAAAAAGTATATCAATAATTTAGAGAGAAGCATAACTTAATCATCAAATGAAATGTTTTAAATATTCCCATACGAAAATTATCTACATCATTGAGAGGCGGAAATCAAATTTTAAGGCTCTACAAAATTAGAAGATATCAGACGTAACTCGGAACTAGACTAGACACATCCCAACTGAAAAAACGTCTGCCAAGTTGGGTGGGCAGTATAGCTTCCTCACTTTTATAACATGGACGTATAGAACCAATTAGTGAATATTTCAACGAAATTGGTAGAATAGTTTTGGAGTAAGGAGCATGCCTATAAATAAATTTAAATAAATTCCAAATTTGCGCATGCGCAATAGCCATTACTTGTCCAATTGATGCGAAATTTATAAGTAATTGTCTTGGAGTCAGCCCTCAACTACCCTCCGAAATTGAGCGAAATCCGTCCATTAGGAACAACTAAGAAATCGTAGTTTCAGGATATTTACGTTAGCGCGTGCGCACACGCTAGTAGTGGTCCGATAGCGGTGAAATTCATAGGGGACCTTCTAGGGTCTAACTCGCGTAATCCCTGAAAATTTCACCGAAATTGGTCGAGTAGTTCCAGAGATACGCCTATGACAACAAATTTCAAGTTTGCGCTTGCGCAGTAGCTATTACTGATCCAATCGTGACGAAATTCATAGGGTATTATCTTGGAGTCAGTCCAAAAGTACCCTGCAAATTTGAGCGAAATAGGTCAATTAGGAACAGAGATACAGGGGTTTCAGGAAATTCAGGTTTGCGCATGCTCTCAGGCTACTAGTGGTCCGATGGCGATGCAATTCATAGGGGACCGTCACGGGACTAACCCGCACAATCCCTGAAAATTTCATCAAATTCGGACCATATCTTCATATAGTTTTGCCTGGGACAAGGAATTGACTACAGACAGACCGACAGACACGGAACCAAAATTGTTCAGAAAGCTCTGAAACGTACAAAGCAAGTGGAAATTTTGATTTTGGAGGAAAAAAATTTTTTTTTTTCTTGCACGAATACATAGCTTCCTACCTTCGGTAGTGAGGGAAGCAAAAATTGCCAGTCATGCAGCATGAGATTTAATGAGCAAATTTTCAAAGAATCATTTTAACCAATCTGGAGGGTGATTCTTACAGGGAATTTTGAGCTCATTCCGAACATTCCATTTTTAAGTTTTAATGTTCAAGATACCTAGTAATTTACACAAAAAACCTCAAAAAACAATTTTTTAACCCTTATTTTCCAAATTTAACCCTTTGGTGTAGGTACTACGAAAATTCTCAAATTTTGATTTTTTTTGGAATTTTTAGATCGATTCCAGGGTCAGATATCGTCTGGAGTGACATACATACGTGTTATGTACCTACATTTAAAAAATGTTACACTTTAGGAGCCGTTTTAGAATGGTCTGAAACGGATTTCCATGGAGAAAATTTATAAATTTTGCATTATCAACATTTTAAAGCCAGTGAAATAGCTGAATTTCCTTCGAAAATTCGATAAAATTCAAGATGAACAGTAAAAATCTCTAGCTTGTGAAAGTGATGAAATCCCAACAAAAACATTGATAAAGTTATAAGAAGTACATATTTTATAGAAGGTGTATATCTACCTGGAGAAGCCACGTTAGCAGCCACTTGTCCTGGCATCTCCGGATGCCTCCTAGCGTCGCTATGATCGTCTTGGTGTGGGTGTTGCTGCAGCTGTGCATGCTGCGATGGCTGCTGAATGAATTGCTCATGATGTTGAGAGCCATGCAGAACCTGCTGCTGTTGATAAATCGGGTACGTCATCAGAGGGGCCAGGATATTGGTTGTCACTTGCTGACGGCCAAAAAATATATGTTCCTCAGAAACGACCCGGAAGGGGTTGATGATGGCAGAGTGTGGATGAAGCCCCGAGGCCCGCTCTCGGTCTGACACAGCTCTAACCAGCGCCTCGATCACCTGGTCTTTCGGGTGAGTCTCCAAATGACTGTTAAGGGACATACCCTCCCTCAGGTACAAGGTGCACACTGGACACGCTACCAGTCCTTCCATTTTGGCTGGTGTGGTTGCTTCTTACCTGGATCGACAATATATAATATACAAAAATTGAGTTACCGTTGAACCACACTTGTTAATCCACAGCAAACATGAAATTTAATTCATTTGGAGAAAAAAAGTTCCATTCATGCAGCAAATTTTGAAAGAATAATTTTACCCGATTTTTTGGATGATTCTTATAGGAAATTTCACGTTGATTCCG
>JAEMON010000002.1:20885635-20902623 GCA_030264115.1 Lygus lineolaris | reverse complement strand
TGGAGTACTCCAAGGGGTCACATTTTGAAAATTTAGATTCAAAACTCGCTAAAAGGAACATAAATATGGTATGTATATTCGGAATCAGAATCAGCGTGAAATTTCCTATAAGAATTACCCACAAAATCGGTTAAAATTATTCTTTAAAAATTCGCTCGCCAACTCATGCTGCATGAATGGAACTTTTTGATGCCGAATAGTTTACGTTTTGTTGGTTTGTCGGTTTTTGAGGTGACTCATTCAAGTGCAAGAATGAAATCATAAGGCCAAGGTCGAGACTTCTACGCCCGAGCCTAATAAGTAATAACAAATACATTTCGTGGTTAAATCAAGTTCTTGCTGAAAGTTTGTTTCAAGCATCTAACCTGTCATCTCTAGGGTGGAACACAATAGCTGTAACGAAGTCTATGTGCTGGAAACAACAGAGGCACTCCTTCCTGGAAATGTGCCAAAGACGGACAGTCTTATCCATGGATGAGGAGAGGATGAAATAATTTTTGGACCACGAGACGTCCAAAAGGTCGGATGTATGACCTGAGTAAGTGCAGAATGGCTTAGGCATGAACGGGGCTCGGGCTCCTAATTCACCCAATAATGCGTTCTGGTCTTCAGAGGAAATTTGGGAAACGATCGACTCCTGAGAAGGCGTTGGGGACACCTTTTCCGCATTATACTTAGTCCTCATGTCCTGAAAATTTTAATACGAAACATATTTCATTAGCCTCAATAACTGCTACAGTCTACAGGTGATCTGGTAAAAGCGAGAATGAGTTGAAGAATCCATAGATGCGTATAATGGAAAGCGAAGTAATGAGGAGCAAACCTGGAAATAAGGGTAGGCACTTCGTACGACCCATATCCGCAGTACTCTGTCTTGGCCAGCTGTTGCAAGGAGACGCCCGCAAGCAGAGAACTTCATGCACCAAACAGGTCCCATATGCTCACCACTCAAATCCTGTAAGGAAGGAGAGCTTTGTAATGACATGGTTATCAATATTATCATACAATAATATAAAATCCATGTGGGCGTACGTACGGAGGACTTTTCAAGAGGGTTAAGGAAGGGGAAATTCGCCGATTTAAATGTGGAGTGATATGTAATAAATTTACAGCTTTCCAACGAGTGGTGAACGATTTTTGTGCGATGAAAATTGACATAGTTTCCATCCCTTGGCAACGATTCGGTTGTAGGTGAAAATCATCACAACTGACGCGACTTTTTTTTTTCAAAAGTCAAGAGGAATCTTGGACCGCGAGCGGGCAGGAGAGTCTCAACGCGGCGATAATGCAAGCGATAATAATAACATAAATATAATTTATTATTATCGATTGCCGCAAAAGTAACCTTTTAATGTCATAGCATGAGTTCCATGTGCTAGATTTTCATGGAATAAAATTCATTAATTTTTAATGTATCGTACCAAAATAAGTACCTAATTATTGATTGTAAATTCGTTATGAATAACGAGGATATTCGTAGAAGGAAAAAGTTCTGAATTCGGTTATTTCCAATAAAAGTCTACGTATGCTGGAGGAAACTTCGTTTGCTGCGGTAGGTTCTTCGTTTTGTTACTTTCAATTATTCTGTAGACGATTATATTTATTATAATAATATTATAAAAATTAATGAATTTTATTCCATGAAAATCTAGCACATGGAACTCATGCTACGACATTGAAAAAGGTTAAGATTGCTGCAATCGAAATAACTGGTACCTAGGGTAATTATCCTACCTTATCTAATTAGGTAGGTAGGTAATTTACATGTAAATATTATTATAATTAGTGAGTAGGCAAATTCAAGCAAGGCACTTACTTGAACGAGTTGAACGCTGTCGAACTCGTAGGGACCTTTGTGACTGCTGGAGGCTTTAATTTTAATGTATTGCTCACCAGTAGACGTGGCTGCAGCAGCAGCTGCCTCATCGACAACCTAACACAACAAATTGATTCAATCAGGAGAGAATTTAACACAATTACCAAGGAAGTAAAAAGGAAAGTAAAAAGGCAAATCGGCCATGTTTGTACTGCATGGAACAAAAACTTGAGTAATGCTAAAATGGGTTTCTAGAAGCCTCTTCTTTAGTACCAATCCTTGTCTCATGCAGACTTGACCACCCACTTTCAGAGATCACTACAAATGAAACCATGAAAAAAGGGATATCAAAACAGGGAGGATATTCTTTAAGCAAATAAGATTTCAAAATGTATGTGCTTGTGCTTACCTCTTCCTTAGGATCCTCTTTATTATGCCTTCCGATAGTTTTGGCTTTGATCATGGTCCTTTTAACAGCTGAGCCGAAGAACTTCTTCATTTGAGCGGTGCGTCGTTTAACCATTCCAGATTCGGACTCTCCGTCAATGCCAGTCGCTCCACTCCTCTTGGAGTCGAGACTATCATCGTCACTCTCCCTTTGGGATTTTTCGAGAGACGTGTTCGACACGTACTCAGACGTCAGCCGCATGATATGGAGGGACAGAGGGTTGATGCACTGAGGAAGCTTGTCTTCAGCAATACTCAGCGGCACCCGTTCCCCCGTATCCAGATTCAGCACTGTGACCTGCTCCAAGATTTCCTAGATTCACCAAGTGGCCGAACGGGGGTCACAAGGTGGCCGCAAGGGACAACACGTGCAAATGAGATACTACTTGCTCAAGAAGGGTGGGTAGGTACACCTAGTGTTTGTTGGCTAAAGAAATCTACTGAGGAAGCGGAGCCAATGGGAAATTGTTTGAAAGAGGACTTGAATGTGTAGGAAATTCATGCGAATGAAGCGAGAGAAGATGCAAACTCAACAGTTGGGCAGGCTTAGTCTTCATCCAGATACTACTGGATAGTAATTATGAATTACGAGTAATCAAAGACAATAACAAATTAACGCCAATGAAGTGTGGACTGGAACTAATGGACAAAATGTTTGTACAAGCCACTGTTAAGTCCAGATTCAAAAATTTGACTCAACGTCCATTGCACACTCGCCTGATCCTGAACCTTGCAGCGAATCCCCCTATAACTACTCTGGCGAAACACCTTAACTAATAATTATTTCAATGAACAGGCCATAATAAGCAATAAAATAAAGTTAAAAGAATAGGTAGGTACTAACTTGAATAAAAATTATAATTTTTTTAAATAGCAGGTAAGGTTTGTGCAGCACGTTTGTTCCCCACTGAGACAAGCTGTAGAACCTTGCGGCGTCGCGGCCCGGGGTATCATGTGGAAGCCCTGGACTTCATAAGGAAGCGTTTTGGGCTGGGTAACTCCCCGTACTGTCTGGTATACTTGGGGACAAGAATAATGTTTCTCTTTCACTGCCCTCAAAACAATGGTTAGGGGTGAGCAGAATCGAGCCTGCATAGAAATGATGAAAAACTCGGAATTGAGTAAAATTACTGGATTCTGCAGAGAAGCATAGCAGCACGGACGGGATAAAACTTGGACAAAAAAATTATTAATACATGTCATGTCAATTGCGATGGTGCTTAGTGCGATTGATGCAATCTGAACGGCTCAACTTGCAGAAATCGTTCTAGTATTGGTAAATTAAAAAGAAGTTCTGACCGCTGAACTATACGTGAACGTCGTAAAATTCCAAGAACTTCCTTTCTTTACGAATGAGTTTACTCAATCAACGTTCCTAAGGAAGGCTGAGTTCACGAAGGAGGAAGAGGATGAGAGAATTCTCCTACATAGGTAGCCTATAATCTAAATTAGGGCTTGCTAATCATTTTGAAGAAGAATAAAACCCATCAAAATCGGATGATCTCTGTGGCCCGTAAAAGGGGACAAACATCTGGATTAATCTTTCATTATTAGGTATAGATTACTCATGAAGAATATTCATGGAATGACTGTTTCATTGGTGATTAGGTTAGGAAACTGGACAGAAAAGTCAGCACCTCAGCTGAAGAGACTGTTTGCTTGCCCAACTGTTTAGGTTAACACCAGTTGGATAGTAGGAGCCAAATATTGTAAGTACCTATTATTAATAGTAAAGACTTGTTAATCATAAACAAAGGTCACCTACAATTAAATCGCATGACTGAATAGGCTATTGATTCTAATTGCATTAAAAAAAAAAAAAAAAAAAAAAAATGCCCTTGACGCAGCTCGATGATTTTTGCTCATGCGAACATGAGTGTGATGCACCAGATCAAATTCGGAGAATTTCCTATTCAATTAATTGCAAATTAAGCTGACGTCATGTTGGAATCATACAAATTCAATTTGCCCGTAATAATGAATGTTATGGATGGATACCAAATAGCAAAAGAAACAAAACGTGCAGATGTTAGGTAAGTGATCGGTGTATGAAGTGTAAAGTGACAAAATTCATAGCAGGAAAATCACCTCTGGTCGCCACGCTTTGTTTGGTGCCTCTACACATAACGCTGAGTTTAGGAATTTAAGCCTTGAACAGGAGTGCTTAAAACCATTATTAGACAAAAACTACACTAAAAGAAAAACAAAGCTATAGTGTTAGAGGAGACAACTGTCAATCGATTCTCTAGGTTTCTTCTTCTACTTACATGACCATCAATGGATATCTCAATAGGCTGTGATTAATAAAACTCGATTACAATTTATTTACCAAAGACAAAACTTGGCCAGTTATACAGATAGAAGTAAAATTGCCTTTGCCTCCGATCCTAAGTTACTGATATTGTAGACGTATCTGCATAAGAATATTTACCCTTTTCTCTGTAATAACGGAAACGAATGTAAGATGGTTTCAGGCGTAGGTACCTATAAATATGGGGCGCATGGGGCGTACCTATGAATGTACAACCTACGTAATCTAATAATGCGTCTAGTATTTCCACATCACTGCAAAGACATTTTCCCCCCTACGGTATAATGGTCTTTCAGTCCTTACTATTTACGATTGTATTTAGCCACATCTAGCAACCTAGACTAAAAGAAGACTTGTGATGCGGGTCACTCCTATCTTCACTCTTCTCTTCTCTTTCTCTATCTCGTCCATTTATAGTAAAGTGCGATGGATTACAAGGACTATACCGTCAGTTGTAAAACATTGCGACAACCAACTTGGATATTCAGAGTTCGGTATTTCTTGAGACTTTCACATTAAATACTCGTAATATTGACCTAGATCAAGTTTGTTAGGAGAAGTGGAAAGGTAGTAATGTAATCACAGGCAGTAAACAAAATTAGCAAAATTAAAAAGGCAATAGTATCCTCTGTTTCAGGAATCGCCTAAATAGAAGATGTATGGTAATTTAGATTTATGGACCTACGCGAGGGAATATCCTCGTAGGTAGTTGTATATTTGTGGTAGGCAGGTACCTATGCATTTAATTGTCTAACTCGGTGGGTAACCATAAGGTGTTCTTGTTTAATAATCTGTTTGGGAAAGCTGTCTCACTCTTTTGTAAAATTCAAATTTTTTTAAATAGAAAAACATCTAAGTATTACTCTAAGTAAACATCTAAGTATCATCTAAATGATCTAAGTACCTATTGCCTACGTAAAAACACACAAATGGCTTCTTACAATGTTTTATGTCTGGAATTATTCTAAATTGGTTGAAAGTTACAAAAAACGGAGGTGTTCTCCCTAACAATCTGTTCCATGAATTTAGAGTTAAAAGTCACAGCGGTTTAGACGTTTCGTGAGGTTGTCGGTTTTGTGTCGTCGGTCCGTGTCACTTCTGGGGAGGAACTGAGAGACTGATTGGCTGGGGCGCATCCGGTTCTACACCTTTGAAAACCCCTGTATCCCAATTTTCAGCTCCAAAATCCGAGTAGTTTGGTGGAAATAAGCTAAAGTAAAAACGCTTGAGGACATCTATTGATATCTCCCTTCTACATGGGTCCCACGTACAGGAGCAGGAGAGAGACGTAAATGACTGATGACATCGCGATTTTTCCTTCCACCTTTTCACCCACTTTCGTTCATTTCTGACCCTTCATACACCTTTTTAGAAAGCTCTCCTTTATACCTACAATTTGAAGGAATAATAGAATAATGCTCGATTATTCCAAAGAATTTAGAAGAGGGATATAGGGGGCGTAACAAGGAGGGAAAGGAGGGACCAAAGACAAGCTCCGCTTCTTGGAGATATGGGCCTGGATAGCCATTGTCTACCTGTTTCGATGTTTAGGCATCGATAACTATCAACGGTCAAGTGACAAGACTTATTAGGGAGTTTTCGCAAGCCAACGGGTGACGTTAGTGAAGGAGGCCTGGGACAATACCTTAGAGCGAGCAAACGACGATGCTAACTGCCTCCTGGAGGGGGGACCCGGCTGATAAGGAGGTCCGTGTACACATTTAGTGACCCATGATCTGGGAGTCTGTGAGGAGGTTCCACGTCACCCGTCAGTGGCATGCGAAAACTCTCTATTGAAACTAAAATTCGACCAATTTTTAAAAACTTGCACTGGTAATTGACTGGTTGATAAATATCAGAATATCGGTCCTATTCCACTCAAACCCGAATATTAAAAAAACTAAATGCATCTCCATCACCCATCAGGAATGAGGTTAAGGAAATGAGGTTTATTACAGTGTTAGAGGTTATCTTCCACCACTATGATTCTAGGCTCCGCCTTTTAGGGACTACTTGTTTCAAAAGCATTGAATTAGGTATGTGTCATCGCTATCCCTCTTCTAAACTCTTTGTTCTTTTCCCCTGTGGTTGATACAACTAGTAAATCCTCCACCCCCATAAGAACCAGATGACATTTTTTTTCATGCAGGACATGCAGTTACACCTCTACCAGAAATCTAGAGACGTTCATACCAAGCTAGACTTGGCCAGTCAAATTTCTTTCGCAATCAAAGACATTTTTGGGGTTCTGAAATATAAAGGCAGGCCACTTTGTGAAGTTTCCAGTGTTTCGTTTGGCAAAACAAAAAGTGTATAGGTGTGGATGACACGGCAAAGTGCAAATGGGTGACAATAAAATTGGGACTCATTGAAATGAATAACTGTCGAATGAAAATATAATTAGATCATAATAATGGTTCTCAATTCATTGAAAAAAATTGCAACTTTAATGATTAAAACCATAAAAATAGGTAGTACCTAGGTAAGACAGAATGGAAAAATTTGCTTCGAAGTCAAACTTAAAATGATACGGAAAGATGAGTGGCAGCAAACTTCTGGCACTCCAAAACGCTAGTTTCCTTATTCTAAACATTTCAGGCAATCCTAATCCTCAGTTTGTTGTTCCTCCTCTGTACGAGTCATCAACTCGTGGATAGGAAATCACAAGATTTGATGGGATATCAATAGAGCATTCTTCTAACAATATTCTCCATGTAAGGTTATTTTTCACGAATAGGTATTACATAATTTATTTTTATAGGTACATATAACTGTCAAGCTTGTGTTTGTTTGGTTCAATACAAAGGGGTACCTGCATGAAGAATGGAAATCAAAATAAACGGCAAATTTCTGCAGTTTGACGTCCTGTGACAACATGATGGGAGATAACGATGTAAAAAATGAGATGACGGTGTGGGAACAGATTGCTGAAAATTCAAGCATCCAAAGTATGCGAGTGTTATGATGGAAGAAAGTGGCAATGTTGTGTGACTTAAGGGACCAATGTGTGGTTTCTAAAACCACAAGCATCTCTTTTTCGGATCCATCGAGATTATAAATATGTGGGGTTGGGGGAGTTAGAGCTATTGACAATTCGATACACCTTTCGACCCGATAGTTTAAATTGAAACAGTATCGACGAATCAATGTATTGGAATTAGTATAATATTGGAAGAAAAGAATCGATATAACCAATATCGAATCATCTGATACCTGAATACAAAAATAAAATAAAAATAATAATAAGTATTGCAAAATTTACCCAAATAAAGTATATTATTATTATGTATCCCTACCTAATATCCCTGTGTATGTGTGTCTACCTACGTATCAATCAAGTAAGACTAGAATTGTAGAGGCTTTCCATAGTGAAGTAATATAATTAGGTACTGCTGTAATATTGTGAGTATGTTGATATAGATAAATGAATATAAAATATTATGTTTCAATTGAAAGTTTCATTATTCCCTCAATCAAAAGATAAAAGATCATAAAAAAATAAGTACCTGCCTATCAAATTAACGAATAAGGGGGAGAAAGAATTAAAAAAAAAAACAACAATCAAAATCACAATCTTTTTGGAAGAATCCTCAGGAAACTAATTGCACTTTTTAAGAAAAAAAGAAAACGGAGGTACTGATGTCGATATTTTTCTTTCAATTTTTGAAAATATCGAAAACCTGTTAGGTATTGCGTACAAAAAAATATCGGAAATCTCGAAAGTATCGAATAGTCACTAGCTAGGGCTTGAACTGCTTCCAGAATTCACAAACACCTCTTGGCATGTGGCGCGAAGCCAGCAACTCTCAAATCCTCGGTTAAGTTGTTTACCGAGCTAAGGAGGGCCTGGACCAAACAGCCTCTTCAAAGGGAGGGACATTGAATAACATATCATGTGAGATTAGAATTGATAATGAGAACGTGAGGGATGGGGATCCAGTGGGAGGGCCTCACCCAGTGATGGGCACCGGGAATATTCCCGGGGGGGAAGGAATGTATCGGCAATATTCCCCAACTTATACATTTCCAGTAAAAATCGGGAATTTATTTTTTCCTCAATTTCACTTGTTCTATGCTTCTAGATTATCTAAATAGCAATTTTATTATTACAAGTATTAAATGCTCAACGTGCATAAATAATGGTGTTTTAATGCACCACAATAGCCTAGTTCCATATTATTCTAATGGGATATAAATTGGATTTAGAAGGTAGGTGTACCCACGCTACCTACAGGTTGGCCGGTCTCACGTTGCCGGACGAAGCAGTGTGCAGTCTCCCCCGTGGGCCGCCAAATAAGATTGGAAAACGGAAAAAATTAAAAATGTGTAAACATTTTAGGCTGAAAACTCTTCAGAAGAATGTACCTTGCTCCAGCAACGTGAAACCGCCCAAGCTAAGGGTACCTGCTAAAAAAATATCGAAGGTCCGAACCAAAGGTGACGAGTGTTCTAACCATGGAAGTAGGAAAAGAGAATATGAAATATTACATCTATCTGCAAAAATGAGAAAACTAAGATGAAAATCCGATAAGTTTGAAAAAGAGGCGGTAAGTTAAGGACACTGAAAAGGAACTTAGATGACGTCACCTACCACAAGGGTAGAGACATATCCAACGTTTGGGTAAGGATACTATCGTTGCACAACCTAGAATTCACGTAAATGTTGATGTTTTCAGCCCTTTTCAAAAGCGGTTTGTAGGCAGCTGATCAATTAGAAAAGGTAGGAACTTAGTTGACGTCACACGGGTGAAGTGGCAAGAGAATGAGGCGGGAATAATTCAAATTCATAACTTTCACTAAATTCCCCAAAGTTACAGAGAAGACATTTCTGCAGTACGTTTGACTTAATTTTAATTAATTTTCAGTGATTAATGTTCAAGGAACGTCTTGCTAAAGGTCCATTGCAAATTTCAAGCTATGTGTAAGCCCTGAAGTGGTCATAAAGCAGCACAAAACGATTTTATGAGTTAAAAAAATAAATTCCCGTATAAATTCCCATGTGGGGAATTTTCCCAGGAATATTCCCCAAAAATAAATTCCCGGGAATTAGCCCATCACAGGGCTCACCTTTTTCGGGTCTTTGTGGCCCTTACCGCTCTACTTTGAAACATTGGCACGTCTATAGCTACTACTTGAGCCATTTGATTTTCACTGGTAATGACACCATCCTCCCCAGTTCTTTTCAGGAAACTACATGATGTAATCATCATTTTCTCACGAAAGTGAATCTTCCTAATGATTAGTAAGTGAGAAGTAACTTCTGATTTTCACACTAGGAGCAGTCGTTGTATAGCTTGTTTGAAAGCTACCAATAAGAGAAAATAAGGAGCAAAGAAGACTAGGGGGAGGTTGTGGCAATGGTATTCTTCTCTCCTGGAGGATCCATATTTGGGAGCAATGACTGAGATTGTGGAACTTTTAGTTACACATATATGCACTAGACTCATCATTTTTACTCCAGCTACGGGAGGTACACCTATGCTAGAGTTCTAGTGTTTAGGTGGGAGCTGGGCCTGCCAATAGAAACTAAAACTCCCACTAAACCACTGGTTCAAATCGACTCATTTGAAAAAGCCACACATCGGTATTACGAAAGAACCGAAGAATTTCGTTTATATATGGAAAAGAAGTTAATCATTGTAACTGTTCCAACTTGAAACTTTTCAACACAATGAAATTCATAGTGAGGAAATTGAGTACGTACGAGGTCAGAGAGTGGTTTTCCTGCGTTGGTTTGTGTTCGGACAAACATGTTGAGCTGGTTGGTGAGAGCCTGCTCATCTCCTGCAGATCGCCTCCTTTCTCGTCCTTTGCTGGCTCCAGCAGTCTTGCCAACTGTACCACTGCCCAGGGGGTATGTTGAGCTATTCCTGCCTGATCGCACGCATTTTGACTTGTTTTCGCCATTCTCCTGACAAAAGTTGATACAAATAAGTTGTTTGCTGAATCCTATCTTGGTTAAGATGACTGGCTGTTTTATGGTCATGTTGAATAATATTTCGACCATTTCTGCAAATCAGCAAGCTTTAGCCAATTAGCCATTGCACAATGTGTAAAAAATTCATTACAGACAACAATAACGGATAATCGATTAGCACGACAATCACGGATTCAATCAAATTTCACATGTACAGTCAATATGAGTCCCAAGATTTGAACTTCATGCCAAACACCTAAACAGAGACCTTATTTTACGACGAAAAATGAACTGTCCACTGGTGGTTCTTCGGGGAGTTTGGATAAACACATTCACACACAAGGTATCAAACCAAAAATCATGATAAATACCTACGATTCATTATAATACAAGATAAAGCGAACTGTGAATAACTGCATTTAAAAAAACTTTGGAAATACGATGAATACCTATCCAAATTTAAAGTTGTGAACTGAAGCAGGCACGTGTTATAGGGCGAGAGTTATTATTGTTTTCCACTCTAGACTAAGGATTCAGAGTTTGCAAAAAAAATACCTACATGAGCATGACCTTCTGGAAATTGTGTGAGTTGCGTACCTAGTAAAAGTGTTGAAACTTCTTCCACTTGAATTTCAAACACTAAATCAATGAGTAAAAATTGGAGCATCTCATAAATAAGCTCAGCAAGCTCTGCTCTGTTGAACACATCAAACCTTTTAAAATTAAAATTAAATGAGATTACGTGGCGACATTTCTACGTTATTTTCACTAAAGTTAGTCACCTGAGGTTTGACGATACATTGGCCCTTAGTGGCAGCATTTATGTCTAAGGAATGTTCGAACTCTCTCGTAATGGATTCAATCGTACTAGCAGGGCTCGGTAACGTGGCCCTTCTGTAGTTTGGCTCATCAACGCTGACACTCTGAAAAGTACAAGAGGAAACACAAAACTCTCAACACCATGCAGTAGTATTGCAAACCAAGATGGACAAGTGAAGATGGCGTGATAAAAACATGAAGGTTGCTAAGTAACAACATCTAACGATGTACCAACCTGTTTGTCAGAATGTAGACGTGCATGACTTTGCACGCACGCGCGCTTTGTGCTTTTGCCTTGAAAGTTAATTACTGAAAAGTAATGAACAGAAAGTCATACCTACCGCAGGAATGACTTCTCTGTAATTTTAGGGACTTTAGTGACGTTTCTGAATTTAAATTAATCATGCCTTGTTCTTTTGCCACTTCACCTTATTTGTGACGGTTACATCAAAATTAACGCGAAATCCAGGTTGTGCAACGATACTATCCATGCTTTACTCGAACGTTGGATATCTCCCTTGTGGTAGGTGACATCATCTTAGTTCTTTTTAAGTTTCCTCAACTCACTGCCTCTTTTTCAAACTCCTCGGATTTTCATTTGGTCCGTATCAAACCGCATTTTAAGCCCGAAGTAGTAACTTCATTTGTAATTTATCTGAAACTTTGCATGTGATACTTGCCCATTGATTATCAAATCAGTTCAACTCTTGCTTACAACATCTTCTTTATTCCTGTGTCAGTTTTTCACACTAACGCCAATGTCTCTGTTAGAGGTCCCAACAAACTGAAGAGGAAAATGGACGGAATCGTCTCTGAAATAACCGCCATCCGTAGCAAGGGCTTTGCAGCTCTTACAGTTCCGTCAGAAAATACTATTTTCCGTGGAATGTTCAACACTCTCGACTAGCAATACAGTGAACTCCGTCAGCTATATGATGAGGGTATAGATTACTGTGAGCAACAAAATTTGGATCCTGCGTTTCCCACAAATTATGATAAAAATACAACATTTGAAGCGAAAAAATCATTTTACTACTAGGCTCATGGATACTATGTTCAACTGGCTTCCAAACACAAAATAATTCATCTGCATCTAGCAGTCTCAATTCTTCGGATGTGGCATCTCTTAATATTATGAATCGAACTAGGGCACTTTTACCAAAATCCATATTAAACCATTTAATGGTGAAATCAAGTTGGCCTACTTTCAACGAGCTATTTATTGCGCTTATCAATGACGAGTGAAGTCTCAGCGATGCTTTTCAAATTTTTATCTCTTATCTAGAGAGTCCTGCACATGACGCTATAAAAAATATTTTTGTGTCTTGCATGTTAATTTTTCCCAAGCATGAGAGACACTCTGTAGACTTAATGATAATAAATGGAAGTTAGCCTCTTCCTATTTGGATGGTCTCTTTAAGTTTCAAACCTGGTAGTGGTAAACCAACAGCCGAAAATGCAGGCAATGTGGAGCATCCGATGATTGAGTGACTAAAAAAAAGTGCCCTAAAATCTCAAACCATGACCCCACTCCCTCCACACCCGCCTAGGTTGATAAGCTACTGATGGTATAGGTATATTATCGATGCTCAAACATCGATACGGATAAACATTGCAATCCCATTGACGCTCTGGATCCCTGCCCCAAGAAGGAGGGGGGGGGGGGGGGGGGGGGGCTAGGGTACCTACTTCCCCCTCCTTGTCACACCCATTCTATCCCCCTCCTAAACTCTTTGCATTTTACAGCCAATTGTATTATGTACCATGGAACTTCTTTACTGTAAGCTGTTAGAGCAATGGAGTGCAGAAAGTCATGCCAGTCATTGAACGGTACATTAAATATATATGATAATCAATTTTGCTTGGCATGATAACCATACAAAAATTGTTCTAACGAAATTGCACTTTGAAGAGTGAATTAAGTGACGACATTATTGAATGATTTAGAAAACGAACAAGATAATTATTTACCTTCACTAGTTTTGGCTGCTCATCGTGATTGAGAGGTAACGACATTGGGGGAACTTGACAAGGGGTTTTCATCTTCTTCCGTTTACGAGGAGGCGCCACAGGCGCAGGAGCAACGAAAGTAATACCAGCGACTGGCGGCGAAGCTGTGCCAATAGAGCAGGTTTGTGAGGATGAAGTAGCACCAGCTTTGGTACTCGCGATCACGTCTGGTTCCTGGAGTTTGGGTGCTTCCCTCTTGGCCATTGGGTCTTCTGAAGCCTCCTTAGGCACATCCTTTGGCTCGGATGGACTTCTCAGGGTGCCGGTGGATCCACAGTAAGAGTTGCTGATCGAAGGCTCACGAGTCGTTGACTGAGTATTACTTCCTCCTAGCAAACGTAGAAGAACTTCAACCACAGCGGAAGCCACTTATTTGAACCACGGATAATTGAAACAATCGCTTAAGGCTCGTTTTACACGTACTCGGTTTCATTCGGTTCGGTCTGTATTCGATTCGTTTTCAGCAGTGCCGAATGCGAGTGAACCGATTCATTCGGTGCGTATTCTGACCGAACAGCAACCCAATAGAAACCTCATAGCACCGAACGCCCCCTCAACACGAATCGGTTTCGTCGGGTTTCTATTCGGCGCGTGTTCGAGTCCAAGGCACACAATTCGCTTTGTTTCAGTTTACTCTTGGAGAACAAACGCTTCTCTCTGGTGGGCGAGGGGCGACTGAACTTCGCGGAACCCTGGAACCTTATAGGAACCTCATGCGTGTGAACGAACGAGCGGAGGCAGAAAACGAATCGAATGAAACCGAATACGTGTGAAACAAGCCTAAGGGGCCGAGAACCCATGTAATTAAGTTTTTCCCATTTTTCTCAACCAATTTTTGATGGATTTTGATACGGTTTCTTCTTGTTTTTCGATTCTCCAGGGGAAGCAATCAATTCAATTCAATTCAGTTTCAAATTCAATTTCAAAGTTTGGAATTTTTCATATCGTTTAAAAAAAAATTGAATTGGCATACAGGCGCCTCATCCCCGTGGGAATGATAAAATATGAAAAATGCCACCAACCGCATAAAAATCCATTGATTTTCTGAAAATTAGAAAAACTGTGCAACGGTAAATTGGTTAGGGGAGGGAGGTAGTAGGTTATCCGTTTTTAAAAAATCTTATTGGACCTAAGTAGTGATAATGTTATAGTAAGAGTTCTTATAAACACTTCGGTACCAAGCTGAGATTAAGGCATTTTTGGGCGGAATGGAACGGAATGGCCGCAAATCAATTACACTGTAAAACAATCGGTTTATAGATACAACACATCGGTTGCTTGGACGTCACAACGAATGTGCAACAGAAGCAAAACAAGTTTTTTTTTAAACACAGAATGTGTTTTAGCCATGAACTAACTTGCCAAAATAAAAAGAAGAAATGCTTGCATACGAGTCTGCAACACATTGGGACATTTTATGTCAATATTAACAGTTTCCCATACAACCAAATTTGTTGGGATGCATATTCCATGCTCCATATTCGACTCAGCTGATCTGGGAGCTCAATTTTCGAATCAGCTGATCTAAGAGCTCCATTTTCGACTCAGCTGATCTGGGAGCTCCATTTTCGACTCAGCTGATCTGAGAGCTCCATTTTCGACTCAGTTGTGTTCAGAAGTCCCTCAAGGGCCCACATACCAAATCTCAGAATCGCGGGATCATTAGGGAATCTCCGCGTAACGCTTTCCGCGTGACGGGACCCCGCGTGACGCTCTCTGCGTGACGATTTTTCATTTATGTGCCATAGTAAAGACATAATGTCAAAAGGTCAAAACCTTTGGTGGAGAGTAGTTCAAAGTTGAACATTTGCTCACCAGAGTGCATAGGTACTCCTCTACAGGTGCATAGGTACAGATGTCGAATCGAGCGTGATCACGTTCGATTTGACATCTATTCAAGAGGGGTACCTGTGCACTCTGGTGAGCAAATGTTCAACTTTGAACTACTCTCTTTTTCTCGATCTGGTGAGCAAATGTTCAATTTCGAACTACTCCCACGTTCTCGATCTCGTGAATCTACACTAATTTGACATAGCTTTTCTGGCTGGAAGGCGGTACAGCTGAGTCGAAAATGGAGCTCTCATATAAACTGAGTCGAAAATGGAGCTCTCAGATCAGCTGAGTCGAAAATGGAGCTCCCAGATCAGCTGAGTCGAAAATTGAAGATGGGTTTATGTGAAACGCGTGAGCTAAAACACATTCTGTGTTTTAATAATTTCGTCCGAAGTATGTAAATAGAGGTAACGAGGTCCAGGGGGCTTGCCCCCGCGCGAGGCGCGGAGCGTCGAGTTTTTGTTGTTGTTGTTGAAAGAAACAACAAAGTTGTTCACTGGTTGGTGTTAAATAAGACCCAAAAATCTAGATTTTCTAAGGCGATAAATGCATCCCAGTTGAGTAGGTACAAGGTGAACAAAAACGCCTGGATGGCCCACAAGCCGTGCCTAGAACAATTTTCATAGCAAACAATTAATACCTACCGACCTCATTAATAGAAGAATTCATAGTTTCCTATAATATTATCATACTTATTTTTATTCACACATTTTTATTTTAAATTCATTCAGTACCTACTCATCCCTTACGTACAATGTTAATTTTTTCTTGCCCTATCGTCTTAAATTGAAACATTCAGTAAATTTAGACCAAACGCCTCGGCCCCGGAGTGTTCCCACTTCCACTTTCAAAATATAGGAGGAAACTATAGCCACTACTGTAGGTATATAATGTGCTTTGTATTTCAACAGAATTTACCTATACAGGCAAGCAACAGCGTCTTCTCCAGATTCCATGAGTAAGTAATTCTCTGAAAGTAGATTACTAAGAATTTCAGTCCAAATGGTAGCCTTTTAATATGAGTAAAATTTTGGAGGTGAAAAATGTTTTTCCACAAAAAATCAAAATTCCCTTCCGCGTTTCACGCTCCAGACACATTGGATCCCTGGACAAATTAGGTTCCATGTGTGTTCGTGTGTGAGCTGCTAATTGCCGAACGTAATGTAAGTGAGGCCTACTTGGACTCGAACAGCACTTTTGTTCGTCTGATTGAACCACACTACAGGAAAAGGAAATGTTTGAGGTAGATTAGTTAGACCTCCAGAATTGTCCAATATACATTTTGGCGGCGATTGTTATAACAGTACGACTTCGGCCAGAGAAGCTTTAGTCTGCAGACCGATTAGTCTATAAAAGCAGATAGTCCTAAAGAGCAAGTGATAACCAGTTGACCAGTGACTCACCAGTTTGACTCCCCTGTTCCTGACCAGTGCTTAAAAGACGCCCAACTCGGCCCAGAGACGTGAGGCTGTGAAGGCTCAGAGCGTCGTGCTCTATGATCCTGAAAGGATGGCACGATTTGGTGTCAGGCCCAGGAAAAACTCCATCGAAAGAAGAAGTTTGGCTGCTGGTCGGCGACGTTCCCACTGTATTAACAACTTCCTCGTCTTCCGTTTGCATCCTCTGCCTGAGCTCTCGTAGCTTATGGCGGTTGGTTTGACTTTTCTCGAAAGACTGAAATAGAAAAAAAGGACCAAAAGAAGTAAGAGAGGAACAACATGAGTGAAATAAATTCCATAAATCTCTTTTAACTTCTGAGGTTCTATGACGCTATGCACTCACATATTTAGGCCAATCGGCCGCTGAACTAGGAGTATGATGGGTTCATCAGTCTG
>JAEMON010000002.1:20843944-20882971 GCA_030264115.1 Lygus lineolaris | reverse complement strand
GTATCCAATCTTATGTATTGTTAAATACATCAAATTTAGCAGGGGAAGTCACAGTCTTATTGCTTGCCCCTGAACTTCCATGGTTTTTGCCTTCCTGCCTTTCCCAAATAAGCGGATATTTTTCCAGTTTTGGATTATCTTCACTATTTCTTATAAAACTGCCGTTCTATTCGTAAAAATGTATGTACTCGACTATATTGTACTAAACTAGACGTGAACGAATGTTTTCTGAAAGGATATTAGGATGGGTATGTGGTGGACACATTCCCGATTATTCCACGTGACCAAGTTTAGTATAATTAGAAGTGCCTTTTCAGGTATTTCTAGAACTTGTCACGGTGTCTAACAACTCCACCACATCACTCAAGGTTCCAGGATCTCTAAACTGGTGACCCCGACGACGTGATATTGGTGAGGCAGCACGTGGTACACACTTGCTCCTGACCCCTAGACCCAGTACTGCATCTGCCATGGTCAGACAGACCTGGGCCAGGGGGCTATGCTGACCATAGTCTCAGGAGTAAAGGCAGAGGATTCCTGTCCTCTTTGGTGAGCCACATACTTCCTCACTGGTACCCGCCAAAATCATAGAATCCTGGGAAGGCTGCCGTCGGCGAACAGCGCCTCCGGCGGCCGACAATGGAACTAAAAGGCCTATGGAAGAGCGAGAGCAGCCTGCGAAATTCGTCATTCAATTGACCACTTCTGGGTGGAAACATCCCCCGAAAGAAGTCCCTCTAGTATTGGTCTAAGCAACGGAGCCTTTGCTAAATAGCTGTTCGAAATTGGGTCCTATTCCCGTGCTTTGCTAAAAATAGTTTCCAATTCAATTTGGGGATTTTCAAACACTGGAGTGTAAGAGTGGTGACCGAAAGTAGTGCCTCCCGGTCGACGGCATGTCAACCTGGGCAGAAGAATACTTTCTCTTAGTTTTAAACGTTTCCCTGGATAGACTGAAATATGTCTTAGGGAAATCCTTCTGAAAAGAAGCAACATTTACAGGGTCGAGTTCCCTTTATTCAAGCTAGTTAAATCACTAATTTTAATTCAATAATCGAGAAAGTAGTGCCTTCCGGTAGATGGAGTATCACCCAGGCAGAAGAATACTTCCTCACCCTTTTCTAGTCAATTTAATTTTAAGAAGTTTCTCTCTGATATTCAGTGGAGTGTGGCCAAATTCTCGTGCCACGGTTTAAGAAGAATATCGTCAAGAGGGCAGTCACTAGCAAGTGTTACCTGAAAAAGCCCCGACTCATTACTAATTATTAAGTATCTAATTCTCCAGTTGGCAGGAAACAAGCAAGAGTTTCCCTGTAGCCAACCCATTGCTCTAAGGGGGAGACCCCTAATTCTGGGTCCCTGAAAATAAGACAGAAAGGTCCAACAGAACCTTGTCGTTTCTAAAGCCTTCTTCAATTTGCCGAATTGGCCATTTTATAATTAAACATAAGAATTCCTCTGTACAATACGAATATTTGAAGTGTATTGTAAATTCAATTTAATAAATACCATAAGGAATTCAAAACCGAGCAATTCCTTAATCTTCTTCTCTTCTTGTAAATAGCCTTTCTTTTATAAATAGTTTTCCTTGTTAGTACATTGTATTGTAGTTAGGTGTATTGAGTTAGGTTTAAGAATCCACCGCTGTGGATCCCCTTGGTGTGTCCAAATAGACATTCCGGTGAAACGAATTGTGGTATTGCCCGCATAAACGCGTACCACCTCGACTAGTACCCACGTACTACACTACCATAAAATATTCAGGCCGCTTAGTTATTCTGCCCTAGAATAACGTAATAAGGGAAAGTGCATCGGCGCCTTCAACAACACGGCAAGCAAACTGCCGTAACAGTACCAAACACCGCACCCCTCTAACAGCAGGGTGAGGGCATGGAAGTAGGAATTGGTATGACCTTCTTCCATGGTGTTCATATTCCTACGTCATCTCATTGCTCCTGAAAGATGCCAACACAAGAATCAAATCACAAAAATCTCTCTCAACTGGTGGCAACACTGCTCCAACCAATAGAAATGAGGCCAGAAAATTGCTGCAATTTTATTGGTCGAGCCAGGACTAATCGATTCGCTTAATAATCGATTTGTAACATGAATGTAATTTTTAACTTCTCCCAGCTTTCCCGTGGCTTTGCCTTTCGTCTCCCCCTAAAAATTTGGTTCATTTGCTATTTTGAATTACAGACATTTCCATCTCAGTTGAATCGTTTGAACGATTTATTGTTGCGGGTTCGTATTATCCGAGATTTGTGATAATACTCACATAAAAGTCGATTTGATTGGTAAATAAATATTATTCTTCATTTCCAATAATTTAGGTATCTATAAATTTTGGGTACCTAGGTATACACTAATTTAATACGTATAACATTCACTTTCGTTCTGAAGTTTGTTGTGACATAATCATTACCGCCAATGTAAATTATTGATCTTGAAAAAACAAATCATCATGTGATTCGCCGAGGTGATGTTCGGATTCCTCACATGTGTCATTTCCAGCGTTGTTATTTGTTGAGAAAAGTCCTTTTTTGGGAGAAAAAACACCTTCGACAGTTTTCATTTTGAATTTATCATAATTTTCTGTTTGCTCAGCATTTCCATTTTATTTTGAAAAGAATTTTCCTCTGTAGGGTCTTTGCCACAAAAAGTTGAGCCAAGGGACCCCGGGTTGCGATATATCGAAATCGATGTTTATGAATCGCAAGAACGAAGGTTGAGGTTCCTTGGACCCGTTGATATTTTCATAGCAAATAGCAAGATGGATGACCTAGAAGTGGAAGTATGCGGCGAGAATGGAGCTTATTATAAGGTAAAAAATTTATAAAGTATTTAGTTACGAGTGAAATTTCGTGGTTTGGTGTCTTCGGGGGTCTGTGGTTGTGAGTTTGAATCTGACCCGGCCTCCCTGCATTCTCCGTGTGCATGTGTATTTTTCCTCCGCACGTCCTCTCGCTCCCTCAACATGGTTAGGACGCCATGTCCGACTGACAGGGCGTGATTTTTCCATGTGCAACGTACGGGTCATGGGGGAAAACCTCTGCCCCTGAGAGAGGATATTCGTAGAAACTTCGTTGCTAGACAAGGCGCCGTTCAAACCCTGAAAACTCGAAATGCTACCCTTCACAAGCTCCAAACTCTGCAAAAGACACTCCGGGCCGGCCGCTTCTCACCCCTCTTTTTTGATAAGTTTGTAACCATTTACGCCCCTACTCAAACAACCTACTATTCCTTCCGTAAATACTCCAACGTACCCTACTTCCTTCCTATAGAATCCTCAAAATCATTTCTCCGGCTGAGAAACCAACCCCACTTTCACGCCAACCCATATCTACCTTACCCAATCTTCATCTAAAATCCGCCCAAACCAACCCCTTCCCATCATCCCCATGCAGCTAATTTGATGGGACCCAACTTGAAACATTCAGCCACCCCGCTATCGCACTGCTTGATTTTATGATGCCATTTCGTCTGATTTGCTTTAGAAATTAGCTAAACTAACAACATTTGATGCTGATTCATCACGTTTGCGAAAGGTTTCGTAATTCACAGTTTTCTCTCCTTTTCAGGCGTACGTGACAGACGTATTTGAGAAAGACGTATCTGTCGCATTCGAAAATGAGTGAGTTTTGATTCATATTATATTGTTAGCATTTCTTTGTCCTTTTTTCAAATGGAAATTTGGTTATATTTTTACACTGAGGTACTTGAGTGCCTGCCTGGAAGTTTTAATCTTGAGTTTATCATGAATTTACTCCTAGGTATATTGGAGTTTTTTTTTGGTGGTTTGGTCCGACGTTTGATTGATCAGTAGATATCATGTTCCTAGCAACCGTTGTCTAAACAACTTGCCACAATATAGGTAGCACCTACCTATTGTGGTTCATGATCCATTTCCATTCTGAACCAGTCGTAGGATGTGAATAGGCTGATAAAGGCCTCAGAAATTATTAGTATGTAGTTTTGGGGTTGAAGAGACATGGATTATGCCATTAGTGATGCTGAAAAGTAGCTGAATCTCAACGGAAACTTGACAAGAAAAAAAATTGGACCACATTGGTCTGAAGAGAGTTGTGAAAGCCCCTCTTGAACTGAATGAAGGACCTCCAGTTGTTGCTCATTATTATTATTATGGTCTGTTAATTTCGCAGGTGGCAAGCGGAGACCAGGTTCGCATTCAACATGGTGCGCCTCCCGCCGTTCAAGGAGGACGAAAAGAAGGACTTCAAGGAGAACGAAGAAGTGGAAGTCCTGTCCAGGTCTAACGACCACGAATCCTGTGGCTGGTGGAGGGCTGTCATCAAGGTGAGTAAACTATTTTTCGAAGAAAATTGAACTATTGCAATAGACCCAAAATCCAATCCAAAGTCGTTATTGTTCCAAATTTGTATTTTTTCAATTTTTCAACATTTCAAGTCATAGTTGGTGAGAGTTTTCTTGAAAAGTTGTATGCTGTTGTATACATAAAAACCCTCGACAAACTTGTCATGCTGCAATGTAAAGCAGAGTTCTGTTTCTCGAATTTTCCAAGCGTTCTAGTAGCGAGATTTTGTTTACTTCGGATTCAATTTGAGCTTCTTGGAGATCATCTTGTTTCCAGAGTATCTTATTTCTATTTTTGTTTCGATGTGGTATCACACGAACCATATTCAGTGGGGGCTACGTTTTGTTGTGCTTGGGCCACCGTAAAATCATCAATCATCAATCATCACATATTTTCATCAATCACATTCGGATAAGTATGTAGGATTATTTATCAATATCTGATATTGATCGTACGAAACCTTGAAAAGTGTCAGCAAAACGGAAAAACTCGCCGCTCCCCGTCTCGCTGGGGGTGGGCCCCCGGACCCTCCTTTTCTGTCACCTCGAGCATAGCGGCTAAACATTGGAGGAACATGGAACGCGCTTGGACTTGAAAATGACATCCATGCACCATTAGTTAATGAGCGAATTTTCAAAGAATCATTTTATCCGATTTGGTAGGTGCTTCTACTAGCGTGTTCATATTATGTTGTGAAGGTACCTATCATAATGCCAAATTGAAAACTCAACTAACTTTGTTCGTTTACCTACTTACCAGTAGTCCTCTGAAGGACGTGGATGGAGAGGGAAATTGGTAGTATGAGATGTGGTGTGATGCATAATAAATTCAGAGCTTTCCAACGAGTGGTGAACGATTTTTGTGGGGTGGAAAATGAGGAAGTTATTTTTCCCTAGCAACGATTGGTTGTAGGTACGTGAAAAGCATGAGGTCGTTTTTTCGTGTCGGTTTCTTGGGTCGTTTTTTGCCTGATAGGTCCCGGTAAAAGCGTGTTCCACGCTAAAATTGCCGTTCGTGTTGTTTTTCAGATGAACGCTCTCGATTGTAATTTTGATTTTGTTCACATTATCTACCCATACATTTCAATTTTATCTATTCATTCGTGTTATTGAACTCGTGGAAGCTACTTGAGTGTGAATTAATTTCCCTGTCTCAACACATTTCTCATTCAATTTGGAACTTCTTCTTCTCAAGTCGAATCCGAAAAGTATATAATTTGAATGGGAATAGTATTATTTTGATTAAGAAAAGTATTATTACTTTAAATGGAAACTGCTATATCTATTTGCAAGTGGGTGAAGTTAGAAGTTTTCCTCCGACGCGTTCGATTCGGTTCATCGCTCGTCAATTATTGTACCTACAGCTTAACGACCCCCACGCTTTCATACCTCAGTAGATACACCTTCGTTGGTACGTACGCGTCTTGACCTCTTCTCAATTCCTCCTGACCGACAATAATTACACTTCACTTTTGGCACAGTTTTACAACACGAGCGTGATGTTTGTCCTCCAAAAATGTCTCCTTTCATTTTGCGTCTCAGAGCTCTGAACAAATTCAGTTTTTAGAAATTTCATCTTTCAAATCTATCTATCTATGTAACTAAGGGGAAAATGTATCCTTTCAGTTTGCCTCCCACTTTCACATCTTATCGGGAAGCTCTCAATTATTTATCTCATGCTCCTTGACCCTCTCCAAAGTTATGCGGCAAGGACCATACACAAAAACCCACATTAACGACAGTGTTGGGCTAAAAAAAGCAGTGTAATCGACTTTAAAAAAGAGGAAGGTCTCTATTCGGCGTTTTTTCTTAATTTAAATGTTTTAACACCCCTCAATTCTTCTGATTCTGATAATTCTGATTTGACCATCAATCTGACTTGACTGATTTGACTCTCAATTCTTTATCTCTCATGCTCCTTGACCCTCCCCCAAGTTATGCCGCAAGGACCATAGACAACAAACCACATTCACGACAGCGCTCTGCTCACAAAAGCAGTGTTGATGATTTTAACCGACTTTGAAAAAGAGGAAGGTCTCTATTCGGCAATTTTTCTTAGTTGAAATGTTTTAACATCCCGCGATTCTTCTGATAATTCTGATTTGACCATCAATCGTCGATCTAATTCGTTTTGCGGTGCGTTCTCCTGATACCCACGCACGGTCTCGTTTCAACCGAATTTCGTATTGCTCTATTAAAAGTTTATTTCTATTGGAGAATTTGTTTGAAGTTAGTCCATTTTGGTGTATTATTTTCAATAATGAACCTTTGGAATCGAGCACGATAGTGGTTTTTTTTAATACCCTCTCAAAATTTGATGTTTTCCGTTTCAAGGTACATAGAATCCGAAAATCGAATTATTTGGCACTTGGCTTAGTTACTATGAACCAAATTAAATGAAATTTGATATTCCGGCCCCAATTTTCAAAACGCCTTAGCTTGATAACTTCAAATTGGAAGGTATATAAGTATGTTTTTTCCATCGATTTCAAATTGGCCACATTTTTTACCGTCGAACGAGACCTGACGGAGCACTGTAGGTGTAGGACCAACCGTTCGCTCCCTGTAAGTACTTAAGGGGATTCGGTACTGAAAAAGCTAACTTTTTTATTTTGTATCCTAGTCTCCTCAAATGTTTTTCATTCATCACCCAATTGAAAAATATAAATATACCTAAGTGTATGTTTGTAGACCATTTTTCGGATGGATATTCCTCGAGATCTAATCATCCAATTTTGATGATCCTTGTGTCAATGTTTAGGGGAAGATGTCTTCCAAAAATTCTCCTGTAGAAATTTTTCTACATTGAGAATTGGCAGCTATTTTCTTTCTGAGCATTGTAGAAAGTTTTCAGCACGAGATTTTTTTAGATTATGTTATCAAAAAGATAATATGGTAAAAATGTCAGCCCTTCAGTGGTTCTTGAGGAATATACATTTGAATACTGAAAATCGTGCAAAAAACCGATTAGCGGGAAATGCGAGTTGGCCAGTTGACCGAAAGTTCATTTTCTACAGGATATCTCTCATCATCATCATCTTCTCTTTCTTTTTCCAAAATTATGGTTCATCATTGAGGTTGTTTACATAGTAACTAGAAATACTTCTACTAACTAAAAAAGAGAAGAAACACGAGTGTGAATAGCAAATCCTTATGTGTAAAACATAATTCCCATTCAAAGATCAGTTGTTGATTGAATTGATGATTATAACATCAACTATTACGAAATTATAACAAGATTTTTCAGAAGTTCTTCATTTACAACCATTTCATTGCTAAGTGTAACTCCCTTAGTTGTGATCGCTCAAAAATCATCAACTCAACTGAGTTTCTTGTTACTTTGACTCGCTTCCTTAGTTAATGAAATCCTTTATGAATGAAGGACTTATAACTCTCGAATAATAATAATTAAAAGTAGGTACCTCCTACCCAATAAATGATTGTGAACCTGGCGATAAATAATATCAGTAGCTACTTACTATATACCAATAGGATCTTTGTAGATGAGTGGTATTCATACAAAAAAGCATGAACCGCTGTGTAATAAATAGAAGAACATGCTATCAATCACAATCTTATATCCCGAAAAAGACACAAAATTATGTCACGAAATTATAACAAGATTTTTCAGATGTTCTTAATTTACAACCATTTCATTGCTAAGTGTAACTCCCTTAGTTGTGATCGCTCAAAAATCATTCACCAATCGTTGAAAGCTTCAATTTCTCTCGACTTCTTATGCTGTCGAGAAAGGCTGGAGATGGTACCCAGATCCGCTTACTAGTGCCTCACGTTTGCAACTCCCCATTCGGAATTTCAGCTCTCCAGATTAATTATTTGAAGGAGAAACTAAGCAAAATAGGTGAAGAAAATTTCGTCAGCACATTTTTAGTTTTTCTACCAAAATCTCTCTTAGGATTTCGATAACATTCACGAAATTTAATCTTTTACCAAGTAAACCCAATTTCCCTCTTCTCCAGGAAAATATCCTACGGGCTGAAATCTGCGTTAGAAACCACAAAATAGCCATTTTTCGGGTTTCTTTCGGCGTGGAAAGTAGTGCAAAGCTTCGCACCAGTTGTTTTTCTGTTCAACTTCGTGGGGAACGAAGGGTTGGTCGTACATCGGTACAGTGCATTGATCGTAAAATCGCACACTATTTTCTACTCATAAACACTCAAATTTGACTTTTAGGAATGGGCAAAAATGTCTGTCCATCAAACTCTCCTTTATTTTGACTATCCTTGTCATTGGTGCAAATTTGAAGGTTTATACCAAATACTGTCTAGTCAAGGTAGGTAGGGTTCGATTCCGGATACAATAAAACAAAACTTTTCAAAAATTGGCTTATGACAACATTGTTAGGCTTCGAACATTTTCCTAAAACATTCGATATTTTATATAATATTTCGGACTTGATAGTTCATGGCAATGCGGGATTATGGTTTGTTGTTTTCAAAAATAAAACCTTTGTTAACCTCCCTCAATTATGTTTTACTCTTCAAAGCGAGCAAAATTGAACTACTGTGCATCGTGTTGGAGTGGTCGGATTGCCCTTGAATGGTTAGGTACTTGAGTAACTTAGTAAAGTCATTCAAAGTTGATAATGTAATGTCATTCAAAGTTGATAATTTAATCTAATTCAAAGTTGATAATTGATGGGCCTTGAGAGGATCCTGTACTTTGTAAAGTAAGTTACTACGCAGTACAGGTAATGATCCTATTGAAGACTACGACTAGTTTAACATGGCAGCGGATTTTGACTCGGAGAAATGAGAGTTCGTTAGAAGGGGATAGATATTAAAAGTTACCTTGGATATGAGCGAGTAGAGGGGTAGGCTGGTCGAATGGTCGGTGTTCAACAAAAGCTCTCGGAACAAGTTTCCACCCCCTGACTTGATTTATTCACGAGGTAGATGCTTAAGAAGATATCCTTACCATTGTCAATATTTACTGCCTATCTTGATATAGGTAACGGTTACAAAACGTACACTGGTTTACAGTTTTAGGTTGGATGTACTAACACAATTGTGTAATACTGTTGTGTACTTACACAATAATTAATTGCGCCGTTGTAATTTCATTTCATGAATAAATTAATGAATATTAATGTCAACCGATGTCGTAGTATAACGAAAGTTGGACAATTAACCACCGCAAATACGTAGGTAAAAGTTTCCTATTCGAAATCAATCTTTTACTTATTCTAGCCAAACTACTCGAATTTCGGGGCTGAAAATTGGGGTATAGGGGTTTTTGAGGGTGGTAAACCCGATTCTGAGGTCAAAATAGGTCTTCCGACCCATGGCCATTCCTCATTGTTCACTGGGCTCATTTGGGACTACTAGACCTCGTCCCACCATTTAAAAGTAAGCCAAACTCTAAATAAGTAGGTGTACCTATTGACTTACCAAAACACTCCCAAAATCTTGGCCCACTCAGAGAGTTTCCCAGGAACTCAGAGTGAGATCTCAGTGGGAGCTTTCCAAAAAGATGGTATAGGTGGGGTATCCGCCGAGCGGAAATTACTTTAACGGCCCCCCTCTCGCCTGGGGGAACCTCGTCACCCGAAACTTTTGACGTCACACCACTCGCTCATGTAAATAATTATAGGATGTTTTTTTTCTGTTAAGAAACGGCTCACTGACGCCTTTTTAGTTTTATGGTTTTTATTGAGGTAACGTTTCCGCCTTCCTGTGTGGCCCTAATCATACCTACAAACATGGATGGGTAAAACCGGATATTAGGGACTGTTTTTGTGAATATGGTAAAGATCAGGTATATACCTGATCAGGTATATATACACAATACCTTATATGAGTGATGGATTATTTAAAAAATGAATGAGGCAAAACAAAATTGACCACAAAGATAGAAAGAGGTTACAAGAAGGTTGGGACGGTAATAATGCCTGCTTGCTTGCTTATTTCAAAATTTAACTGTCAATACAAACGTTATGAACAGTCATAGTGTAATTCTTGCGTCTCGATTGGCGATGAATTATTTAAAGTTTATGGATTGGGTTGTCAAATTGATATGCTGTTTTGTTGGATGTAGGAGTATTCTGGTTTCCGTAGATGTTTGAGATGTTCTTGTGGAGTGTTGTTGACGTGAATCCGGTTGAATGACTGTTGTCGGGCCAATTGTATTTGGAGCAATACAATTGGCATCCCCCAATTGTTCTTCTTCGCAATCGACGCAGAGGGGGGAGTTGAAGTGACCCATATGGTGCTTGAAGAAGTGTTGCCATGCCCAATGAATACCCTATTTAGAGTGTTGCAAAATTTCGGAGTGCCCACAATTCCTATACCAGGGAGTGCCTAATGAGGTAAGGGACTGTGGGTTCTGAGTTTCAGCTCCCCCCCACTGCGACCTTTTAAGATCTATTGTGAGTACCAGGGAGTGCCATCGAAGTGGAACGCCGACTTGGCCGTTTGGGTCTGATCGGACTTTGCCCCACCCCCTTTGGCAGCTACCAAGCCGTCTTGTGTTCTGTTTTTGTCGTCTGCGTGTTGATCTGGTGTTTATTATAGTTCTTGATCGGAGTTCATTTTTTATAATCCGTCTATTTGAATTATCTTTGGTACCCATCGGATCATGGTTCCTTCTTGTCCTGTGATTGGGTGTTTCGACCCCTTGGAACCCCCGTTTTCTAGCCCCTTTCTTCACACAAATAACTGCATTTTCCGTGTTTTTCGAAGTGGGTGTGACGATTTCAGCACAAGGGTAGTGTTATGAAAGGTCTGCAATGTTTTTCAAGATCCTGAATATGAGATTTTTCAATTAAACTCAACAACAATGAAAAACAGTGAAAATTCAAATCAAAATGAAAATTCAGTTTTCGTTTGAAACTCGGCGCTCCGCGCCTCGCCAGGGGGCAAGCCCCCTGGACCCCCGGTTACCTCTATTTACATACTTAGGACGAAATTATTGAAACACAGAATATGTTTTGGCTCACGCGTTTCACATAAACCCCTCTTCAATCTTCAATTTTCGACTCAGCTGATCTGGGAGCTCCATTTTCGACTCAGCTGATCTGAGAGCTCCATTCTCGACTATGCTGATCTGGGAGAAGGGATATGATCTTTTGATGGTGCATAGTACCCACGTATTACATAGATACATTCTTGGATACCTACTAACAAATAAGAGATTTTCCAACAAAAATCCTCAAGTTCTCATTCGGACACTTTTTATTATTAATTACCGTCCCTTCTGTTACTTTGTGCCGTCCCTCAATATTTTTTTTAAGGCTGTGAGATACAAAAATATTTCTGAAGGAAATAATGAAATGAAATAATTCAACTAGGTGTTCCGAGTATCCTTTTAGTGAATTTTCGAAGAAAATGAAGCTATTGCAATGGCTTCTGGGAGTTGGCAATCTGGCCTACCAAGGAGTCTATCCGGCCGTTTCCTGAAATGAACCATGGATGTGGTGTGGATACTAAGGATGGTGGTGGATACCAATATAGTGGTCGTTGTTCGTTGTACGTGATAGGAAGAATGTTAAAAATGGACCAATAGCACCTAAGCCAGTAGAATCCATGAACAACAACCACCATCTTAGTATCCACACCATATCCACCTTTTTGTAAACTTTTTCTTTCTTTGTTGTAAATTTTGTTTCTATACCTCATTCATTTTAAAAATCATCTATCATTCATATTATAAGGTATTATCACATATCCTTATATTATAAGGTAAGATGCACCACACATCATATGTATGTATTATATGCCAGAGCTTACCATATTCACAAAAACAGTACCTAACATCCGTTTTTACCCATGTTTGTAGGTATGATTAGGGTGTCTCAAAATGAAGGCGGAAACGTTGCCTCAATAAAAACCATAAAACAAAAAAGGCTTCTGTGAGTCGTTTCTTAATAGAAAAAACCATCCTGTAATCCATCAACAGCGTCAGATTACGACCATATCCAACAATCATCCAAGGAAATAATTATTTTGAGTTGAAAATTGGCAACAAAAGGCGCTGAATCAAAATCATACGTATTTTCCGACATATCTTTTCCGACCCATCAACATGCCCACTTTCCCAATGGAGTGATTGGGAACGAATCCGAGTGTTGGGATTAACTTTCGATAGTGTTAAAAATGACTGGGGCTTAAAATGGGTAGTCTTAGTTTGTAGGTACTAAGTACCGGAGACGAAGAGATGACGTTGACAAAAGAGTAGAATTCTGGTCGGCAATCGACTATTTTGAGCTCTAGAGGACGTAGACGCTCCGCTGGTGCGCCAGTTGGAGCAGTGAACTCACAGCCGATCCCGAGCCCTCGACTAGTTTGTTTACAAATTCCTATTTGACCATCTGCCCACGACAAATTTGGTGTTCTCTCTCATTACCTAAATCCCTGAGACCCTGTTAATGAAGTACTTATTGATTAGTATTAGGTATGCTCGTTAGACTTATCGAAATTTAGATTTATGTAAAAATGCACGTGGCCAAATCACATTTACGCAGACGAAGTAAGTCAAGGGATGGGCAGAGTAAGTAGGTATTAGGAGCTACATCGAATAAAAAGTTCGTATCAAATGTCAAAGCTTGTAGGAATCAGTCTTTGCGCATGCGGTTACCATCATTGACCTGATCAAAATAGACACGAAATTTTCCTCAAACAAAATTGGACGATTAGCTAGTGAAGACGAGCGACGACGCGAGTGACGTTATGTTCGAACATGCCACGTTTTAGAATCCACTGACAATGAGCATTCAATTGACTCGACGTTTTTAGAAACTGTCTATGGACCTGCCCATCCGGAACGGACCAATTTTCCTTACGGTATTTTACAGTAGCACATGCGCTGAGACTATCGTTTATCCGATCGAGGTTTAAAACAAAGGCAACTATGACCACCCTCCAACTGCCTCAAATGTATGAGCACAATATTTGTCGAGTATTCACGAGGTGGCCACCATAGTGCCACAGTCTTCAATACTTACAGTCGTTAAGGGGAGGGGGGACCGTCATCGGCCTAAAATGTCATTAACCTTCAGTCCGGATAGAGGTCCCATGGACCTCGAGCGAAACTTTGGAGGGGAATTAAGGGGTGAATAAGAAGACCGAGGGTGTCGGCGTCTTCAGTACCCTCCTAGCTATGAGTGATTAACCAAGTGTTGTTATTGCTGTTCATTAATACCGAGGCCCTCCTGCTCTACAGCGAATTTCTTTGAACCCGCGCTTCCAGCATGAGGTCCATCGGACCTCTCCATCCGTGCCCCCACAGGTGTCCACTGGACCAATCTATCCTCCTGACTGGCTTTCTCTTGATTCAATGCCACTGGTGGTGTTGATTACGAAATTGTGAATTTCGTTGTTCTTGTTTTATGTCGCACTGTTTTAGAAGGTAATGGTAGCCCCCAACTACCATCTAAATTTGAGCGAAATGGGTCAATTAGGAACTGAGATACCGGGGTTTCAGGAGATTCACATTTGCGCATGCGCTCAAGCTATCCATAGTCAGATGGCGATGAAATTCAAAGGGGACCATCACGGGGCTAACCCGTACAATCCCTGAAAATTTGATCGAAATCGGATCAAAATTGTGGAAGTTATGGCTGTGGCATGGGAATGGGGACAGACAGACACGGAACCAAATTTGTACAGGAGGCCAAAGCAAAATGCGAGTGAAAATTTTGATTTTGGAGCACAACAATTTTTTTCATTTGAAAGTGAAAACAAAGCTTCCGCTGCCTTGAAGACTCGGAAACGATAAGGCTGAATTCAAATTCATTGACTTGAAATTTTTCTTTATTCTGTGAAAGTTGTATGTAGTTATGCTTTAATAATAAAAAGCGTTTCATTGATATGATGGTTTTCGACTGGATTCCTGAAGTTGGTGTGAATTTATTACACCAAATCAACGGAAATTATGTGAGAGGTCCAGTGGACCTCACTATCCGTCAGAAAGGTCTAGTCGTCTATCCGGACTGAAGGTTAAAAAAAAAAAAAAAAAAAAAAAAAAACTGGATCTGTGATATCATTGAGTTTATAGGAACTCTTACCACTAGGTATAAACTAATTACTACTTGAGACTAATAAGTCGGAAAAAAGGAAAACCGCCCCCACCAGGGCTGCCCCTAACCATTTTAAGCTTGAAAAGTTTTTCAAACTTTTCTCCGATAATAATTGATCAATTTCAAATACTCAATCCAATTTCAAAAGATCAATTTCAAAAAAATTGATCAATTTCTGTTTTTGGTATTCTTTCTACTTACTATTCAATTCTTGAAAGCAGTATGCTATTCAAATTTTCAATCCAATTTCCGGTTAGCTCTGGTAGCTGGTTAGCTCTTAGAAAAAAATTGTTTTTTATGATAAAATGTAACCATGAGTCCTCTTTGTTGGGTAAACTGATCGGTTACGCTAATGATTATGATCAGTAAACAAGTGAATACATTTTCAATTTAATTCTCTAAAATGTTTCCTACATCTTATGTGCTTAGATGATGAAAGGTGACTTCTTGGTCCTGGAGTACCTTGGATGGGAAACCACCTACACGGAAATCGTCCCTTCAGACCGGCTCAGGCACAAGAACCCCAACCCTCCGATCACGGGCAAAACTTTCACCAAGTTTGAGATCGAAGTACCTGAGGAGCTGAGAGAGTAGTGAGTACATCAATCCACTCTTAATACTTAAATTACCTATATTGCTTTTCCAGATCGAAATCGATGTTTCCCACATCCAGAGAAAACTGGAAGAAACCAATGAAAATCTGGTTTTTCATCGGTTTTTTATGTTTTCTCTGTATGGAATAAACTTTAAATTATGATTCACACCATAAAGTATGTATTTGTGATTGTATAACATTTTGTTTTGCCGAAACTTGTTTTTAGAGTGAGAGTTTTAGACGCATATGTATACGTAGGTACTCAAGTTTTCTATAAATTATACCTTGCCCGTTCTGAAAATTAATTATTTATACGTAGATAATAGTATCTACCAATTTGAAACATTTCAACTCCATTAAATAAATTTCAGTAGTGGAAAATTACGTGTTGTACTCCAAACATTTCAATATTACAGGCAAAATATGGTTAAAATGAGCAACCCCAATGATTAGGAATTTGTTTATTATATTTTTAAATGGTCACAACAAATATTCAGAAATAAAACGGTATTCCATCACTCGTGTAGACCACCGTCAGACATGCAGATACGGGTAATAGAGAGTTTTCGCGTGCCACTGGCGGGTGACGTGGAACCTCCTCACAGAGCCAGGGAGAGCCAAGGCCTGTGACCTTGACGAGACGGTAGTAACGGGTGACGGTGAAATGGCTGTTTTAGAGTCACCCGTTTGGGGCGACCTAATCATCCCAGATCATGGGTCACTTTAAACGTGTAAACTGACGGGCCACCTCCTTATCAGCTCCTCCAGGAGGCAGTTAGCATCATCGTTTGCTCGCTCTAGGGTATCGTCCCGGGACTCCTTCACTAACGTCACCCGTTGGCTTGCGAAAACTGAAGCATGACGCCGTAAGAAACGTCTGCCATGTTGGGTGGGCAGTATAGCTTCCTCACTATTGTAACATGGACGTATAGAATCAGTTTGTGAACATTTCAACGAAATTGGTAGACTAGTTTCGGAGTTCACTTAATCCAATCACTTTTCCAATTGGAACTGAGAAATCGTAGTTTCAGTTACGTCAGCGCATGCGCACACGCTACTAATGGTCATATGGCTATTAAATCAATAGGGAACTGTCTAGGGGATAACCGTAACAATCCCAGAAAGTTTCACCAGAATTGGTCGAGTAGTCCCGGATATTACTGATAGAATCGTGTTGAAATTCGAAGGTAATTGTCAACCTTCAAATACCCTCCGAATTTGAGTGAAATCGGTCCATTAGGAACAGAGAAATCGTAGTTCTAGTGGTCCGATGGTGATGAAATTCATAAGGAACCCTCCCGTGTCTAACTCGAGTAATCCCTGAAAATATTACTGGAATTGGTCGAGTACTTCCGGAGATACTATGACAACAAATTTCAAGTTTGCGCTTGCGCAGTAGCTATTACTGATCCAATCGTGACGAAATTCATAGGTGATTGATTGTCTTCGGGTCAGTCCACAACTACCCTGCAAATTTGAGCGAAATAGGTCGATTAGGAACTGAGATACAGGGGTTTCAGGAAATTCACGTTCGCTTATGCGCTCACGCTACTAGTGGTTCGATGGCGATTAAATTTATAGGGGACCGTCACGGGACTAACCCACACAATCCCTGAAAATTTCATCAAATTCGGACCACATCTTCATATAGTTTTTGCCTGGGACAAGGAATTGACCACAGACAGACAGACACGGAACCAAAATTGTTCAGAAAGCTCCGAAACGTAGAAAGCAAGTGGAAATTTTGATTTTGGAGGACAACAATAGGCCATGGACCTTCGGTAGTGAGGGAGTAAAATACAGGATGATTGATGTGATGTCTTGATGAAACAAAGGTCACACGTGACGGCGTTACACCTTGGGAGGAATCGTTGCTGCTCAGTTGGAAAGTACCAAAGCGATTTCAGTCGTCGCTACTTACCACCCACAACGCTTCTCTTACGACTCAACGAATTTCCTGAATGCATTTATTTTTCTGCGGTGTACAGTAATTTCTTCCTTTCCACAGTGCCAAGAAGGAAAACGTCCATAAGGAGTTCCAAAAAGTCATAAACGCCTCGATATGTCGGTACATCCCCGAAAGTGGCGTTCTCAGCTTCATCTCTCGGAGTGAGGATTCAAAGAAGCGCGCGAGCATGCTGCAGGAAATGCACTTCAGGAATCTCCAGCAGAAACTGCTGCTCCTAAAAAGAACAGAGGAAGCCCAGAAGCAGCTTGAATCTACCAAGATCCAGAACACTGGAGGGTATGCTTCAAATTCATCTGCAAAGTAATTCCTTTTATAATGCCGGTTCCTTGTTTTCTCTTTTCTCTCTCTTTTTTTTCTCTCTCTCTCTCTGTGTCTCTCCGTTGAATAGAGATAAAATTTTAGAGTTGAGATTTCATCGCTCAGCGCACAAGCTTTTTTGTATCGTGGATGCATGATGGCACACACACATGAACGCGAAAGTTCACCTAATCAACATTTCATTAATTTAGCAGTTTAATTTGAGTAGTTAGGTACATAAATAACATAGTTACATATAAAAACATGAAAAACCCTAATATTGGACAATTACAAAGAAAGAGGGTGGGATGAGACCCAATGATCCATTGGACCAATCTACGAGGACTTGAAAATGTACATTCTACATAATTATGTATTACTTAATCCAGGTTAGAGGAGTCTCGTATCACCATAGAGAAAAACTTCCAGTGTAATGAAGTGAACAGACACTGATCCTACTCTCTAATCGCCAACGGAGTATGTAGCAACAATCTCGAGCTCTAACGATTTTGTTGAAACTTAGTACCACTATCTTTGTGGCGGAAATTAGGACCTACCTCAGTCTCGTCTTCGTGAAAAATCGTCTTTGAGGTGATCCGGGCCATCCTTAACCATGAAATTTGTTTACATCTAGCCATAATTATATTATGGAATGTCTCAAAAGCGTTACAACTTTCTTCGTCTGTCGCTGATGGTTCGTAAACTCGACGAAAGGGGTTTTTGCCCGCTAGTTTATTATTACTGTTTTCCATTCATCACCAAGCCCCAAACCAAGGCCCCAAACGTTTCACGTTTAATTTGCAGCATGAAATTACTGCAGGTTTGCCCAGGAAAAAGGTTGAAAGGGAGCGCCGCGTGACGTCATTTAGGTTCTGCAAAAGGGCCGCCCAGGCAGGTGGGTCGGTGACGTCAGTTAGGTTCAAATTACAAGACCCATTTTCGATAACTTCCAATCGTCGGATACCCCTCATATACCTTTTTGGAAAGCCCTCTTAAGATCTTTCAAATTACAAAATAAAAAATAACCATGCAAGTTCCCCATTGTAACATTGTCTTCCTCGTCAACTCTTGGGTTCATTCTAACCCAAGTTGAAACATTTCGGAAAAGGAAGGGATTACTAGATAATTAGTTATAAACGTTGTGGGGTATCTATTTTAAAATTCGCGTGCAACAATTCTGACTTCATTTTTTGCTCTTTCTTTATTTATGGAGTAATTCCTTTCGTCTGTCACCAGTAGGCACATTGCAGGAAAGCTAGGCTTTACACTTGCTGCAACTTGCAACATGCTTTGCAGATTTTTTTGATTCTGCATGCCTTATATCACAGATTTTCCAAGCTGTAGAGGTGAAGGTGCAAGTCTCAAATCCATCGTCCCTTGTCTACTGATGTTATTCCAAGTTCCAAGCCTCTTATCCATTTGATTCCTCAACTCCTTCGATTGGTAGCGCTTCTTCATCCTCGGCATCCTGTGTCAACACGAAGCAACATGATTAGAGCGGAACGATTGGGGTTTGGAGGGGGGGGGCTTAACTGAGAGGGGATATAGGTAAGGATAGCTTTCAGATTATGATGACTTTTTCTAAACATCGAAACTTTTTCTAAACAGGCCATCAAAAAAATAACAATTTACTTACAATGAACTTTCCTGGGTTTTACAGAAACGAAAAATGGTGCATTATCCCACATAATTGAAGACAGTCTTTGAAGGGATGTTCCCAACTTCTCATTGCTATCTTCCTCCAACAAGAGGCAGAGCCACACCCCCCCCCCCCCCCCCCCCCCCCCCCCCCCCCCCCTTCATGAAGCCAGGAGGCCCATATTAACACTTTCCCATATTTGCATCGTATTTTCTATCATTAGAACCAGTTTATAGCCAGTTGAGATCAGGATCAGAACCATCTAGGTACCATCGAGATCTACCATGAGACCACGGGTAGAAAACGCACTGTGCAATGATCTATTTTGAACCCATTGGTTGTTTCTTAACGATTAATCTCTCTTGAATGTTATAGAAAAAGTTTTCTTGGATAGTAGTGCTGTTTTTGGTGTGTTGTGCTGAATTCTGGTTTGCACGTTTGAGTCTAGTGGCATTATGATCATCTGATTTCCTTGCAATCAGCTAACTTTCCTAAGTTTATATTTCTTTAGTACTAACTCAATATAAAGTGGTAACCAATATTAATTGAATATTCATCGAGATTATTCTTTATGAACAAACTAACTGCACGTTTTTGCACAATGAGTTCTACGGTTTTATATTCAATGGTGTTATGTCACCAATTTATTTTGTTGACTGTTTTTTATATTATTGTGGTTCCTACAGGTGTATGATAATATAATCTTGTTATTACCCTCTGGGTGGTATGATTTGATTTTGATGTAGCACTTCCAAGTCAAATTAACACTTTTCAAATCAAAATGACAACACTTTCCAAATCACATTCCGAATTTTTGAAAATCAATGCCAACGTTCTCCGAGATTGAATTCATTTTTCCAAAGTGAATTTTTGAAGGAAAAAACTAATTGTTGCACAGCATTTTACTCTACACATTACCTACATGTATTGTGCTCTAACTATACACTTACTCATAACTTATTATACTCTTACTTACCGGGTACTTCTTTACGTTTTTATCTTACGGTTTAAGATCGAAATGCTCCTGACCAAGGGTATATATGAAAATATATCCTTTCTACATAGAATCGACGGTTCTTCAGGACGACACTTTTTTTAATGGCAGAAGTATTTATTCCTTGTGTCGTCGCAAAATACCGTCGATGTTAGTAAAGTACCCACCTGAAAAAAGAGGATAAAACCAGGAACTTTGGCATCGTTTGGAAAAATGCTTAATCAAAATCGGTGAATCCATTCAAGAAGGTATGATTGAAACACAATCAAAAAGATCTGAGATACACTTGCATGTATGTACACAATACCTAGTCAAAGAATGCAATGATAGTTTTTTACGTTGTTTCGAATGTTGATTTTGGTTTGAAAAAAATCTTGAATCTGTTTTGGAAAATGTTAAATTCAATTTTAAAAATGTTGATTTCAGTCAAATTGAATTTGATTTTGAATTGTTGAATTTAATACCTATCGAAATAAATTATTAATTTCTTAATTAATATCTTATTAGGTAGGTAGGTATTGATGAGGTTGTACAGCGTTAGGGAAAAGCTGGATAACCGGGAAATGCCCCGAAACAATCAGGGAATTTCGTCTCAGGTCAGGGAATTTTTGATTTCGGGTATTGAAAACTATAATATTTAACCGAGCGCACATACTAGACTTCTCGTTTTCGAAGGATGAGAGGCGTACCACACTGAGTGTGGCTGTGTTGTACTCCATGTTATTGGTCTGGAACAGAATTTATCAGGGCCGCAGTACTAGGGGCGGCAGCAAAACTTCCGGGTTCAACAGGACCTCCCATCATAGAATAGTATACTAACTTGCTTCCCTGACAAGCCAACGTTTCATTGTATTTCTAGAAGGTATTTATGATTGCGATGATTTAAATGGCAAAAGCCATTTATCGCATCCCATTTTCTGAGTCTCTAGAATTCAATAGATCCAACAGGAATCAATCAAACTTGAATAAATACACCAAAAAATAATATTTTGGTTGGCATGGTTGAACATTAATATGGAGAGGTTAGAGCCTCATTTACAACAAGAAAACCGAAATATTTGGAAAATGGCGTTTGCCCAACATTGGAACGTGGAAAAATGAATAAAAAGTGACATTCCATACAGAGTCTTCAACTTGGAGAGATGAATAATGCCTACCTACCTATGTCGTTACGACACCTCTTACCTCCAAGTTGAAGAGATTTCTCATTTTTATATTTTTTTGTTACGGAATTATAATGTAATTTCGTGTTTTTATTGAGAAATGAAGATTTTATTTTGAAGTCTAAGTTTTGTCACTCTTCTCTCATGTGAGACCGTGTACCTACACACGACCGAGACGTTAAAAAAAACAAAAAAACAACAGGATGAACTTCCCCAATCAGTTTCAAAACAAGCAAGACAATTTAAAAAAAATTGCGATTTTCAATTGCAGAAAGATGTCACTTGTAGTCTGAAAATATCGGAAATTGTCAATGAAAAGTCAGGAAATTTGATAAGTCACAGCCGTTGGACACCCTGAATGAGTATTGACGTGATAATCATGAAAAATCTTTCTCTAGAAAGGTTTGATCCAACTCATTGTAATTATGGTAGGGCTAAATTATATGCCTTACATACCTGGAATAATAGTTCTTAGTATTGTTGGATTGAATAGACTTAATTTATTTTATTATTATTTTTTTTTGTATTTCGCAATCTATGTAGGTAACTAATTATCTTGAGGAATTTCGACGATGTAGCTATTATTTATGTCATTGTATGGTATCACCCCCTTTCAATCTTACGCTAGAGCTTCTATAACAGAGATCAGGTCTTTTGGGTCTTGCAGGTTTTCGGACGAGTTCTCTGTCAAAGAGGATCTGATGGGTTTGGCAATCGGAGCTCATGGCGTCAACATTCAGCAGGCGAGAAAGTTGGACGGCATTACTAACATTGAGCTCGAGGAAGGCTGCACGTTCAAAATTTATGGTGAAGTGAGTAGTATTCCGCATTATAATAAAACTACGCAGACTCAGAAAACTTTCAAAAACAACACCACCTCTAACAATATACCTACTAACTTGTGTGGATTTATAGTCCACACTTCAGTGGTTAGAGTGAAAAAATTGATCCATGAGTCTACAGAGTTCACTTGTGGGAGGCTGACATTTTTTCCTCCAAGATCAACATTTCTGTACGCACAAATTTTGGTTCCTTGTCTCTCTGTGTGTTTACGACTCCTTGCAATTGAATCCTTGTGACTTCCTCAATTTTCATCAAATTTTGATGATATGTTTCAGGGATCAGTACGCGGATTAGGCCCAAATGGTCCCTTAAACATTTCTTCGCTTGTTGGTCATGCGCAAACTGAAAATACTGCAAACGTCAATTTTTCTTGCCACCTATAGGCTCAAATTTTTAGAATAGTTGAGAATCGAACGTTAGATAGTCCCCTATAAATTCCATACTGATCAGATCTGTGGTACCCACTGCGCATGCGCGAACGTAAAATCCTTCCCACATGTAAACTTCCATAGTTGTATGCGGTTGCGATGAAGTTTTCCGTATGAATTTCAATATAATTTATAAGCACTCAATTTAAAAATTAAGATACAAAATATTTTAATAATACTCTGATTTTATTTGAGCAATAATTCTCCAGTGTGAACTAAGCCCGTGTAATTGGATCATTAGTTGCCCCTCTTCTTGCGCAGATGAAGTGAAATCCTTGCCGGAAAACAATCTTAGAAAATCCATCTTCCTCTTTTCAACTTCCACAATTTTCATATTTATGATTTCGATTTTCACATTTAATTGGTCCATACAGTCATGTTATGGATACGATGCATCTATGCGCCACACCTATTAGCAGATTTTTTCTTTTCAGTTGGTTACTAAATCATTAATTCCTTATCGTAATGTGGGTACTATGTAACCATTCTCTATCCTCTCTCATCCTAAATCACGTTACTTCTGTTAACCCTTCTAGACCAGTGAAGCTGTCAAAAAAGCCAGGACAATGCTTGAGTATAGTGAAGAATCTATGCAGGTCGAACGAAGTCTCGTGGGCAAAGTCATCGGCAAAAACGGCAGGATAATTCAAGAAATAGTGGATAAAAGCGGTGTAGTAAGTACCTGTACAATTATTTATTTTGTTCCTTTCAAATGCATTAGTTTTTCATTCACACTTTGTGGTTAATCAATATCTCAATGACGAAGTTCATAGTAATAGGGTTACTTATTCATTTCAGGTCCGAGTGAAAATAGAAGGCGATAACGAACCCCAGCCATCAGTCCCGAGAGAGGAAGGCTTAGTCCCGTTTATGTTTGTAGGAACCCTAGAAAGTATTACTAATGCTAAGATTCTGTTAGAATATCACCTGGCACACCTAAAGGTAAGGACATATTTCGCAGATATTTTATTAATTAGTTTGAGTTGTACCTACCTAGGAAGTTGTGCTTGTCATGATTCCTTTGAGTATACTAATTAAACCGGAATCTCATCATCGTTGGGTGGTTGACAAGGTGTGAATCACATGAATGATTCGGTAGCATAGGGATTCCCACTATATTGGCACTCTGAGCGTGAATAGGTTACTGGGATTTCGGTCATTACCTAAATAAATTTGATCAAACCCCGGAGTCTTCACTGCTTTTAAAAGAACTTCTTGACTGTGAAATCATTAAACGAAGGTCCAACAGGTTATAAGTTTGATCCCACTTGTAGGTATGATCCTACGTAGGCACATTTCATCACAACGTGTAAAGAACTGCTTCTTCACAACGGCGCAGCGTTCAAAATTTTCTGTAATACTCGTAGTATCATAAATTGATCCCAACCTGGGGGAAGTTTACAATTTGACAACGGGAACCCTTACTCGTAATTTCATGCATTATTCCGAATTTTTAGTGCATTTATTCATCGTATTTCTCTAGGTCGTTTATCTCGTATACTCATAGTTTAATTATAGTAATACGATGATAATTATGATTTTGCTAACGGTACATGGGTTTGCAGGAAGTCGACAAGCTGCGGCAGGACAAAGAGGCGATAGAAAGTCAAGTTAGAAATATGCAAGGCTCAAGTATGGGGTCCATCATGGGCTTCCCCGTCCAAAGGCGTGCTGACAGGTGAGCTGCTAAGTTGTTTATTGGCTGGCGTTAAACTTCTGCAAACTCAGCTCTCTGTATTGAGTAATATTAGTCATGTTTTGAAGGAGAACAGTGGTTTCATAATTTTCATTCAAAATTTGAAGAAAAAAATTTAAAATGGATCAGAAGTTGCCTGGGACAGGTGGTGGGTTACAAAATATCTATAATCTAATACAAACATTTTACACCCTCTAACTGCTTGAAAGCCCTTTCACACTCGTTTAGGACTCTACTTTATACTAGGATTGTGGCCCTGCAGAAATATCCTTCCATTTTGTTTTACCTTGAAACCCCAAAATTGTGTTGTTTTGTTAATTGTGCGAATCGTGGTAACATTTGGCTTCCTTGAACGGAGGCGTAATCCTTATCGACTCAGTTTGATGTTTTTCAGAGGCTATAACTCGGAGCTGGACGTCGGAGGCGGGCGAGGTCGTGGTGGGCCCGCACGAGGTAGAGGGGGACGGGGGAGGGGTGGACCAAGCCGACATGACAGCCGCTACCAAGGTGGGTAATGTATTGATATGCAGCCATTCCTTCTTGTCTGTAATGAGTGTTACCCGTGGGTCTGATGTTGGCGGATTTCTTTTTTTTTTTTTTTTTTTCAAAGCAGTTTTTTACTTTCCTTAGCTCACCTGAAGGTGAAAGGAATGTATTGCGATCAGCAGAAAACACAATTTCTGAAACAACATGTTTAACTGGTCCTAATCGACATCTGATCAGTTTTCTCCACGTTTTGGAAAACTGTATGTAAGTCCGTATGTATGTATGTACGAGATTCGTCAGTTCTTTGAATTGAAATTGTTCCATCACAAGAAAAAAAAGTGAATGAAGCTTACATTAGTCCAAAGCTCTGCTGAATTCATATCTCACAGGATAAATATTTTAATTTATTTATACACATGAAACCCTGGACCGGGCAACCCAGGCTAGTGCTGGAGACCAACACAGCCTGGGTGGAGGGTTAACCGGTTTAATGTGGCCGCACCACCACCTCGAAGCGTAGGTCTTAACTCTGCAGCTTTATTTATGTATTTATTGGTCACTACGACGATGTCTGCCCCTAGGATCAATCTGAAATAAAACTTCAGTTACACTTTTTCGGGCTGAAAAAAGTCACGCAATCTCTCTTCTAATCATTTCCAAGACATTGTGAAGATTGCTCCCGACAGCCGAAATCCCGCGGTCTTCTTTGCAGCCGGATGATCATCTCCAGCTCATCATCGTCATCCTCGAACGTTCTACGATACTCCATTCTCGAAATTTTACGCGGAATTCTTATAATTGACAAATGAAACAACAGGATGGCCGAAAACTGACAGCTATTATCAGAAATCACTAGAAAAGCGAACAAAAAACAACAAAACACACGGTAACTCTCGGAGTAAACGCGTTATGCCATGGATGAAGTAGGGAATAACATCTGGGAGTAAACTAGCTCGGTAACCCGAGGGTTAAGATTGACTCGGGGTGGTGAAATGCATTTTTGTCGCTATCTTCGAGTTACCAGTAACTCAAACCTTAACTCGAGATGGTGAAATCCACCATAAGAATTTCAGCCCTCCAGGCCAATTATTAGGGGGAGAAAATATTCCAAATAGGTGAAAAAATGTCGTTTTCAGGCCATTTTTTAGCTTTTCACCCAAAGCGCTCTTAACGATTTTGGTGAAATCCACAGAACTTACTGTTCTAACAAGTAGAAACAAGTTCCAATACCCCTCATCTCCACAAAAATATATTGAGGGCCGAAATTTGTCAGGTTTTTACGGGAGAGGAAAGTTGATGAAGTTCCTAGTCGGAAATCATCTCAAGTCCACAAAACTCACGTCAAATTCAAAAGGAAAGAACGGATTGAGTTTCCAAATACGACGAATCAACTACTGACACTGAATGTGGAGAACAGGGTAGAAAAGAAGGGGATAGTACTAGAAGGTAGTAGGTACTCTGAATACGTTGAAACGTATTGTAGACAATTGTGGAAAAGAAGCAGAGAGAGAAGATGGGGAGGGGGACAAATCAGAAGAGTGTTGGCTGAAGCTGGTGGGAAGGTACAATAAACAGGATGATGGAATGGAAATAACGGAAGGGAAGATGAAGCAATTGAAGGACGAAGGAGGGGAGGCAAGACTAAGGAAAAAGCAAATGGTTGGGGAAATGAAGTTAGAAGGGAAAGAATTGGTGGCCAATCTGAAGGTGCAAGGATTCATGATAATGAAGGTGGAAAATAAAGGGGAAAATGGTCGTCGCGCCGCAGAAAACAGGATATCAGAGGAAGAGAGCAAACGAGGGAACGGAGATTATGTGTGAGTATAATCGTACAAATGCCACCAATGGAAAGGAAAGACCTATGGAAGTGAATGGCGAGAGTCAAGGTCCATGGGAGACTAAAGAAGGGACTAAAAGAGAGACGAAGGAAGTTGAATTCCGGCCAGGAGGATGTTGGAAACTGATGCAGTTGTTATTTATTTATTTATTTTATTTATATTAATCTATACTCAACAACCATTAATATAATGTTAATAAACAGAGTCACAGTTCACCAAAAACCTCGAAAGGTGTAGATTCTTTCTACAAATGAACCCCAAATGGGGTTCTTAAAATCAGTTTCAGAGCCCATATAAACCTCTAGATGCCAATTTTCATCTTGAAATCAAGTCTGGTTTGACCATGAACACGGTTTGAATGACAGCGCGTGACGTCATTTAGGTTCCCCGCATGATGGAGGCTGAGCATTCCCCCCTGTAAGGAGGGGGGTCAGTGACGTGAGTTTGGTTTCAATTACTGCTAGATTGCAAACAACCAAACTTGTGCTCTCTGATGGGAGTGGAGGTGTCTTCAACCTTCTCAAGGAGGAGTCAGACGCATTTTCGGAAGAGTGAAAGAATGAACCGCATGCGGCACTTTTCACCACAACTTATGGGGTCCGTTCAGAAGCTGGTTCAGCCCTCACCATTCCAACCCCATCCTTCCTATCTTTTTGTGTCCCAAATGTAACCATGGCATAGTGGTGAATTACACCAGACTACTGGTGACTAATGCTTGAATGGTACGGGAAACAGAAGATACTGCAGAAAACAATTGTTATACTGTTAATGTATATTTTTTCACTACTTTCAATCTTTCGGCTGCTACGGAAATTGTTGGAAATATTTCCGACCGTTTGAACCTCGATTAAGTCACTAGTACATACAACACACCTACTTTATGCGAGTAATGCCAGGTCTCAAATATTATTACTCCTATTATTATATTCGAAGAATGTGAAAATAGATGGATTATAATACTGTCGTGTGGTTCCAGGTGGTTCCAGACACCAAACACCTGACACAGATGAACGGGTGAAGGACGGCGAAACGAGGCGGGGTGGTTACAGCGGACGAGGATCGAGCTATGGACAAAGAAGGGAAAGGAACGACAGAGGAGACCGACCTGGAGGACCGCCGCCCCCTCGTGTCAACCAACCACGACCCCCCCGTCAGGAAGACGAACCTCCCAACCACCACCCTGACACCTACGAGACCGGCGACTCTGGTAAACATCGTGAGTACTTAGATCGAATTTCTCCGTTTACTGACGTGGGAAAATTAGTAGGTATTAATACAAAGTCCGAACAAATCAGACTTGGAAGTAGGGTTGATAGGACCCCAAAACAGATTGGGGCTAGCCCCAAAACGTGATTTTGGAATCCCCTTTTCTTGGAAGTGACTTTCTTGACAATCACCCTTTGAGTTGAATTTATAGATTGAAGTAGACTTTATGGTAAGCTATCTCAATGTTTCCATCTGAATGGAAATTGCCTCATAACAATATTTACGTATTAACAACTCTTTCATCAAAATTATCGGATTTTGACTATTTAAAGATTTCAAATTTCATTGAGACGTTCTCTTGAGTAGTTTTGGCATATGAGTCACTACTGTTAACATTTTTGCTCTGGATCGCCCAAGCGTGAGAATGTCTGTTTTGCTGAGACTTTTTAGCCTGTCCATCACAACCCCCTCCCCATTATAAGTCAAAGATATTCCGACTCTCACTCGTTGATAACGAATGTTAATGATGGTAATGAACGAATGTTAATAACCCCATTTCTGTGATTGATCGGGAACATGTGGAACCATCGAGTTAATACCTTATTAGTTGTCTTATCTACCTCGACGTGTGGAACCAATGATGACAATATGGATAATTAGTATAAAGAAGAATAAATCCATGATAAACCTGTTGGAGAATAGTTGCTTCAAATACATTCAGATGGTATAAGAATGCAGGAGTGACTACCGAAAAAATTTGGACTTTGTAGCCAAATGGTTACCTAACCTCTTGAAGAAAGAATCTTGCTTCCTAAAGGTGCGTTTCCATCGGGCGAGCGAACCCAGGTGAACGAACAAAATTGTGTTCGTCCAGTTGGTGGAAACTGAGTAGTTTATTCGGCGGTAATCGCCGGGTGACTATGCGAATCTTCGTTCAGTGTGTTTGGCCAGTGGAAACAGCTGAACGTCCAAACAAGCGAACGTACGTTCACTTGTCCGCCATTTTCAGTGATCGGCCAAGGCCGATCTTTTTTCGTTCGCTCACAACTTTCTAGTTCGCGTTTCTTCACTTTTCATTACTTTTTCATTCAATTTTATACTTTGCAATAGAGTGGACCAATGACAAAATTCTGCAGCTAATAGAACTAAATAAAATAAAATAATTCGAGTAGTTCCATTTTTTGGGGATGTGTTGGGGGGGTCCCCTGACCTCAAGAAAAAAATCCCCATTGATTGTGGTGGTGAGGGAGGGGAGGGGGAGATTTAAAGTGGCCTTCCCGCCTATCTCGAAAACCGAAATTTCCTACAACTTTGTTTATGTACATTACCTTGCTATTTTATGAAAAAAAAAAAAAAAAACGAACCGTTTTCTAAATATCCGCTCTTGAGAAGAAAAAAAGAGCTTTTTGCTCTAACTACCTCTCAACTTTTTTTGCACAAAAGTTTGAACTAGAATGTTGTAGAGGATTACATTTTATTCGACAATATACGAGTATATACAAATTTCAATTGATCATCAACTAGTAAGTGAACAGATCAGTATGGCAATTCAAAATGTTGGTGTAAATGGGTGGCTATTTACGGTTCATTTTTCCATAATAATGAAGGTTGCTAAGTCGTAGGAAATTTTGTCAGCTTCATTTTTCATTCCATGTTTTTTTTCTACGTTGCACTGTTTTCGAGATATATGTGCTCGGAACTGTGGGACGGCCCCTTTAAATCCCCCGCCCCGATTGACGGGGATTTTTTGCGCGTGATCCGTGAAACCGGAGTGACATCTAATTTTTGTCTTGCCTGAGTCGATTCTCAGTAATTAGTATGTCGTTTCGATACTTAATTTGTTACCAATGTAGCAAATATTCAAAATCTTGGGACTCCATCCGGCAAAAATTGCAAAACCGCCCAAGTTCTGGTTTGTCGATTAATTCTTGAAAAAGACTATCACCATTAATTTTCATCCTCTTGATAAATTGTGAAACCCATTGGCATGGTTTTTTCCTCTCTTTTTTATTAGCAACAACATAAGAACAAACCCGGCCGAAACACAAAGTAATTAAATCGTTGTCCATTGTAAACAACAATTGAAATGAGATCAAAAAATTTAAAATGAGAATTAGGTTGAAAACAACAAGTGGAAAGAACAGCCGAGCGGAAGAACAACACGAACAAAATGTGCTGTTTCCACCAAAGCGCACAAATGTTTGTTTGGCGTCCTTTCGGGATAATTCCGAGCACACCTGGACCAAACGTCTGCGCAGCCGGTGGAAACGGTTGCCTGTCTGAACGGTTGACGATCATTCGTTCGTTCGCTCGTCCGGTGGAAACGTACCTTAATGGTTAGTGAAGTACCTACGTGACTTCAATAGCGTCTCTATGTAAACTATCCCTTAGCTATGTCTAAAATAGTGTTCTGTGGTGTACCAAACTGGATGTTTTCATGTTGCAGCTGTGAACAACACTCCAGTAAACGCAGTTGAAAACAACCTGAGCAAGGAAGGCGTCAACAGCACGGAAGGAGGTCCTAAAGGACAGCGACGAGCAAACCGGCAGAAAAGAACTGACAAGTCCAAAGAGCCCATTTTCAATGGGACGTCGGCTTAGCTTCTTGGCCGCTCTGCATCGCCACCGTCGCTCCCTCCCACTTTCCTCCGTCTAGTCGTTACCTAGCTACCGGACCTGTAGCCTGTCTCAATATGAATCAACCTGTCTGTACATGAAAAAACTTTCGCGAAGCCAACCACGTAGAGATAACGTCAATCTTTACTACGTCTTTGGGATCAAGAAAACTGAATCAGAAAAAATCCAAGAACTTTATTTTTTCCTTGGCTGGCGAGTGTAGAAGATTGTTCTGGGTACCGTTCAAGAACCCATATCTTCCCCTCCTATACTTTTTCGATTCACGCCCTTTGAAATGAATTTTTTTTATAACAAAAAAATCCATCTTGTCGATTTTAAAAGGTTCTTTTTTATAAGCTACAGGTCACGCTTGGAGATCGATTGAGACCTTCATGAATAACTTTTCACAAATTAAACAAAAAACTTGAAAAAATACAAAAAAATATTTAGATGTTAAACATTTAAACAAAAAATGGAACAATTGGTTTATCGTTACTCGCTTGTTTCAAAATTGAACGATTTACACCAAGCCCGTCAACGATAAATTGATAGCCCTCTTTCCCTTGGTCATAGTGAGAATGACGATTTGTTTTTGAAATAATCTCTCTTGAAAATGACTCAACATGATTGAGACGTTGTTTTTTTTTCGTGTTTAATTTTTTCGAATGTGTTTTTTCCCCTCCTTCTTTTGCTGCTTTTGAATCGCATTTTTTTCTCCCTTCTTCTTGAATTAATATTAGTGTTAGAAAATTCCCCCCCCCCCCCCTCCAAAATATATTTCCGCACAAAAAATATACTTACCTATTTGTTTTTGAAACATCCCTTTGGTTGAAGCTATTTTTCATTTGCCACCGGTCTCATACTATTTTGTTCTTGCATACTAATTGAAGTCCTCCCGGCCCTTTTTTTCAGTTTTCTCATATTTGAGAATTTGATCCTTGACGAAACTGTTATGTTATATGTTTTTTTCTTTCTAAACCTTTGTAAAACGTTTCCTTATGTTATTCCTCCTGTTCGCTTTGTTTATTTTTTTATTCAAAATTTTCGTCATCTGATTAGAGTTAGGTGTTGAACAAATTGCTAATAATTAACACAATATGCTTTTATGTACGGTATTTCATCAGATGTTTAATGAAGAGAAAGTAGTGAAGAAAAAATAATTTAAAAAAATAGTGCAGAGTTCTGGTTACAGAAACTAACATTTTACACGAATGTGAACCGGATCAAACATGTTTTCTTTCACCATGCTATTTGTACACACTGAAGCCAAAAATATGCCATGCTTTTGAAATCTTTTGAGAGAAGAAAATCGAAGAAGGTTGAATTTGAAAGAAATATAATTGAAAAAAGTAAATTGCTTTACTACAAAGCATCACTGATGTCGATGAATGTTGAAAAATACTGCAGTGTTATATTCTTATGACTATGATATAGCTATTCTTCTATAATATAATTTAAATCTTATAATAAACAATAAGATGTCTCTTAAAATAGCGAGATGAAAAAATGATACATATAAATCAGAGATATGTATCGAATAGATTTTGTGCCACTTGCTTTGTTCCCTATAGTATACAGGAGAAATACCTATTTGTTAGTTGTAAAAAACGTTGATAGAATGAAACTCAAGTAACTGGAAATGAGAGTCGTAAATTTCGAGACACGGTGGGGGGTTTGACGGTTTTTTTGTTTACCAGTTTACCTGCCCCCTTTTGGACTAATAGGGCTCATTTGAACAAACCATACACTTTATTTACCAACGAGCATGATTTTGTACATACATTTTTTTTTGACAAACTCAAACGTTCCGAGTAGGTACCTAGGTAATTTATTGGAATCAGAACTCATTCAAATTGTATGTTGTCCTCGTCCCTTATAACCCTCGCTGTTGCTTTGAAATTTCGACTCAATTTCCATTGTTGTTCAATCCTCCCACTAGTTGAAAAAAAAAAAAAATAATAATAATAACAAAGCAAAACTTATCAACATTGCTAAATAAACAATGATGTTTGAATTAATATTAGTCTAAATCTTTAATTACTGCAACTTGGAAGAGAATGTGTATGCTGAGTCTTATACTTCCGGGGCTCTCTTCTGAGTCCCAATATTTTATTGTTTTTCTTTTCTTTTTTTACTTAAAATTTCGTTATTGAGTTCATTTTGGAAAAAATTAAACATTTTAAAATGTATTTGTGTGAAGTAGCTTTTTCTTGAGTTTTTTGATGTGTACCGATGCCAGAATTTATGGAAGCTCTTGGAATTCTATTATAGGTGTTAACTTAGATCAGACAAAATGAAGCAGTATTTGGAGAAAAATCAATATTTGAAGTGTTAAATGTTATCCGCTGGTGTGCCGAAGATTCGGTTTTGACGTTAAAATAATCATGTATGCAGAAGAAACTGATAGGCCAAAAGACCTTTTTTTCAGTTTTTTCTATTAAAGGAATAGGTAAATTGTATTATGATGTATCGGAAATCCTGCGTCAAAAAATTGTTTTCACTCGGGGGAAACTCCCTGTTATCATCTTTCTCATTAATGTACATACGTAATATTTAATTATTTAAATTAACATTGGACCATGTATATATCACGAAAAACTGCTTTGCATCCAATTTTCCAAAGAAATAAGAAAAAAGGTTGGCTGAGTTAACACATTTTTTGTGTGGAAGAATGTGAATTTTTTACAAGCTTTTTCGTTAGCTTTTTTTTACTTACGATATAAAGATGGACCTCGGGACTTTTCGTTATTACAGAGTGAACTTTTTTGAAGACGCGAGATTTCCGATTTTCTTAGTCAAGTTTGAGAATGTTACAACCATAACTCGAACTGTACTCAAATAATTAAAACTTTTTTTTTTGAAAAATTCATCCCTATAAAACTGATGGAGAGACCCTCGCTTTAAAAAAAAATTTTTTTTTTTTGAAGAAAATTGAAAAAAGCTCATTGACGGCCGAAATCACAAAATGATGATGATTTTTTTTTTTTACTACTGATACGTATTTTTTAGCGATTAATAAATGTTGTTCAGATCATCCTCCAAATTTTGCGTTTTGAATTTGAGTTTGGCGAATGTTTTTTCAAGGACATTCTCTAAGTGGTCTGAGCAAGATTTTGATGAAAACAACAAAAATGATGATAAAAAATTCCCAACCGAAGCCTGCGAAACACTAATTTTGACAAACGGATATCAGAAGTGGAATTTTGACAACAGCTTGGCTGTTTGTATTACGTTATGGACAGTCAGGGCTTATTTGTAAAGTAAAATAATTCTTGTCATTTCGACCACTCAGTTCGTGTGGTACACACTTTTGATACTCTTCCCCCATCCAAACTGATTATAAATATATATAAATTTTTTGTATTGTTAGATCCCTGTAATGTATTTAAATTGATTAAAAACATACAAAAAAATGTAAATTTGACATGATGGCTTCTATTAATTTACTAACTACCTTTTTCTTTATATATTTTCTGCTCGGTGAGTTTGGGTTCTTTGAAATGTCGGTATAGGTACTACATTTTTTGTTGTAAATAAGTTGTAGAATCAATCCCTGACGTTTTTCTACGCAATCCTGAGACATCCTATATATACCAAAGCGATCTTTGTAGATAGGCGATCTATACAGAAAATGATAAACCGTTGTGTAATTACTTGCAGCATTTTTTCTAGTCTAACATGAAAAAAATTGTTCGGATTTTAATAAGAGTGGGTAGGTACAACGGAATAAATTATAGCCAATGGCAGTACGTTTTGCATTACAGGTACCGCCCTATGAGTACTGCCACGGTAGAAATAATACCGAGACAGCATTATATGTGGTTTTCGATAGGGATAGCCATTACCTGTGTTAATAGACATACCTATAAGGTGGGTTGTTGAGGGTGGAGTCTCTTATATTCTTCCAGGTGAGAAGAGTTTCTTAAATTATTCCAACATGTTTCGCAGGTGCCTCATCGGGGAACTGCGGTACAAAATTATTGGGTTGTTGGAAATTCTACCTAAATATTTGCCGTAAGTAGGTAGGTACCTGCCTAGTTGATCTTTAGTAGATATCAATGAGACGAAAGGTTGGGAGGGTTTTTGGGTTTATTATTTTCAATATTATTCAATCGAGCACGAACAAATTTTTGTTTAAAACCCCCCTCAAAATTTGATGTTCTACGTTTCAAGGTACGTAGAATCCAAAAATTGAATGAAAAGAATCCGTCCGACTCGTCGTCAAGAGGCACCGAAGGCTTAACTCAATCGGGGAACTTGAAGGCGTCCCTGAACCCCAAAATGTGAAAATTTTGTTGGGGCAGACCAGAAGCATGTCGAGTGTAGTAGGCAAGCTAGGTAGGCGCCTGTTTTCTAACTCAATCCACTGGGGTCCAAAATCGCGAGCTAAGTACCTAACGCCTATAATAGTCATGGTCACGTCAAGTCATCCTAAATCCCTCTTATTTCCTTGAAAACCCCACGGTTTTACGACCTCCTCACCAGTGAGCGGCGTCCTTATGTATGTTTTCGATCTGGGTCGGAGGAACACTGAACTATGAACAAAAAGAATCAAGTCCGTGAAGAAATCCATAATGAATGTGTGTGTGACAAATCCTTGTGTGCGCTCCCCAGGGCTTAGTTCCCAAACAATCTGTGTGCTTTTAGCTAATTTTCGAAGGAAATGAAGCTATTGCAATGGCTTTAAAATTTAAATAATGCAAATTTCTGAAAATTTTGAGAGAAAACATATTTTTGACTGAATCTTTCTGAACCAGTGGGTGGCGCCACGGATGTATGTGTTTAGTTGGGTAGGTATCGGTGATCATACATTTTCGAATACTGTTTAGTTTCTGGACGATGCCCCATCTAAACGTAGGCTTATACGGTAGGTTACGTTGTACAAGTAGGTAGGTACTTACCTAATTAGACCTACATATCTGCCCACAGTTGCCCAATAGGGATCAGAAAGTTCTCAATTATCTGCGTTCCATGTATGAGAATTGTATGAACTGTTACTGGCATTGGGTACCAGTCGTACAAGCTCACGTACAGCTTGGCTGTATCCGAAGTATATTCCTTAAAAGCGGTTTCATTAACTTCACAAGCTGAGGCCAAAACTTTCAGTATGACGCGGAACCGTTCAATAAGTCCTCTATCGACTCCAGTTATGAAAGAACATGTGTCAGGGTCTGCAAATAATCTTCTCGCTGAGTTCCCATCGTTGGTATTACCCAGCCCCTTCACTTGAGCCTTCCATATTCACAGGAAACTGGGAGAAAAAATTCGAATGCAACAGTTCATGCATAGGTATACTTGGGAGACTGAGCTCAGGTACGAAAAACAGTAATTAGCTTGCGTCCGGGGTCCCCCCTACTCCAATATGGTACGATATCTCCCTCAACTATTTTTTCATGTTCTCTCCTGTCTTTTTCAGTCATCAGGGGCTCCCTCCTTTGAGTTATGACTACCTACCAGTTAAAATGAAGGACTTTTGACTTGCTAGATTAGCGTTCTGGACCAATGTGCGCCGCTCGCGCGTGTAATTTGAATTTGTCATGAGTGCTAATAAGGCGTAGAGGAGGTTGTCAAGTTACGTATAATATGCTGCTTATGCACCTGCCCCTGCCACAGATCAGCAAAGAATCATTCAAAACGAAAGCGGGTCTATCTACGGAAACAAACCGAGTAGGTACCTACTCGTATGTTCTAAGAACATACAGTATTTCAAATCGTCTCAAAATATTTATCAATAGATCAGACCCGCTTTGAGTGATTCTCTTGAAGTCGGTTGAGGCCCCTTCAAACAGTAAATTTGACCTTGACTGCTGGGAGATACAGTGAAATTCGAAGAGCTACGTGACTCAGTACCTAGGTAATTTTCCATGACACACGAGAAACCTCTCAACTTTTTGTGAGACCACTTATTGGCTTGCGGTTTATTGGTTATGAAAAGAACTGGGTTTCATAAGTCGAGGGACACAATATTCGTACTTAGCAGTGCCGGATTTAGAACCGTGAGGCCCCAAAGCAAGACAGGCAAAGAGCCCCCTCCATCACGCCAACCCCCTCCCCATCATCCCTTTGTCCCAAATCTGATACTGTAGAACTTAAATGTAATGCTAGGTAATATTTTTTTTACGTTTTAAAAGGAAATGTGTTGAACGTAAACAATTAATTTGTTTAAATACAATCAATTTTTGATATATTGTACAAGTGCTTGCATATTTATTATACATAGAGAAAGAAATCTTAAATAAACAATTACGAAATTACTTGAAGAAAAAATAAAACAACACAGGACATTTGAAACAATTGCACATTGACAATAAATTTCATTTTCTAATATTTCAAGTTAATTTTAATTTTTTTTCTTGAGCCTAGTGCTAAATTCGGCACTGATTCGTAGGTAGGTAGGAAGGTAATCTATCTTCTATTAATGAGGAAGGTGTCTAGACTAAATTACCCATCTGTAGGCATGGATAATACATTGACATGGGCGTGACAACGCCATGGTTTTCTCAACTTATTATACTACATTTTCGGAATCACTCAAAATTTTACATAAGATGCATCCACCTATTTGTTCTTCAACGGACATAAAGAACATTGCTTCAAGAGCACCAAACGTACGAGAGCAAGAAAATGCCAATTCCACTAAAACTTTGCATCTAAGTACACTGTCGGTATGTATGACCGCCCGCGAACCGTTCGCCTATGCGGGACGTCCAGTGGACGCGGATTCGCGCGAAGAGGCGAATCGTTTCATATGTAGGTATATTTATGATATTTTATCTGACCATGGAATCTAGACAAAAATAAAAAAATAAAATTTAATATATCAATAATATCAAATGAAAGGATGCGTTTGTTGGCCAGAAATATTGGAGTAGGTACTCCAAGGAGCCACATTTTGAAAATTCAGTTTCAAAAGAAAAAGCCTAAGCCTAAGACTTAAGGTGCAGTTCATAGGTATACGTAAACGTAGCCATCGGCTACTTGGCGGAATAATTGTTATAATCATTGATATTATGATAATGGAATTGACAATAAAATATAGGGACCTAAGTGTAAGCTTGAAGCTTCTTAAGTTGGCCCAGGCCCTCTCTGGATTGTCACTGAACAGGTAGCTATCTACTAATGGGTACGGATAGTAGGTACCTATCATACTAATGAAAATAAAGAATTATTTAGTGCAATGTACAAAAAAAGTTTAAAAAACAAAGAAAAAAAGTTGAAATGAATTAGTATTTTTTTTTACAACCCTGGGCCGCTTCCCGATAAAACATGGATCAAGCTAGTGCAATGTAGTACTACGAAGCGAAGGGAGGGTGCCACACAACCCAGTGTGGCAATCAACACATCCAGTGTAAACTGTAGCACCTTCAGCCCCTCCTGGATCCAGCAACTTCCTATAATCAATAAAAATACGTAGGTACCTACTAACCAAATACCCACCTAAATAATTTTGGAATAGGAAGTAGATAGGTACCAAGAACAACTTGAAAAACCAAGCACACTGACCGGTTGCATTAATTAAATTGGCATGGCGACACGTGGCAAGTTGTTTTGTAGTAAACATTGCTGTGCATGTATTTAGGTAGGTAGTCAAAATGGTGTTCCAAAACCTAAAAATTTGGTCTCCATTCAAACTATTCATTGTGGTATGGAGTTTTCATCATTTTACTATAATCGATTCAGGCGAGTTTGGGCCGAAGAGGGTCAAAAGGATTATCGGCGGGAAAGATTTGCCTTCTCATGACCAATACAATACGCACTTCCTAGTGGACATCGTACACATGGACTTGTGCGAATCGCTGCAGTTTTCCCACACTTTTCCAGATTGCCTTAACGAACACATATGTATGGGATCGCTAGTTTCATCTGATTTCGTCTTAACGAACTGCCACTGCATGATTTTAGAGCATTGGTATTCCGGCATATACGACAAATCGTTACCGCCGGTAGCGACCATTTCACCGGAGGATTGGCCCGATTGGATCGACGAACATCAATTATCGAGTAGTTTATTCCAAGCCTTTCCAGTTTTCCTAGCTCGCAGCAAGCCGCAGCACCCTCTGCACAGCGCGATGACTTTATGGATGGGAAACGCTAGCAGAAACAGCGCAACACAAAAGCGCCACGGTGCCAAGTTTTTTCCACATCATCTCTGCGCGGAGCGCCAGACGTTTCATAATATCAGTTATTGGCAAGAGGTGAGCCAAGAAATGGACATCGGTCTAATTAGGACCTGTGAACCATTCAAACTGGATAAAGTGAGTCAGATACGAACTAACTAATGTACTTTGGTAGATACATTTATTATGAAATTGTGCTACACGACAGCGAGTAGGTACCTATCTATCCGGGGCAGGTGAATTTTTCTGGTACCTAATGAAATTTGCTAAGTTGAAACATCAAAACAAACGGAAGGGTACCTATATTAATGAAATAGGGCTCATTTTGTACTTGGGGTTTTCAGTGCTGAATACGAATGTGTAGGTACGTCTGCCAGCGTCTGCCTGGGGCTCTATAGTCCGGTATAGTCGGACTTACGAACCGAACTCGAACTGCTCATACCAAAATATTCGAACCCGAACTTTCCAAGAATGTTCGAGTAACATGTTCGAGTAAAGGTCGGAACAGGTTTGAGCCACAATTGATTGTAGCTTGAGTAAATTCGATGTTATTTCAAGAAAAGTTTCGAACAAGTTCAATAAAAATAAAACCATAACGATCAGCGTGAAATAATTGAATCTATCCAAATGTTTCGTATTTTCTGCTAATGATCGATTCCAGAGACTGTAGGTACCCTCTCATGATAGGTATCTACTAGGTACTCGTAGGTAGTAGATAGATACATTGAATTTTAGAAAATGGTGGAGTTCCTCTAGAATGGGGAATGAT
>JAEMON010000002.1:20825058-20836545 GCA_030264115.1 Lygus lineolaris | reverse complement strand
TGCGTTTTGCATTATTTCTCGATCCTCTGCTCCAAATTCAGATAGCACGAAAGAATGATGATTTACGCATACAAGTTCAATAATAAAGTAGTACTATAACCTGAGCCGACTTATGTAACCATAATTTGCTAGAGGTTGCCTGAAACCCATGGGTTTACAACGGGCAGCGAACAGTTTTCGTCAAACAGTCGGGTGGTGACACTCGATCCTAAAAATTTTTAATTTTAAACCGTAAGAAAAATCATAGATACTATTCTATTGAAATTTTCCAAGCTGGGCGTTTATTAAACGTTATCCCCTTTTCATATATACATAAATATTATATTGTTAAGTTCACTACTTCTGACTCTAAGCGAAATCACAATAGACAACTTGAACTGCTTATAAGATGACTACAAAATTAGTAGATGATACAAAGAAAATACAAAGCTTTCAGGTACACAACTTTACGAAATTATATTTTTGGAACTTCACGAAATGAAGGTTTTAGAAATCATTTGGCCAAGACATAAATTTGGAAAAATAGCAAAACATGTTCGCTGAAGCGGATATATATATACGAGTATATAGGGTGTGTGTGTGTGTGTGTGTGTGAATTGGGGTTTTGGGGTGTTAATCCGTAGCCGTGGATTGATTCTGGAATAACTAACTCTCTGTGGTGAAACTGGCCCTAATAGCCCATAAGGAATCTCAATATTGATTACACATTTCTATTATTTCATGTCTTAATAGGAACTATTAATAAGCCTCCAACACCTGAAATAGTAAAAATTGGTTATTTTGCTGTAAACGGCCTACTGCTCCTCCACCAATGCAAAGAAGCGACGCAGAGCTCAGCCAATCGTTGTTCGAGTCAAACCAAACAACCATCTCAACGGGTAAGGATTGAAGCCTGGGCAGTGGACAGAGGATTATGTTGAAAATTACACTTTTATGGCATTAATCCTCCCCCACACCCCCCTCCTTCCAAACTCAAATTTCGACCTACTTTAAACTAGACAGGTGTGAGCTGAACAAAAAAACAACCACCCCATATCGGTTGAGAATTGTGGCCTGGCATCGTAATCAGTTTTTTTGCTGCCGAGTCTACCGACGGTAGCGGAAGCTACGTTTATACTTTCGGGACTGAAAAAATTGTTGTCCTCCAAAATTGAAATTTCCACACGCATTTTTCGTTCCAGAACTTCCTGAACAAATTTGGTTCCGTGTCTGTCTGTCTGACCGCATTTCCTTATTACAGCCATAACTTCCAAAGAAATAACTTCATCCGATTTTGTTCAAATTTCTAGGGATTATGTGGTATGGGGCCTCTAGGGTCCCATACCTATTAATTTCATCATGATCGGGACAGCGCAACGTTACGTTTATCCGGTAACGTAAAATTCGTTCACGATTCTGTTGACATGTTGTCTAAACTGACAAACATCAACACGCTCAAGAGTTTATTCTCATTAGTCATTGTTGAAATAACGGGCATAACTTATACTCAGTTTTAATTCAATTTCGCTCAAATTTTAGGGAATATGCGGGCAATGCTCCTTGAGGTCCCATATGAATTCCATCACGATTGAATCAGCGATAGAACCCGCGCATGCGCTAACGTGAAGTTCACTAAATTTCGTTGTTGCAGCAATTATAACCGCAGTTTTCATCCGATTTCGTTCAAAATTTCTTGGACGCGAGGAAGCTGTGTGCGATTTCCACTCGGTAATGTATTTCTACTTCTAGCGGAAGTAGGAAATCTTTAGTAGATACCTAGTGAGTTGTTACACACGAAGCTTAAATAGATATAGGTAGGTACACCAGAAGAATAGTTGTTTGATTTGTCATACTTATCACACCCGAAGCACCCTATTATTGCCACTATCTGAACACTGTAGTCAAGTTTAATTGGTTTATTACAACGTTGTCAAGATACCTACCTCAGCAATTAAGCCATAACCGCTAAAGTTATGTAAACATAATTTCAAGACGCCCAACTCCTGGAAAAAACGGTGGGTGCGTCACCAGATAACGTCAATGGCTCATCCGCCACTCGATGAGTGTATAAAACCTCCGTTTATAACCAGAGAAGGACAGACCAACTGACACCTCAGTGCCAAACCCACCTCTCCTTTGTCAATTTTCACATTCTCACTTTTGAGTGGCCATTACCCATCTGCACTGCTCATACGTGCTACTGCCGCAAATTTGTTCAATATTCACCCACACATACGGCATATGAAATTTTGCGTTTGGTACCGATACAGCTGCGTACACCGAAAATGGTTCATGCCCAGACAGTGAATAGTAAGTCAATACTTGGTTATTTCTAAATAAAGTATTTCCCAAATAATTTGTTTAAATCAAATCATTTGTATTTTAAATTTCATTGATTATGGATGTTTTTTAATAAATTCCTAGGTCTGGGGATCAAGATATTATTTATTACTATCCCATAACCACATTGGGTATGGTGTTAATGCTTATCTACATATGCTTTTATATACATGTATATATATTCATACCATAATATGTAAAATTTTCTCATATTATGTACTATAATGCTACTTTTCTAATAATTCATGAAATCTAATGAGTCATTTTTATGCTTCCATACAAATTATGTGCAGGCATAGCTCACACACACACACACACCTACCTTAATTTCTGTAGTCACTTAGCACTTTACCAGATACCTCTCACGTACATCTACTCAAATGACCTACCTACCACCCATCTTTTCCGAGCATTTGCATGACTTATTGCTCTGCATTTTTTTTCAATAGATGAACTGGTTTTGAAATTGAGATATTAATCTTTCAATCGTATGATTTGCTTATTTTGTTAATACAGGTATACTGCGACTCCCAAACGCCACTGAGCTTTGCTCGTGTTGTTGGGTTTCCTATACTGTATTAGACAGTATCATCACACCTAAAATGGAGGAAATATATCATTTCTCATGTTCATCGATCTCATTTTTTCATTCTTCAATTTAATTTAATCGACTATTTCCCGTTTTTTTAATTCATTCATTTTTGTTTTCATGTCGCTACTCATTTTGACGATCTCAATAACAAGAATCGATGAGAAGCTCTCTATTGTTTGATAGGTTTTTTTGGGGTCCTTCATTTCGGAGGATCCTGTTTTTGTATAGAGAAATACACATGAGTTTAACGAATTTTTGGATTATTATTTTTGCACATTGCCTACCGCTTTCAACTAACCACGTTGAATGTTGGCACGAGGCCGAGAGTGAAGACATCAACAACTGTCACTACGTATCGACTGTTATTCAAATTATGTGAACGGTTGCCTGTGAGGTTGACTTTTTTATCCACCTTTTCCTGCATGATCCAAGTTTCATTTGACGTAGTATTATCGAAAACCGTTCGATAGTTTGATCGCAGAGTGGTTTTGTTAGAGAGGTTTGGGAGTTAGTTACTAGTATATCATGTTCCTTTCAATAGGATGTAATTATAAATTTAGAGTTCTCTAGAACAGAAAAGTACGAGCAAAAAATTAGCTGTGAATTTTTGAATGGTGCCACACAAAAATGCATCTAAACAATTATCTCTGTCTCTTCAAGTCATTGAATTTTTTAGACCGGCCTTTAGAGAAACATCCCATATTTACAATCAATACCTATTTCTTTGCCTCACATTCTTTATTTTCTGAACAAATAAATAATGGCTAAGGGTAAGACCAACGTTAATATAGAAAAATGTCACCACCTGGAGTATACAGAGTGGAATTAAACCTTGAATATAGGTAGCTACCATTACAATGATAATATCGTGTAGTGATTCCAAACACCAATATTTTAATTCGGTTGTAATTATTGTTGTTATAATCGTTCCAAGTAGATACCTACTAAATAAAATTTCCCAATTGGGCAAACGAATGATTTCAATCCGGGAAGTCTACTCAACTCTCTTTCACTGAGTGCAAAAACGTCTCCGGGACCCTTTAAATCAATCCAATAATAAACCAATAATCACATAACAGACCAATAATAAATTTAATCTATTTGAAAAAATTCAAATGTGAGGTCCCAAAAATAAACCAAAATGTATCCTAAACCCAAAATCGTATGCTTAATTCTTAGTAAATCTTTGAAAATATGAAAAAATGGTTATCAAAGTTTTCAAGCGGCTGGAACAAACCAAATTTTAAAAAACAGGTGGGTAGGTCGTATTTCAAAAAGAAAACATGCATTATAATCGATTGATTAGAATACCTACAGTCGGAATCACAAAATCCTTGTTGTTCCACGCTTTTAATCCACTTTTAGTTCAAATTTAGTGAGAAAAGATACGTACTCATTATTGAGAAAAGTAGCATTGAATTGTCTAAAAAAAAAAAACAGTCTATTTTTTTGTTGATCTACCAGATTTGAGGTTTGCTATGTCAGCCAATCTGATTGTGAAAGGTTGCAAACCCGACCTTCTGGTTTTCCTGAATATCGGTTCCAGCACCTAGATGACCCATGTCTACATCATTATGAAATGTCATCAATTTCAATAGCAATTACTATCGAACAGATTTGTCTCGATAATCACTGAAACTATTTTGTTTCAAACTGAGCCATCATAATTATCTCGATGATCACTGAACAAATTGATAAAATAAATGCCAGCTGTCTTAACTTTGCAATATTAATTTGAAATACCTACCTAGAAGATAATTTATTGTTATAGCTAAGTTGGTGTACCAAATAAATACATCTCATCAGCACCCAGAAGGGGCGCAGGAATCGCAATACCTATTATTAATATTTAGTATTGGGCTAATCGTTTTTATAACGATTGAATTATCCAATGGGATCTTTGCAGATGGGTGATCTATACAGGAAAATAATAAACCGTTGTGTAATAATTCGCAGCGTTTTTTATATGAACCGTCTTCCTAGGGGAGCTAGGTACGTTGGCTAGTTTGGTATTTGGTTCAAGCTATAACACCCTCGCTAAGCTAATGACAAACCCTCGTTAACACCCTACCTTAGCTAATAGTAAACCCTCGTTTTCGCATTCACATCCAATTTTCTCTCCCCTTATTCAGAATTTTCTCCCACACCAGAACGATAATCTATTTTTTTCTTTGTAATACAATGTTATTTTCTTCCAAATAACAATAGAAGAGCAAACAAAATTTGATTTTCTCATACACATCATCATCATGATCATTCCACATAGTCACTGAAAAATTGAGAATGACCAAACTGTATATTTTTGTGTCGGAGTCATTTGAAAAACATGCGATTTCGCAAATTTGAGAAAATGTACTTTTCAATCCAAGTTATCACCCTTGAACCAAAGCGCTGCCAATTATTACACAAAGGTTCTTTATTTTCCACTCTTCTGCGTCGATCGCTGAGCAGTATGAGCTCAACTTTCGACTCAGCTGATTCGCGAGCTCAATTTGGACTTAGCTAGTCGAGTTTTAGCGAATTTTCGAAGAAGCTATTACAATGGCATCAAAATTTTATTAATGCAAATTCCTGAAAGTTTTCTTCGTGGAAATCCGATTCAGACCATTCTAAAACGATTCCTGAAATGTTTAACACTTTTTCATATGTATAGGTATGTATTATGTGTATACATATTTTTTACACTGTTGTTTATGGTCGAGACGAAAACAAACTATTCTAAATAAATCGGAAACAAATCGTTTTCAGGAATATTCTAGGAGAAACTGTTTTTCTAAAAACTATTTGTAAAATCGATTCTTGATGTTTGTTGCTTAAAGACAAATATAGAAAATGATCTGATAGAATAATCAAAAGAGACGACATTCAATAATCACTCAACTCAAAATTCAATACATACCTAATGAAGAAGTTCACGAATTATCAAGGTTTAATGGCCTTGCAGCGGCGATAGCTGAAAAGTAGGAAATTAATAAACGACATTGATATAATATGAAGTTATAAGTACCTTTAATCGTATCTATGTGATGAACTAGATCAACACCCCCCACAACAACTTCCAGAGAACAGCGGGAAACCGGAGATTGCGTCCAATAATCTTGATGACCTTCCAGGGTTCATGTGGCGATTGGAGCTCTGCACAGCTGCCGACAAACCGGCAATGCGTCGCCTCCTGCAAAGGACGATGTACGAGGACGAGCCTCTCGCCTCCACATACGACGAGAGCTGCAAGGAGGCGTTGGCTCAGGATGAAACGGGACTCACCATCCTCGAGGAAGGACATTCCGTCAAAGCCGTAACCGAAGACGGCAGAATCGTCGGAGCCGCCATCAACAAGATGTGCCCCTACAATCTCGACGAATACGAACCCGTGCAACATGTAATTCATCCACATCTTTCCTCCTTTTGTTCTATATTTCTATTGTAGGTATTGCAGGGCATATAATGGGTGAACAAAGGGATTACTTTACCCTACTTCAAGCGATGCTTTCAGGGAATGCTGCATCACCTCTCACAAGTTATTACCATAGATATATACTAGTACCTAAATAATATTATAGTATAGTGGCTTCAAACCAAGTTATTACTATAGATAAATACCAGTACCTATAATAATATAGTATAGTGGCTTTAAACCAAGTTATTACCGTAGATATATACTAGTACCTATAATAATATAGTATAGTTGCTTTAAACAAAGCTTGAGTCTTGACTTAAATTGGCATTGAAGTTGAGGAGTATAACTGGTTAGAGCAGCACCTAAAATTAGCCTAGAAAGTAATCTGAAAATAATATAAAGTTGAGGACGGATCTCCCCTGACACTGCTCCGCGACTAGCCAAGCGGTCGGTGTCAGGAAACGAACAACGAGACAGACGCTTAGCGATCTGAAAAAGGAAAGTTTGAGGAAGGGTGAACAAAAAATAGAACTGTTCGTAACTGTATCGTTACACCATTGATAAGCCTTTGTTGATGAAATTATTATTATTACACATAAGGTTAGAAGAGGAACATAGCATTCCCAGAATGCGCTCGTCGGAAAAAACGTCTGCCAAGTTGGGGGGGCAGTATATCTAGTGTAGAGACTAACCCGCACAATCCCTGAGCATTTCACCGAAATTGGTGAACTACGTATAAGTTGAGGTGAGCTATAAGTTCCGGAGATTTGCCTATGACAACAAATAATTAGAAGTTTGCGCATGCGTAGTGGCTCTCTCACCGAATCGTGACGAAATAAATAGGCAATGGTCTTTGAGCCAGCCCTGAACATGAACAATCCTCCGAATTTGAGCAGAATCGGTCCTTGACACCAACCGTAGTTTCAGTTAGTATGCACATAAGCCACTTTCTAGTGGTCCCACGGCAATGAAATTCATATTGGACCGTCAGGGGTCCTACCCGCACAATCCCTGAAAATTTAATCGAATTCGGACTGGAAGTTGTTATAGTTTTTCCCGGGACGAAGGAATTGACCACAGACACGGAAGTACAAATTTGGATTTTGGAGTACACACATTTGTTTACTTCTTGCACAAATACGAATATATTTTTGCTCTCCTACCTTCGGTAGTGAGGAAGCAAAATGTAAAGCAGTTACCTTCCATCAATGAATGGTACGCAACATAAATAATGATACGAGGTTCCTGTAAGTGATTGTATGTTTATAGAAACTACAGAGAGATATCCCCTTATTTCTCTCTGATGATCTTGGATCGAAAGCACTTGGCTATATACCTATCTGCACGGTTCGAATCGACCTGCAAGTGGCAAAGGATTGTTCAATGTACATTAACAAGGAACAACTCTACCTAGAAGGAACAGCTACATTCGGAATACCGAACACTCCCACAGTAGCGAGATAGTTATGGTACTCAGACTCATTCCCTCTCGCTTGGGATTGGAATAATTTCAACCTATTTATTATTAACAATTAATGGTGGTGAACTGTAATTTATAGTAGGTATAGTCGTATTTTACATACGTTCGTTTTACTACAATACTTTTGTTTTTCTACAATCGTTTAATTATAGGTGTATCGATAATTACTACTCAAACCAGACAATATTTTATCGCTCATTTTATTGCACTACCCCCCCTTCATCGTCAGTTCTTTGCAACTCAGACTAAAACCCACGTGTTTGATCAAACCTTTGAATTTCAAACTGCTTCAGTTCAAATTGTTTCCGAATTCACTTCCCAGTATGCTCAATAATTACCCCTGAAATCTAAAATAAAATAGGAATGGTCACACATCGATATCGCTACTACCGTATTAGTGTCCGTAGGGACAACTGTTAGTTGTCTCCGTTACTCTGTGGCCGTACCTAATGAAATGCGTGTTGGATAAGTAGGTATGCAAAACCCGCACGACTGATCGGTCTTGAAGGAGAGATATACCTCGCGCGCCGTATTTTGCTTAGATACGTGAGTCGTTGCATTGGTATCTTCTTAGACGTATAGAACAAACTGTTGCAATAATTAATAACTCTGATGAGTCTATTGCTTATGAACAGGTGAAGGACTTCTTGAGATCCGTAGATGCCAAGAAGCCAATGGACTGTGAGGGTCTCCTGGACATGTACATGCTCGCCGTGGACCCCGACTTCCGGCGACAGGGGATGGCCAAGGCGTTGGGGCAGGCGGCCGTCATCTACGCTAAAAAGGTGAGCAAAGCAATATTGCGTGTTTGTTTGATATCTAGGTTTCCCAAGCAGGGGAGACAAATGACAGAAAACCAAATTCCGCATCGAATTGTGAACTATACTACTATACACTATTCAAATCAAAAACATTATACATCAAACTGAATCTTCAGCACGGTGGTTTTAAATTTAAATCCCCCACCTACCTACCTATGCTTTTCATGTACTTGTTTCCGAATAATGATGAACGAAATAATGATCTCGATCGATAACACTATTGGTTTATTTTTAAAACGCCCTAGCTGTAAAACCTAAAATGAGAAGGCTTAGTTTTCCCAAAGATTTCAAATAGATCACAATTATCGAATGAGACAACGCGCAGCACTGTAAGACCAACCGTCAATCACTGTTTTCAATCAAGAACCTATGGGATCGAGCACGAAATTTATTGTCCACCTCACCCTCAAAATTTGATGTTTTCGTTTCAAGATACGTAGAATCCAAAAATCGAATTGAAAAAAATCCGTCTATCTGCCAGTAGATGTATTGTAGATATCTACAATCGTTTTGTAAACATACCTCTACTTACCTGGTAATTATTCACAATAAATAAACTAAACATTTCTAATGAGATGATAATTTATAGAATTAAATTGTGTGTAATAATAAAATACCTAATATTTATTATAATCACACTCAATTAACCAATTTCAATTTTCAATGGGGATTCGAATGTTTGTTTTTTATTTCAGCGTTTGAAAGATCTTAGAGATGGCTTTCCAAAAAAGTTAAATATGATGGGTATACGATTATTGAAACTTACCAAGAATGGATCTTTTAATTTTAACCTAACTGACGTCACCGACCACCCGCCTACCTGGGCGGGTTTATCGCAAAAAGGCAAATTATGAAGCATAATTATATTTCTTATTTATATTTATCAATAACCCTGAAAAATTGCTATTCTAAGCAGGAGGGCTTCCGAGGGATGAAGATCACTGCCTCTAGCCAGTACACAACCAACATCGCCAAATCCCTAGGCTTCCGGGTCTTCAACTCTGTCGCCTACGCCGACTACAAGGACGACGCCGGGCGAGTCGTCTTCTCCCCGCCCGCGCCCCACACGCACATCAACATCATGCTCAAAGAATTCGACAAGGAATCCAAAATATGAATCAGAGTTGGAAAATGCATTATTGCATTAGGTACCTACCTATTTATTGTTCCTTATTAGTTGTTGTTTTTAAATAAAGTTACCTACCTACTGAAAACGACAATGATTCATCTACCTTTCAACGTTTTATCTTATCTGCATTTCATCTTAGTTTTCTCATGATCTCATGATCTAAACCTATGGATTTATTACTGTATCTATGCAATTTTAGCTTCAAATTACAGCCAATCAAATTATATGGTAGGTTACGAAAGTTGGTAAATACCAATGGTTAAGGTGACCAACCGTTCCAGTTTCTTTGTTGGTTGGATTACAAAGTGTGATTTTGCATTGTTGACGATGTTTGGCTAGAGGATAAAACCCGCCTCAGTATTAAAATCATGATGGTGGTCACAGTTAACATGGAATCAACATACAATAAATTTTACCACATTTTAAAAGGAAGCAATAATTCGTTACCGGCCTCCATTCGTTCTTCCAGAAAGTACTCACAATATTATACACCTCTCCACTTATAAATTTAAAAAAATAAGATTTCACTTACATTTTAGTTTGGTGTCTCATAATTTTTTGGTGTGAGTCATAATATTTTCTAAAATTTTGCCCATTCGGTATAGGTGCAAACAAAGTCGTAGTAACCCGCAGTAACAGTAGGTAATGTTAGCGTAGGAAATTATACAGTATGCTAAATTCTACCTCCCTACCTATACTGTGATGTATGGTCGTACCTCCCCATTAACTCGCTTACTATTTTGAAAAAATACAACTCAAGTATGTGATTCTTGGTAGGTAGAAAATCTAAAAAATTAGAGATCGGAGGGTGGTCTAGCTTTTTGAATATCAGAAGTTGTAATTAAATATACCTAGTTGGTAGGAACATATTAGGTAGTGCTATCACCTCTAGATATAAAGTACCTATATAGGTATTATGTTTGTAGTTGTAGTACCTATATCCTATATACAGTTTTTTCCCATCTAACATAACTTTCCCCCCCTACAAATTAGTCTTTTAAAATGGTTTCTTTGCTTTTCTCTTCTTATTTGACGTGGTTGACCGGTACCTTCTGCGCACACTCTTGTGAATATTAAAATATTCTGTCTGTTCCAACTGGTTTGTGTACAACTTATGCTAAAGATAAGAACTGGAATCCTGTTCCAACTGGTAGAGCAAGTTGCACTCAATTTTAATATTCTCTCCTCTGCGGAGGAGGAAGTGTTTTGGCATTCTCTTGAGAAAAGGCAAACGTTTTAGCATTCTCTTGTGACAAGGGGACAGGAATGTCAAAAAGGGGACTGTCCCCTTCAAAGGGGGACGTATTGTCACCCTAGGTATAGGTATTCGATATTCTAGAGTATGTGGCTAACATTTTGTACTTCCTCCTCTTGACAAAGGTCACACCATGGGTTTGTCTCGATGACCCACTGTGGATCGAAAGCGACCGTTGTAAGCTTGGCCTGCCAGGATCCTGTTGATAGGTAGGTACTCATTATCCTGGACCTAGAAGCATTGAGCCTCCCTCTAGGTCCGTGCTTATTACAATTTATGTACCTACCTACTTCTGATTCTGAAACCAGTGCTTCTTGATGGGATTCTGTATCGGCTCCTGTCCGGCTTCCTGCTGCAGGTGCACAAACCTAAAAACAAAAACATCTGGTGCGAGGCTTCACACTACTTTCCCCGCCCATAAAAACCTGAAAATGGCTATTTTGCGGATTTTAAACGCTGATTTCAGCCCTCAATCTATTTTTGTGGAGATGAGG
>JAEMON010000002.1:20784210-20810560 GCA_030264115.1 Lygus lineolaris | reverse complement strand
TGAAAGAGGCTTACACAACCTACCTTTTCTAAGATGTTCATGAAGTTGGGGCTTTTGTTCAAAGTTACCAAGAGAAATCGACATGCAAGCATGGAGGAAATAGATCGAAAATTCTACTCATGGAAATTCAGGGAGCTCGATCAAATGGTGGACATTGATTTCATTCATAACAACAAGTTAGTACAGTTCAGAGATTACAAGAAAGATGGATGGGATATGAGTTCATTTACAGTCGACTCTCTAGAATCTAGTGATCTAGAAGGTGGGAATCTAGTGAGGTAAAAGCTTGGTCCCTCCTGTAAATCTTGATATTACGAGAAAATCAATATTTTCGATGTATAACTGAGATTTTCTTCCGTGGCCCGGAGCCTGAACACTACACAATGAAGTGAGGGATCCAGAACTCTATTAGGTATGAGATCCCTCTTCTCGTAACCATTTGATCTTGCAATCTATACTCTGTAACAGATTGGTAGGTAAATAGAGTCTCTGTTTACCTACCATGTTGAAAATTTGAAAAAGATTTTAAGAATTTCCAGCAGACAGCACAAAGAAAAGAAGATGCAACAGTGAGTTCCCGCAACTCGAGCATTGTTCACCCAATGTTGGCCCTCGATGTCTTCCCGTACTCTTGTTATAGGTACCCAGTTCTTTTCCGGACTTCTCTCAATATTACAAACTCTTCCTACTTAAGACAACTCGATATAACGAGATTTTCCCGTGGCCTCTTGAGATTCGTTATTATCGTAAGTCGACTGTACTACTATTCTTGAAAGAATGTAGGTCCTAGAAGGACGAAGAGTCACCCTATCAATATTTACTTGGTTCAAGGTACAAGGGACGAATTTCGCGAATGCTAATGGAAGAATTTGGAAAATTCTGTTGGAACAATGGACAAACTTACAAGGTACATACCTACTGCAATGCATTGTGATGGGTCTTTAGGGCTCACGTTGGTGGACTTTAGCTGATCCGTGTTTTTGGATTTGACACAGGGAACCTTCAAAAGGGGCTTCTGTGACGGGAACGGGTTAATTGAATGGAACGCCCAATCAATGTACGAAGGGCAGGTATCCTGCTGTCTAAGGCACGGAACAGGAGTAAAGACCTACGTTGATTTGGGGAAAAGGATGTATCACGCTGGTCAATGGAAACATGGCAAAAAGGACGGAAAAGTAAAATTATTTGTCTCTAACACAGGCCCAATGAATTACTAGGCTATGGTTATGTCAATGTCATCAGTTCTCTGTAGTTACTAGCAACCTACCCAACAAAAATGTTCAACAGGGCATTTCCATGTATGACGATGGCTCTTGGTACGATGGAGAATGGTCTAATGGTCAAAAGATGGGCGTTGGGTCAAGGCGCTATAAGAATGGAGCAAGGTATGTAGCTGTAATACGGTTGGCCTGGTATCGTGGGGTCGGTATGTATGTGTGACAAAAGATAAGGAAAGTCTAGTCAATAATGTCTATGTAGGTGTGGTGTGCCATGGCCATGTCCATTCATTCTCTTTTTTGAGATTCATACTGCACGAGCTTTCTCTTACTTAATAAATTCATGCATAGAGATAAAAGTAGGATAGAGGGAGTATAGAAGGGGGGAGGGGAGGGAGCACGCCTAGAAAGGATCTGTACTAGTACTCAAGAGGCAAAGCGCGAGCTCCTGAGGAGCCAATGAGCGACGGACTTAGTACCATTTCATTCAAAGGTGACGTTTCTCTCTGGTCGACATCGAGTGACACTCAGTATTCAGAATACGGCAGGAGCCCAGGCCGTGGGCCCTGCCATTTTCCTTACAGCCAGGCCGGGCACGCCTGTCCGCCCTTCTGTACTCCCTCTATCCTACTCTGAAATTCATGTAACAATCTATCAACCACGAAGCACCAAGATTCGATCAGGTTACGAGTCACTAGGTACTTATTGCCCTGTGGACTAGTTTTCCCCACTTGTACTTATACTCCTTGTAGGTACCACGGACAATGGTTCAACGGGATGAGGCATGGAAGAGGAACAATGATATGGCCCAACAATGATGTAAGTTCTTATAGCCACATAGGTACTCTATTTTTCGTAGCCTCATAGCACTTGGAGCAAAAACTGGGGACACCTTCGAATTATGATTCTAAATTTTGTTGTCAGTTATAAAATTGTAATCTGTGTTGCATATTGTGTTGCTGATCAGAAACAGATCAACATAAAAATGCTCTTGCAGGTTTACATGGGTGAATGGCACTTTGGTCAAATGCATGGCAGGGGAAAGTACACTTGGAACTCTTTCATGAATGGGCGATTACTCCCTCCTTTGACAAACACCTACACAGGAGAATGGTGCCAGAACAAGAGACACGGTAGAAATTACCACAATATTTTTACATGCATGCAATTCATTTTACATTTACCTACGTTTTTTTGAACCAACTAATATCTTCGGTTTTCTATTGTTGAGGGGATGGAGTTCTAGAACTGATGACAGGAGGTGTAATCAAAACCAAGTGGTACGATGGGGAAAAATCTGGAACAGCTGACATCATTTGTAGGAATGGAAACTTGTTGCACATACAGGATCTTTTCACGCATGACAGGGTTGCTCCAGTAAGTATGGTTGCAACAGAAACTGGGTATATTTGGGAAACCAAGGTGAGAAGGTATAACAATAAAATGAGGAATTATCATCAATTTTTTAAAACAAATTTCTGAAAGATAATGGATCAAAAGAAACAAAAATGAAGACGTAGGGCAAACATAGTGTATCTGCAGTTATAGAAAATTTATTGAAATATTTATTATTGTCCTATGGCTGGAAAGTGACATCAAAAAGGGTGTTGTCTGTCATTGGCCAAACCCGTCCAAGATGCCAACCAAACAAAACTCAACACAAAGCCCAGCACTGTTCAGGCCCCTGTTAGTGAAAATAGAATTTACTTAATTAATAATTAATTATGTAAATTATTCCTATTCTCACTGCTCCGGATGCTATCTCAGCACATTATTTTTTGGTTCAGTTCTTTTAGTGTGACTTAGGAAAGGGTTTCTCAAGAGCCTTTGGAATGCTGCCTGTTATTCAAACAGCTGAGATTTCATTCCATGTTTTCTCCACACCAGAACGATGAATTTTTATCTTTTTATCAACAGTGTTATTTTATTCCAAATGACAATACAAAGGCAGAAAAAATCCAGACAAATGCGATGATGACGGCTGTTATCGCGAGGCACATACTTATGTCGTATTTTCGAAATGGCCCCTATGGTTTCGTACACAAGCCTCTTTTTCTCATGGACTTAATAATTTTTTGTACATACTGAAATTCAGTAAACGATCTTTCCAGGAAGATTTCACTTTGCCCTGATATACTTGAAATTATCAATCTGAATCAAATCACTACAACGGCAAAGACAAACCGACTTCCATGCCCAAAAAATTCACATAATTATATATTTAGGAATTTGTAAATTAATTCACATACACACTTATGAATATGAATTAATTCACATTCACATCTACAAATAGGTGAAGTATGAATGAATTCACATTCAAAAACAAAGCATCGTGTGAATAAATTCACAACCTTATTTATAAATAAAAATGTGTCAAACTCTGGCTAATATAGCACATTCTTCGTCGATGATTTTGGATTTACTGGAAGACAGGCACTCCTTCAGCTGCCCAAAACCCGGTCCAGCCCTCCCGGGGCGTCCACATCTATTTTACAGCCTTTCCGAACACAGTGCCGGGTTGCTTCTCTGGGCGGCATAGTGTGGACGAAGCTTTAAGTTGGAACCACAGCAGGAATTCTCAATATAAATTACAAATGGTGGATGAAAAGAAGAGAGAATTCCGGTTTTATGAGTAACGATACACACGCTACATGAAACAACGCTTGATTTCCTTCCAAAACGTTCAGCCTGAAGGATTTTAGGTGGGCAGTGCACACTTAGAGAAGGCGGAAGTGATTTCGGTGTTAAATTGGTGCTCTGCTCTGCTAATTTCTGTAAGGTGAATGGGTGGGTGAATAAGTAGGTAGTATTATTATAAATCACAGCGATAGAGTAGGTACATAGATCAATGATGGTTTTGATTTTTTCAAGGTACTGAATCCCACTAAATCGTTTATGGAGGCTGAAAAAATTGCGGAAAGAAGAAGAAGTGTTATGAACGACCAGAACTTGGTTAAGATCAGATTTCATAATGATGAAATAGCCGAGGTAGTTACTTTCTGTTCGGAACACAGTAATGTAGGTACCTACCTACCATTTTTCCATTTCATTTTGTGAACAATATATGGAAATGCATGCAGGATATGAAACTGTCAGATTCAAACTACCAGCAAGAAGAAAACAACTTGAGCATCAGTGAAACACCAGTCGTACCTATCAATGCTCCAGTGCACACTATGGATTACACACCGCATATTAATAAACTATTCGAGGTATGAGCGATTTTAAGGTTTGGTAGTTGATAGCAGTCATTGTTAATGTTGAGATGTAGTAATTTACAAGGTCTAAATACTCCCTGGCTGTGAATTTCCCCGTGACAATCTTTTTCAGTTTAGGAGATCCCGTATACTGTCCAATATAAAAACTCTGGAAGGTGGCGCCCATTTGAGGGTCATCAGTAGGTTCCTGTTTTGCAGGGGATAACTAATAACACAAAAAACTAGTATTGGCATCACTGCTTGAGAAGAAATGAGTCCCTTCCAGAAATGCTGTCCTGGAATTTACCAGTTCCAATCATTAATTCGGTCGCTCCAGTGTCATCTCTGATCTTACTAATAAATTCATTGTTTTACTGATTTTCTAGATAAAATGCACATCTCTGCTGCCTCTGGGTCCGAATGATCCCAAACTGCCAGTAATACCAACCTGGGAGAAAAGAGCAATCACTTGGCTGGAGAACAAATGGCTACAGAAAGTCATCATCCGCCGCATGGGGGATTTGACTAAAGTGTACAATTTTTACTGTCTCATTCTGAGCGATTTAGACGTCCCGCAATTCAAGTTTTGCATGCACCGCTTGTCTCTGTGGCTTCTCATGAAGCATTGCGGTATCTCTGAAACTGGATTCACTACCGTGAAATTCGACGAAATGGTGGGTAAGTAAACAAATAAATACAATCTAATAAATCAATACATTCCAAGCGTTTCAAGAGGTAGTAGTTGCAGGAATATGAGCTGATTTTACATTCGGTCTGACTCCCCCCTGGCAGCGAGGCCAATTTGCGGAATTATCCAATTATTTTTTCCGATCTTCAGAGACTTTCCTATTACTGAAGAGTTGTTCAAGAATCATGGAATAGAAAGAAAAATTAGGGGACGTTCAATAGTAAAAAGTGGAAATCTGATTTCCAACGTTGAAAAACGATCTACCGTAAAAGTAAAAAAAGGTTACCAACCCTACACATAATTCTGTAGTGCATACAAGAACAAGGTGGGCGCTTCCTGCCATGAGCTATTTCATTCAACTTCATAAATCCATTCGTATTGCTGTGAATTTCTGCTTCTTCACTACCAAAGGTAGGCACTCGGACAAGCCTTGCCCTTCAAACTAATGTGCACACTTCACCTCCTGTTGTTCTGACTCCGACGAAATTCATAGAGGACCGCGGTCGACCGTCCAGGGGCCCCACTGCACAATCCATGAAAATGTCATCAAAATCAGATCGTAAGTTTCAAACAGCCCAAAACAAATTTCGCTCCATGTCTGTGTGCGTAGGTGTATGTGTGTCTACGGTCACTTCCTAGTCCCAGGCAAAACTCCGAAATTTATGGTCCGGTTTTGACAAAATTTACAGGGAATGTGGAATTTAGGGCCCTAGATGGTCCCCTATACGTTACAGCCCTGTCGGATCAAAAGCTGCCTCCGTGAACGCACTAAAGTGAATGCCCTGAAACATTGACGTCTAACAGACGTGCCTAGGTAACATTCGGTCTCAACAGGTCGGGCACTTGGAATCCCTAACTAATCGAGTCAAAAATGGAGTTTATAGACCAGCTTAGTAAAAAATGTTGCTCCCAGTTCAGCTGAGTTGAAAATTGAGCTCCCACATTAGCTAAGTCAAAAAATAAGCTCCCATATTATCTGCTGAGTCGAAAATTGAGCTTTTAGATTTGCTAAGTCGAAAATTGAGCTCACTGATCGACAGAGTACCCCTTGACAATGACCTCATTAAGACTTTCCAAATTTGATAAAAATTGACTGAGCATCTCTCGCGCAAAAGCAATATACCTAGGACCTATCATCTCATCCCACTCCCAACTTTGAAATAAGAAGTAAAAAAAATTAGCATGTAACGCTCAATGAGCTCTCAGATCAGCTGTGTTGAAAATTGAGCTCCGAGATAAGCTGAGTCAAAAATTGAGCTCTCACATCAGCGTTTAACATCTATAACGGTTAAAAGAAGAAAAGTTTAGGCTGTGTGTCTAGTTCCAGCGCTTTTAATGCACGTACCTACTGGATTGAAAATACATGTTGAATAATCGTTTTTCCACCTGATGTGCCCACGTTACAATCAGTGAGGAAGCTATTCTGCCCGCTCGTTTTTTAAAATATTTCATGAATATCTTCCATTCAGCACAGGCCGTTTTGGTCCCGAAATGCCTCATTGATTTAGGTTTGTTGGTGTTATTAAGATTTTTATTGTATCAATGGATCTACCAAAGGCGCTTTGAATAGGACTTAGGTAGCTACTTCCCACCGCCATTAACATCTGCAAGAGAAAGTAATTAGTAGGTACCTCGAGAATTATTTTCAAGGAGATTATTTATGCCATTTATTGCAGCCAATCATTGTTGATTGGGCTCGATACAAATTTTTCAGGATTCGGTCATAATCCATTTGACAAAGTGATGATGTACGAAATGATCAACTACTTATTGACGCTCAGCTGGTATCGTTACGTACCGAAACGCAGGAAGACCCCAGACATACCGGGGATAATTGCTGCGTGCTTCGATAAATTTATTGAAGAAGTAGTCATTCCTGCACCATCAAAATACGACGGTAAATGATTTCTGGACAACATTTTTGCAATTAACTGAGGGATTGGGAATGTTTGTTGGCAAGAATGGCATGTTTGGAGAAATTAGCAGCGCCTGGGCTGTTTGCTGGTACAACGAACCAAAAGAGTGCTGATGTATGTACTTTGCTCCCACTCCCACAACATTCTGGCAGATAACAGTAGACGTGTGAAAAGTACTTTGCATGTAGTCAGTGGATCTTATTAACTTGAGACTCTTGAAATTAATTCTTTTCAGAATATTTTTAAAATACAGGCAATTTAACCCTTTCGCTACGGCCCAAATGAAAGTGAAACTACCCCCCAGGATGGCCATAACTCTCACTCTCGCCGCCCTGAGCCCTTTTATTCCATTTTCCCCATTGAAATAGACATTCCATTCGAAAAGAACATTCACAATGACATTATCTATGTTCCCTATTACTCCTATGTGTAATTTAAAATGATAAATTTGTCGGGGATTCAAATGAAAACATACTGATTGAGGAGGTATGCAAAAACTAAATGTACTGGAACATTGGAAGCGATACCACTACAGCCGGTGATTCAGTGTCTTCATCTGATGACGGGGAATATACACTTCCACTCACATCATTGCTTTCATCTCCATCGATATTTTCAGTAAACACTTTTCTATTCGACATAATCAACACAGTAGGTTAACTTGACCCCGACGAAACTGACAATAAAATACGAATTTGGACGATAAACCAAATGCTAAAACGGAGGACTGATAACACGAAACTGAATTAAAACACAACCTGTTGATGTTATTCACAACCCAAATGAGCCCTGCGGCCATTAGAAGTACATGGAAGGCACAACAGAGTGCTCAGCATCCAAAATATGAGAAAAAAGAGCTGGACGAAACTGTTGTTAGGAGTCCCTGGGGGTAGTTTTGCTTGTACGAATATTTCGTGTGGAGTCCTCAAAGGGTTAACAATCCTCAGCTGGCGCTAGGCCTGTGACGGGAACTGTAAGCTAAACCTAATTTTTAAAATGTGTTCCCAGTTTTTCAACTTTCAATTTTGTTAAAGCTATACCTGGCGCGCAAGTTAGGCTATTATTTTTAGGGAACACACCTATTCGTAAAACTAGGGAAAAAAGATGAAAATGAAGGTGAGTTTCAGCGTGTTGCTGCTGCTGCTTGATAAGCAAGAATAATGTCATTGCGGTCATACTATGGAAACAACTCGGCCACTACCTAACTAAACGAATTTTAGAAAAATTATCCGAAAGGTTCTTTGTTTCTACACTAAATGAGCCAGCTATGCCTTTTTGTTCTAGGTAAACTTCACAAATACCTGAAATTCACTCCGTTTGAATGTTTGAATCATCTTTATTCAACTTTTGAATATCCTATGAAAATCGAAGACCTCTGTGCACGTCTTCTGTATGTAACGGACAAGGACTTCGAGGACAAACTACCATTCACTCCACCCTACTACAAATATATTTTACAAGGTGAATGTCTGTACTCAGGTAACAATGGTAATTTCGAGTAGGTAGGTACCAACCTAATTTTGAGAAGCAGTCACTCTAATCTTGAAGTGGCGCAGTAGTCCATCCTACTACAAATGCACACCTATTGTTCATCAGCACTCATAATAGGTACCTACTGACAAAGAGTTTGTGCAAGAGTTCAGGTGACGACGAAGGGAATGGTACTGTAAGGAAAGTGATAGTGCGAGCACATTTGGATGCTAACTGTATGAAGAGAAACCATACATGAGCACGTAAGAGGCTGGATTTATACGGCGCCCTTTACGTAAGAGTCATCACGCATGCACAGTCTGCACTTGATCCCCATGGTACCAGTTTTCATACTTCACCTGAACAGTTGCAATAACTCTCAATTATTTTGGAAGATATGATTCTCATCAGGACTGCTTGCCATTTTTTAGGGAAGAATATTGTTGGACCGGATGGCTACTTGTCTTACATACCGTACGAAATACCAAACTTCGATTTGAATAAAATGAAACTCAGGCCAGAAGCAATAACTCCAGCCGATTTTAGGGTTCTCGGCCTCATCGGTATTCCTGGAATTGTAAGGTGCATTAAGGAAGCAGTCCCTGAGGCCGTTAATGAGATCAATGACGAACTTGACTGTGAATACGAAGTAATGGCAACATTTTAAAATCTGATTCAGGATGGAAAAGTTTCACAGTTCCCCATAGATAGGTATATTTAGGTAATCATTTTCATTGGAAGAGTCTAAGCTGCTCTCTAGTACAATGATACACTGATGCAATACAAGGGGTAGCCAATGAGAAAAAACGACCAAAATATGAACTGATTTCCTACCCCTTTTTATAGCCTACCTTATTGAAATTTGAGCTGGTTGGTGGTGTGAGCTTGGAACTGCCGGCAGGGGTTCCCAAAGAGATGAATCCGATTTGTGGACGAAAATAAGAAATTTCTACCCAATTTCTTATTCTGTTGCTCTACAGTCCAGGGTGGATAGGCTACAGAGCCTCCGTGGAATGGAAATTGTAGATGCAGCAGCCAACACTTCTTGCATTGGAGGTCTCGTCGAGGAATACCTTTCCCAAATACCTTCCTCCTCATATTTAGGTAGGCAAACCTGAGGGACTGGTAATTTCCTGGGTCACTGTTGGAAACCCGCGGTCCCGTTGTTAACACCGCCAGGTATTTTACCCACATGTAGGGATCCCCTAGATCACTGGTTCTTTTCAGAATCCCTGCCGGGGTATTGAGGGGTATATACCCAAAGGTATCCATACTGCTGAAAACAGGATAAAAATGATTATTATAATAATACTCATTTTTATGCTCTTTTCAGTAACTTCGGCGAGCCTTCCCTTCAAGAAAAAAAAAAAAGGTTACACAGAGGACATAAATATGCCAGTGTCACTGCTTTCGCTCTCGCATAGACTCCTGACCACCCTATAGTTTCAACCAGAAATCCGCTTGATGGCAATCTTCAATCTGCACCCTCTCATTTAAAACCTTCAAATCCGGTGCAACAAAATTTCCCTACCGGTACTTTCACAACCCAGCAAAATAATATTCCAGTTTCAAGTAATTCAGCCTCCCATCTTATCTGGGCCGCCATAGGGGATAAAGAATCTTAGAAAAAACCAGCAGTACTTGAGCAGTTATTGTCGCTTATATTGATGATAAGTAAAACATCGTAACCTTCAAGTGGCTTGGAAAATAAAATTATCCAATTCAGGAATTCAGCCACAACATATTAAGCTGCTGAGTTGCAAATTACCTTGGGATATTTTTCTCAAATTACAGTAGGTAGCATTCCCACGTAACTATTGATGAAAATTGTTTTTACAGCTGTCCTTCAACGATTTCTGCGACATTCTAGTGAATCTTGTCACGATGTACCTCGACATGTCGGAGGAATATTATAGGAAAATCCTCGATAAGCAGGAAAAAGATAAAAATGAGTCTATATGGGCTACAGGAGCAGAACCCGAACCTGCTTCCGCACAAACAAAGCACTCGGTTGGACATGCTGCTGCTAATCCAGCTAAAAAACGGATGTCCCAGAAACGAATGTCGAGGAAATAATCGTTGAAAATATTACTTGTAAAAATACTGCTAAAAACATTGCTGAACATTTTTGATGATAGCTGAGTTTAATAAAACCAGTGTTAATCTTTGTGGAGGTCTTAAGTGCCTGGTAGAGAACCATAATTTTTGCTAGCAATATTAGTTTTTCCTTCATCATAATGTGCCTACGTATAATAGAATCCCACGACAGCCGACACAGTTATTTTATTTGATGTTAATCGAGAATGTACACCAATCAACGTCTCGCGAAGGTAAATAATAAAAATAAATACTCTGCCAAGTGGAAATGGCTCACAGCATAGCTTCCTCGCGTCCAAGGGAATTGTGTAAGTTCAGACCTCTTGATCGTGTTGATTTTTGTCGGTTTGGACAAAATGTCAACATAAATTTTAAAAAAAAATGAGGGTTCAAAACTCTTGATTGTTTTCATGATTCTCAGTTTAGACGAATGTCAACATAATCGTGAAATTTACGTTAGCGCATGCGTAGAGCGTACCTTCGATTCAATGATTACGAAATTTATATGGGCGCTCAAGGGCCCCTACCCTCACGATCCCTGAAAATTTGAACAAAATCGGATTAAAACTAGAAGATAAGGCTGTCACAAGCTCACAAGGAAATGCGGACAGACAGACCGACACGGAACGAAATTCTTTCAGAAAGCTCTGGAACGTAAAATGCGGGTGGAAATTTCAATTTTGGAGAACAAATTCTCAAAGTGAAAACCAAGCTTCCGCTACCGCAATAAAGATGAACAGACTAATCACCTCTCATCTCTTGCACAACCAACCAAGTATTCTGGAGGTACGTATGTACCAGAACCCCCCCATAGGTACCTTGATGTATCTATTCGTAAATAATAATAGAGGAGAATTTCGATATCAAAATGTCATAATTGTATCCATGTCCGTTACGTAAGGAGTTCGACCATCCACATTGAAGAATGTAAGCCATAATATAATGAAAATCTAGGAGGAAGATGGTGGGTTGCCTACCTGATACCCATTTTCCTACCTTGTAATGGTCCTACCGAGCGTAATTCAGGCTTCCTACTCAAAAGAGTGAACAGTAGATACCATTTATAGATATAAGTAAACAAATTTATTGACGTTTACATAATTATATAACTATTATGCGTTGGATTTTATAAAATAAATTCTAATATTTTTACATTAGGCACCTACTAAGATAAAATAAAAACAACATTTCTGCACAACTGCGCAACATTTGGTCAAATTAAAAGAACCTTTATCGGTCCAAGTTGCATTAATTTGCCTCAAACCGTAAAAGAAGTAAGTATGAATGATACAAAAATAAAAGTAGCTTAATATATATCTATCTCGTTATTACTTACCTATTATTTCTCACAAATTCCGTGAGTTCACATAAACTAAGACCTTCAAGGACGGATGAACGTTACAAAACTTATCACATAATTAGACATGGACGGTAATATTTTTGGAAAACAGATCTCACTGTTTTATCAAAAGGACACCTATTCGGTACCTATTCTTCGACTGTAAGATTGAATTAATTATGTACCTGACAGAAATGGAAGCTCAAAACTAGGAAACAGAACTAGTTCTACTTGGAATTCCGGTTTTCCAAGCAATCCTTTTTGAAAATTTTATTTGCTTGTTGTCTTTCTTACTTATTTGTGCAAATTACATAAACAAGGCCTCGTTTGACCTAGAAAAATGAAATATGATTGGTGTAAGGATATTAAAATCAGTCAATAGATAATCAAAAGATTTAACGAGCTTTTAGCGAATTTCCATTCGATCGACACCCCGAGTTCCTATGGTAAAAAAAAAAAAAAACCAAAGATCATAAAAACATACCTGTCTCAGGGGCTGTATTACTATACAGGTGAGTCAAAAAGAATACCACATCTTTGAAAATGGAGAACTCGGCAATGAAAAAAGGAGAGCGCTACGCTATGTGTTGTGGTTTGAAGGACATTCTGAAGTTTATTTTGGTTGCTCAGAGATGTCGCTACGAGCTCCTGTCCCCGAGTAACCTTTGTTTGTTTGTTGAGCAGATGGCAAACACGTTAACAAAAAAATCGAAAACGGGCCAAAATTGTGGCCATGAACCATCAACTGGTCAGCAACACGATTGCGAATCTCCAAACGCGATTCACAGACATGTTATGGTCAATTTTTTTTGCCAAAATGTTCGATTTATTTGTTATTTGTGCAACAAACAAACAAATGACGGTTACACGGGAACAGGAGCACGTAGCAATACCTTTGAGCACCCCCCCCCCCCCCCCCCCCCAAAAAAAAACAATGTCCTTCAAACCACAATACGATGCGTAGCGCTCTCCGTTTTTTCATTGCTGAGTTCTCTATTTTCAAAGATGTGGTATTCTTTTTGACTCACCCTGTAATTTAGAGCAAGGCAGAGTTAGCTGTTTCCACTTTTTCCTTGTAAAAAGTACACACATAGAGCATACAAATGAAGTAAAGACATCTGCATCATAGTAAATCAGGGAGGGGAACTTGTATGGTAATTTTTAATTTGAAAAAATGTCTTTCAAAAAAGGTGCTATATGAGGGGTATCCGAGGATCGAAATACCGAAAATGGGTTGTATAATTTTAACCAAACTGACATCACTGAATGAGGGCCTCTCTGGGTGGGTCTCTCAGGTCTCGTCTTTTTCGGAACCTAAATGACATTACGCGCTCCCTTCCCACCCGTTTTCAGGCCAAACCAGTAGTAATTTCAAGCTAAAAATTGGCACCATTAGGTACAAAATTCCTACCCATACAAGTTCCCCGTTAGCAAAATTTTGTCGATTATACAGAAACTAACCAATTTAACTTGGTTTACGAGAAGGTACCTTCCTAATACCTATATTCAATCAGATTTTAATTTTTTTGTTTTCTTGAGAAAGTTTTTAGAATGATGGCAATTATAGGTAGAGCCACTACGTTCAATGTATGGAACATAGCGATCTTCAATTCTCATGGAAGGATGTGTCCCACAACAAGAGGTACAAATATTATAATATAGTTACCGCAGTCAAAATACTCGTACCTCCAAGGAAACTAACTCGCAGATTTCGTTCTGTTTGTACAACTAGACAGTTCCCTTTAAAGCGAGACTAATTTCAACTTACAATAGCTAGTAAGTAGGACACATTTTTGTGCAAATATAATGTGGGAGGGGATGAAACACCCCCTCCTCTACTGATATTTTTGTACTCTTATTTAAACGGCTTTCTCTGTTATTACATTAGTTCAGAAGCAATGAGAGAGGGGTTCCCTACAACATGGAACACCGACAATGACTGTTGAAGTCAGACTGACATCAGCAAAACGTGAAAATAGAAAAAGCTGCCTGCTGTTATGTTTACTTTGTATAAGTGTAATCATGTTTACGTGAGGCCAGATTATTTATGCAACGTCTCTCTACAGCAACAGTTTTCCGTAGTGCGCAGTCTGCATTTAGCTCCCCACTGTTCTGTTGACTACTTTCCCCGAATCGTTGCAAAAAGTCTAGGTATTATGATGGTAATGATGAGTTCAAGTATGTTAATGATTTTGTGTGCTTGTTACACACCGTATTATGGGTAACAAATGATGAAAGTATCCTAGCCTATGAGTTGTAAGTGACGTACTAGAATACATCAATGTACAGTCACGTTGATCATAACCATCTTACAATAATCATGGCGAGTAGAGATGCAAATCCGGTGAGGAGGGAAGGGGTGAGGCCAGTTCCAGAGTTGCATCCGTCCTCCGAGCAGTAGCACTCTTCCCAGTAGATTCCGTTCTCTCGGACTCCCCAGTTGCATACTCCTGTGACACCAGTTTCAGCTACTGAAGCGCATCTTCTGATCACCTGTCGCCACCTGCCATCCCCTATGAATATCATCTAGCATTGTGATTTTGTGATACGTAAAAAATGTTGGAGTGTCTATAAAGTAGGTCGTTCTATGCAATAGATACTACGAAAACAACCAGAATATGATCACTAACTCCCTATATTAAACAGAACTTACATTCAGGTAAAGACAGAAGATCCCGCTAAATCCCGAACTACAATCTAAACGTAGTTATCAAGAAGTTTCAACTATACACCCCATGTTAGCAACCCTGAACTCCTTATAACTTATGGGGTCGGAATACTCTTGATCCACTACACTACTCCCCCTTCGCGGAACTAGCAATAATAATTCTGAACATACTTCACTGAACATACATGTCTGAATACTTCTGAACTTCCCACTCTTCCAGCGTCCCTAACATGATACTGATTCCGATCCTCTCTCCCCAACTTCTGCTTTCTCTTATCTTGCTAACTGTGATCCTGTCTTCCATCTTCTCCTTCTCTCCTGTCCTCCTGCCTGCTCTTTCCATCGTTCACAATCCGTCTCTTCCCCTCCCCAAATCAGTTTCTGATTCTAGCTTTCAAATTATATCCATGTCCTTCATCACTACTGCTTCTACTACTTTATGGGTTGAGGGTGGAAGAGTTCTCGGCTAGCTTCAGGTTTGTAGATATTCGTTTAATCCAACATGTTTCGCAACTTATTTGTTGCCTCTTCAGGGATTTAGGGTGCTTGACTGTGCGGGCTTGTCCACTTGGTCATTGTAGCGACATTACATATATGAATGCTTTGGGCGTAGGTAGCTTACATGCTCTGCAGAGGGGGTGAAATGGTGTAAAATAATTTAAAACCGGGTACATTTTTCATGTAAAAATGGTAAATTTGCAAATGGTAGACGAAGCTATTACATTATTGAAGGTTGAGGTGAATTATTATTTATATATTTATTTACTGAGCTGATCTGATAGGCAGAACAACGACGTGATATCACATTCTTCCTCCTGATTGGAACTGTAGGCAGACCAAATAACGTCAGTTCCACCATCCTATCGTGATGATTACTGCCATATAACCTTTTTGGTTGTGGGTGAGGCAGGGACAATGTATGGCGCAATGTGTTTTGCGCTACTGAAGAACTGGTGTGGTGGAGGGAACAGCCATGTTGGTCCCCTGTGAGGAGAGTGCAACGTTGTATTGTAACCCTTGGCCTTCTTGACTATAGGTTGAATGGAGTTAATCAAGAAGGCCGTGTCACAAGTCCAGATGAGTGAGGATATCACGAGGTTGTTCTGCCTATCAGATCAACTCAGTAAATAAATAACCCACAAATCCCCAAATAAACTTGCATTGGAATAACTAACAAAGGCTGTGCTGTTACTTACAAATGAATCCTCTGGGTCCTTGTTGGGTGATTTTCATGCAAAACGTCCCGGGTGTCACAGATTCGTCCGAGTTACACTCGATGGGAAGATTGGATTCCTTGTCAAACTTGCTGTAGGCCCCACAATTGTCCACTCCTTTGGGGTCGGTGAAGGTAGAACATTGATAACATCTTACTGAGTCACCTAAACAAAACCAATACTTACTCTTGTTAACAAGATAGAAAAAAAAAACTAGGTACCTACCTAGTTACTGAGAGGGTCTGTACAGACAGCAAAGATTTGTTCAAACTTCAGTCAGTTTATGAAGGGATTCTCAGCAGAGCCTATTGCGTTCCGACTGTGTTTGTCTTGTATGCCAGGGCTCAAGTTTTGCAGATTCGCCACTCAGTAAAAACGGCATATTTTGGTGCTGGCGTCGCCTTAGTAGTCGGGATTATTTGGAGAACTTAGCTTTATTTGGATGTTCTTGGCAGCTTCGCTTGTTCTCCACTCCACGAAGGAATGTACATAATCATCCTAGCACTAGAGTTGCCTTCCCCTTAAGGAATACGGAATAGTGATGAGTGCCACAACTAGTTCTGTGCCTGCGCTGTTCTAACCGCTTCAGTTCGTGGCCGGGTTCACTCAGTTCGTGAACTTCATAAACCGTGCCAGTGATTGGGTTGAAGACTTGCCTTCTGACACCACCCTAAAATGACGCTGTGTTTTCAAAGAAGGAGAAGGTTTTTAAAATGAAATTTAACTTTTCATTATGGCAGGCATTAACCTTGTTTAATACCAGTTTGTTCTTCAGATACAGGAAGATACCAAAGGAACTTTTACTTGCGACTCCCTAGTTGTACTTTTCACCTTTTCTACTTGGTAGGCAGGTACTTATCTACCTGATAATTTTCTGCCACTGAATTCTTCTGCATTAGGTACCTGTTTATTGTGGTGTGGTAGCGCAACTTAAGTTAAAAAAGTGTGGTAGCACAGAGCAACTTAAGATTTTATTCTAAACGAAATTCCTTCTTATTTTGATGGCCACACCCCGTTGTTAGGAGAATTAGTAGACTTGTGACTCATTGATAAATCAAGCATCCATAAACTTATACGAAGTATGAGTGAACACCCAAAAGCTCTACAACTAAACTAATCAATCAAGTAGAATTTATCAAGAAAAACAGAACTTAATCCTAAATAAAAATTCACGATCAAGAATCCAAACAACGCTAAGTTACAATGATTTACCAACACTTACCTGAGCGAATCGCCAGTGCTAAAACCAAAGTAGATGCAGCAATCATGCGAGAACACTCCATTATCACAATGAATTATATTACACACAATGGTAATTATATAATAAAATTTTTAAAATTAAATTAGACGTAGTAAAAAAAATACTGTTGGGAGTTTTATTCTAACCACCACACTCTACAGTTTGCAAACAAATAAAAATTCTTCTTCTTCTTCTCCTCCTCCTCCTCCTTCTTCTTCTCTTTTTATGACCCACATAGTCCACACACTCACAGCAGAAACGCGTTTTCATTTATTGTGTGTTTTATAATATTTCATGTATTTGAGATATATTATGTATTTCATGTATGAGAGAATACGGTCTCTGAAGATACAAAATAGCTGTGGGACGTGCCGTGGATTTGTGCGTAAATCATTCGTAAATCTTCGATTTTTGTTAGAACGGAAAGTGGAGGAGAATTTTTACAAGGCTGTTTAGAATAGGCTGTCTTTCGGTTTCCAATGTGGGAATGTGGGCATGGAGGAATGCACCTCACTCCTGTGACGTGAAGGATTGATGGATGTATCGATGTATCCACGAGAAAACGAGTTTCTGTTTCTTTTATTTGAATTTGAAGTAGTCTATCAAAATTTCTCGGTGCGGATTAATTTGCAGATGAAGCAAACTTTCGATCATGTTCGTTCAAGTTTTTCTCACTGGTAGCATACAGAAGATATCTCATCTTCTATCCCTCTAATGTGGTAATGACAAAAACACTGATTACCCCACCGCCACCATTTTTTCCAGTGCTCGTGCATGTTGGTTGTTACTGTTTCTGTTGTTATTTCCAGTTTTTCAGAGTTTTCCTGAGATTTCCAGCTATTCCAAATTTTTCAGGTATATCCCGTTTATATAAATCAACAACCAGTGAACTAGGGTCATCATTACTCACTCGCACAAATGGTTTCGTAAGTTGCCTTGAAAGGTTCAGTTTGCTCCAATTTGTAGATTCGCATTATAAATCACGTTATTTGGATTTTATTGTCAATTTTATCGACTTTTTTTAAAATGGCCCTGTCAGAATTGATACTTGTTACATTCTAGACGATAAAAACGTTACAAGTATCCTTTCCCGATCACATTCTACTTCTCTTTGGCATGACCGCAAAATGTATTGATTTTCCAGTGATAAAGTGGTGCCTACTAGCCGTCGAATCTCTTCGGGTGTTTCACGACTTCCGCAGCTCTAATTTTCACTGCACTTTTTTCCCCCCGATGGAACGTTTTTCGATAACTTTCGCAATCAAATTTTCGCATGGATCCTTGAAAGTACCTGGTTTTTACAGTATGAAACTTCACTTATTCGATTCCACGTGTTATCACGATAGCTATGTAGACGGTAGGTTCCTAGGTACTCGAATAAAATGTTAGTGAGTGGGAAATTCAAATTAGTAGCTATTTCATTCTTCAGGGAAAAACTACAGGGGGGTTGTCTCAATGCATCTCTTTATTTTCGGATAATATGCCTCTACTTGCCTCTCTATTATAGGAACACCAAAATAGTTGAAGAAACACGAATCATATGGAGAGTAATCCAAGATTGAACAGTCAGAATTACATAGGTACTTAGTTGACAAAATATTATTACGTTTTTAATAAATTGGTATTGATTCATGTTATTGATTAATACTTCTTCTCAATTGATTGGGTAATCGATATCAGGTACATATCTAGATATTACTATTCAACTATTCATGTCATGTACAATGGAACATAAACAAGATTTCAGCTAACGTTTTATTGTTGAATTATGTGAAATTGAGATGCAATATATTACAAAATATTAGATAACGTGATGAAAATTCCCCACTTACTTGTTCAATCCTTAATGACTTGTGATGATATAACTACTAACCTACGTACTTTTGTGTTTCAGCTCTCGAGATGTCGAGAATCGCTGCCACGTCTCTCTAGAGATTCACTGAGTTGAGTACGTACGCCGTGTTACTGAGGAATTTATCCACATAGCTAGAGAGCTCAGAGATGAACGAATCGGCAGAAGCAACTGGGATGAGCAGCGATCCTACGTTGCCAGAGTCTTCCAGTGCCCAGCAGTCCATCCAAGCTACTGCAGATCAGTTAATGAAATCCCCTAAAGGCGGTGAGAAGGACGAGAACGTCGTTTCATTTGACGACGTGCCTGTAGTCAGTGGCGCAACAGCAGTCAAGGAATCTTCGGTGTCTGAAAGTCCCGAAGCTGGGAGCTCTCATGATTCTACTCTTCAAACCGAATCAATTGACGCAGAAACTGTTGCGATGTATGCGGACGTCGCTTCAAAACTAGTTAACAAAGTTAATGCTCCTATTAGGTAAGAAAAATTTGCATTCCTCCTCATTTGCCTTTTTGTTCGGTAACTGCGTTAGTGTACGTAACTTCTGGCTGTAGGTCCAAATGTATTTTGCTTGAAATATCTAGGAAACTTGACGTCCAAGGGTTTTGATAATGGCCAGCAGAAAATTAATATCATCGTCACACCTTGTGCGACACCTTGTAAGTAACCTTGAAAGCGACTAAGTCCGATTTCGTACATTGTTGCTCAAAGTACTGTATTTTTTTTTTTATTGAAGGTGATGATACGTCCTCGTACGATATAATATAATAAATTAATTGCAGGAACCAAGAATCTGCCGAAAACAACAAATTCGATACCTCTTCGCAACCGCCCAACTCATCTTTGTCTTTGATCATGAGCTACGATGACATGTCGGACGAGGAGTCTGGAGAGGAAACTGAGAAGGAGGACGAGCCTGTCAACAGTTTCTCAACTCTCCGCTACGAACACATTTCATCTGGGAGTTCGTCTGAAGATGACCGGTCGTCGGAAGATGAGAATACTGACGCCGGGTCTTCAGGGAATGAGAATGATTCGGACGTGGAGATAGTTGAAGAAGTGCCGGCGAGGTGAGACTATTTTATAAGGTTTGTCCAGCGCTGTACCGCGACGCTCCAACCGCATCAGTTGTTAATGACTTGGGGTTCACTCAGTTCATGTTCTTTTTAGGGTGATTCAAGTTCGTGACTCTAAAAAGTTCATGAACTTGATGAGACATGGCCCAAACGTTTCCACCCCAGTTCATGCGGTTGGAACAAGCCTATATTGTACAATAAGTTATGATTAGGTAAGCTCCAAGTTTGCCAACGTCTTCAGGCTTGGAAAACTAATAATTTCTTGTAAAATTTACTGAAAGCCCAAAAACAGGAGGGAAATTTAAAAAATAAAATAAAATGTCGAATGTTTATATTGGAAGTAGGTTATTACATTATGTACAGCCTGGTATTGTTGATGTTTTAAAAAGTAGGAAAAAATACGGGCTTCCTAAGTTCTGATAGTTGGCACTTGGCAGCACCATTGCAAGGGAATGCAAAGGGAACTGAAAAGCTCGCCTGCCATTTCAACGTTAGCTTTCCTCGCTGTTCTGAGGGAAGACTTTCCAACCCATTCAGAGATGACCACGCCCCATTTGCTGTTTGGACGTCGTCAGAACTAGTTCTGACGAACTGTTGGTTCGCCATTCAGAAACCAGTAGGTATTTTGGTAACCAGTAGGTAGTTTGGCAATCCCTTGAACCAGTTCCTCCTGCTCGACATTTTCTCAGAACTGCTTAGTAGTTCTATTTGTTCACACTAGACTGGCTCAGAACTGCCACACTTTGACTTCTGTTTCGTTTTCATGTTGAGTAAGGTACGTTCCTACGTCTGAGAATACTCATGAGAATAAAAAGAAACCGGTGTTAATAAAAAAGGAGTTGTCAATTTCCACAAAAATAATGAGTTACAAAGTTAAATTGATTTCGACGGTTAGGCCATCATCGGTGTACACAGTTCTTGTTTGTTACTGATGGTGGTCTAACCGTCGAAATCGATTTAACTGAGTAACTCATTATTTTCGTGGAAATAGACAAAGTTTTTATTAACTACGGGTTTTTCTATTGAAATGGGTTTCCACAACTTCGTCACGAGTGATTTAGTTCGTAATACTCATGAGCCTGTTTTTTAGTCTCTTAATTGCCACTATAGCTTGGGAATGCATGCAAAGATTGCGCGTGAAGTCTTAATTTTCCATTGCTAGTGGTCGGTGGATTCATGATGCTCTTCTTTCGTTCATCGGATACCCCTGGCCTTCGCACCTTTTCAGAAAGTGCTCACAATATCCTTAAGCAGTAATAGTTGATCAGTTAAACGAATTTAAAATTTACAATCTCTTTATGTTTCCTGATTCAAGGTCAGTTGAATCTTCAGAAACCCCCGTCGGTGCAGAAGCTCGACCCAAAACTAAAGAAAGAAAAGGGAACGAGCTTCGGGATCCGTTGATGTTGGATCTTCTTCCTCCTATTGAAAAGCTAACCATCACAGTCCCAGAAGAAGATTGCGTTCCTATTGGCAAAGTGTATAGCATTGTCGACCGCCTACGTAAGTTTCTATTTTACAACAGTCCGATGCTTTAAAAAAAATTATCTTTCCTTTGAATTCGGTGGACGCCAGATGCACTGTGAGGTGGTCAGGATTTTTGCTATAAATTTCTGCAATAAACCTTATCATAATAGGTGTTGCCGTTGGAGCATGATTAAATGTTGTCATTAGCTTCATTGATTTGATGTATTTCTTTTCCAGTTGTTGTGGAGTCACTCCCAGAGACGCCTCCGCTCATGTTGGACTCAGTGATTTTCACCCGCGAAGGGTCACCCATTGGACAAATTTTCGATATTTTTGGCCACGTCAAACGACCATTTTACTCAATAAGGTTGTATTATAATCATAAATCATCAACAACTGTTTATCTCACCAGCTAGTTACTAATGTTATGGTACTACCTCCAAGCTAGGGTGGGGGATGAAAAAGACAAACCATCTATTCCTTAGAAATAACAAAATTGCCATAAAACGGATACCTGGTCATTCAAACCACGATGGGAATGAAAATGCCGATATCCTGGCTAAAACTCTAAGGTTTCTAGAGCCCTCCCCAGCAATAGGCGTTTCAAAATTCAATTTTTTTAAAAATTCAAATTTAAGAAAATAACATTAATTTTAGTGTACTTTTTTAGTTCAATGTTGGAACAGTTGATAATTTTTTGTTTCTTGGTGTTATTACTTATCCCAGGTTCAACTGCCCCGATGAAATCAAAACTTTGAACGTTTCCATTGGCAGAGTTGTATACTGTGCTCCAAAAACGGACCACACTAAATACGTCTTCACCCACGATCTGCTCAAGTAAGTCTGACTTATTTTGAAATCGATTTAAAATTTACGAATACTTATATATCCCTTTTCTACGTTCATTGGCAATTTATCTACTACTTACCACTATTTTTGGACGCAGGGAGAAGGGAAGTGATGCTTCTTGGAAAGACGATGCAGAAGTTCCTGCAAACTGCATTGAATACTCGGACGATGAAGCTGAACGTGTGGCCAAGAAAAAAGTGAGTTTCCCTAATCGTAAGATCTACGGTTGGTCTTCATTTCGGCCTATTATTTTTGAGTTACCTTCTGAATCGAGAATGAAATACTATTCACAGTCTTAAATTTGGTGTCTTAAGTTTCAAGATACGAATCTCGTTTGCTGGAAGCATGTCGCTAGGTTGGCCTGTCTTTTGGCAAATTATAATTTTGTAAAATCTTGTGAATCTTGCAGACTCTTGATGTCACCGCAGTGCCTTGAGGATTTTGGAGATTCATAGTGTTCTCCCACCATATCATAAATATATATTAAATGAAGTGTATCAGTGTTGAATCAAATATGATTCAGAAGTTAAAAGGACTCGTCATTGCTTTTAATTTGTAATCAAATGCTTGATGGTTTGCAGGGAGGGAAGGTGAAAACAGAGAAAGAAGCAGATTCGCCAGCTCGAAGGAGACATCTGTCATTTGAACAACAGATGAATCGGAACAACACCTTAAGAAATAGGGCATTTAAACGTGATGTAAGTATAATTGTTATGGGCGAAGGGCGTTGAAACAGAGTAGTGCATTATGGATTTCGTTTTGGTGGTTTTTTAACAAGGGTTGAAAGAATATTGTATTTTTTTCGTAAAAATTAGAAAATAACAGTTATTTTATAATGTTTATATTACAAAACTAACCATTTCCAAAGCATTAAGACTAAACGCTGAATTTTAGTCTTTTCCTCATATATGATGATTATTGATAACTGTTATTTCAAATGTTTATTATTATTATTTTTCTTAAATCCTATAATAGGTACCTAACTGTTATTGTTTTATTTTTTGTTTTTTCTTTGGATAAAAAAACAAAAAATTTTTATCGAAAAATAAGAATGACATAAGTAAATCGTACATAATTATTTTCAATTAAATTTGTGCATCAATTTTTTCTGAAAAAAATTAATTATTGAGGCACGATAGTTTTCTAAGCTGAATTTAGATACTATTTAGATACAATATGCCAAGTAGATAATTCTAGAGCTCATGATTTGCTTCTATTAATCAAAAATGTTGAAAAAAAAAAAAAGGGGAAAAATTTATATTTTTAACTTAACTTTCAACTTAACCGGTTCTGGTTAAGTTGAGTTAGTGAACCCAAATTTTACTTTCTATCCAGACTATTATAGTATTTACCCTGAAGCGTGTTCTGAAAACGTTGGATTCATCAAGCCCTGATCTGAGTTCATGAACTTCCTGCACCAACTGAGGAGTAGTTTTTCATTTTCAGTGAAGGTTCAATGGGTTCCAAGTGGTTGGTTCATGAACTCAGAACTTTCCTGCACTTCCGCTACTACAGTACCTTCACCCTTCTTTATCCCAGTTGTACCTGAACTCAAGTTTCTTGCACCCAAGTTCATCAACTCATCTCTCTTGGGACAAATCCTATCTCTTTTGGTGATAGAAGTTGTTGTATAAGCATCATTGTGGGATGAATTACAAAAGAAAGGTTCATAGTTTGTTCTTACCTTTGGCGGAAAATAACTGTTATTTTCAAACCCTGGGTTTTACGTTGTCTCTATCCAAGATAAGTTCTCAACTAATTTAAAAAAATTATTGTCGGTTTCATTACAATTTTTCAATTTGTTCCTTTATTATTTTTAGGATCCACTAAACAAATAGATAATGTTTTCCATTTGATTGCTACATTGTTTGGGTACATTTTTGTTCAGTCGCAGGGAGAAGCGCGGAACAACTGGGATGGTGGATGGCATAACTACAAGAAGAGCAACCCACAGTTCCAACAGATGTCATGTGACCCACCTCCACCACCACCCAGGCAGATCCAGCCTTGTGTCTACTCCAACCCAACTGTCAACCCTATGAACCTGGTGATTCGTCCCCCTTGCTTCAACCCAGTCATTGAGAGACCTCCAGTGGGTTTCCAACCACCGCCTTCTGCCTTTCAAATGACCCCACCGCCCTGGGCGAGATTCGAGCCACCCCCAACACCTCCTCCAAGGGGTTTCCAGGGTTATTCGAATTCTCCACCCACCAATGGAGGGTTCCAAAGGTTTGAGCCTGTTCAAGGGTCGGGTTTCTCATTGTCGCCTTTCTCGCCTTTCACATCATCTCCACCCACCTCGAACCCTTTCCAAGGGTTCGGTTCACCTTCCCACTACGGACCGCCCCCCTCTGGGTTTGGTCCTACCCCGAGGTTCTCGTCCCCACCCCCTCCACCTATTCCCATTCAGGCACCTCCTACCTCTCGGTTCGGCCCACCCTCCTCTTGTCACCCTTCCCTCCCCTTACCACCACCACCTTTCTCCACAAATCCTTTCCCTAGTTACCACCCACCAAAACCTAATAACTCGAACAATCCAAATAACCTCCAACCTCGCATACCTAGACTACCTTTCTCCTCTTCCAACAACAACCACCCACCACTCTTCAACCATCCGCCCTTCTAACATCTCTTCTACTAGCAAAAATATTGCATTTAACGAATTTTTTATCGCTTTAATCATACTGCTAGTTTTGTTCGAAAATACCCTTTTATTATTTGTGAATTGCGCAATTCGGCAAACAGAGCAGTGTGCCCATGAGAGTTGTTTATCAGAGTCGGACGTTGAAATGTCTTGCGGTATTGAGACAATCACGTGTTAAACCTACCAAAATGTTGAAGAGCAACGCTGGATGGCAATATAGCTATACTTAATTGTTTTTTTTCGTGTTATTCACTTGTGTAATCTCTCCAGAAGAAACTCCTTATTGAATATAATATTGAATGTAATGAAGTACGAGTAATTATGTGGAATAGATTATGAACCTCACAATTATTGATGTTACATGATTTTATCTTGTTATATATTTTGAGTAATTATAGGTTTTCCTTTTTACACTGTGCATATATTTAATTTATTGATTATCTTCCCTGTCTGCTAAGTTTTCTGAATTCTACCGTATAAATAACATGATGAGTGATGACGCAGAAGTCGGTAGGTACCTATGCAGTTGTTTTTATCGTTTGATTCTTCTAACTTGTTTTTTATTTGAAAACTAGAGTAGTAATATTTCACTGTTCAATCCCTAAATTACGAATGAACCGTAATTTTCGACTATCAATTTGCTGAAAAAAAAAGAATTCTTACAGATTTTGCCTAGAATCACTCCTCTTGCTCGTGCGTAACTTGCATGGTATTTTTATATTTTTTTTCTGAAAAGGAATGACGTGAAGGAGACAACACAAAGGCCGAAAGTGATTTTACAATTGTAAAAGATTCTAATGATCGTTTGATTTTTATAATTTTATAATGTTTTTTGTGGGTGAAGTGATTTTATAATTTTAAAGAATTAATTGAAATTTAGTCGTTTTGAATCGCCGCCCAGACCTAACTGACATCATAAGCATGGAAGCAGGAACGTCTTCCTACTTCCTCCAGACAGTATGGCCAAAATACATCCGTGCAGATTGCCTGAATCCGCGCTCAAACTGTGGTTACTTCATGACCAGGTCAACAAGAATCTCGCATTTTTATTGTACAATTTTTTGATTTCGTTTTCTGTTGCAACTATTTAACTTTTGCATTGGATTCGTCTATATTGTTGGATTGGCGAATTTAGAGCTACCTGTATTTTATAATTTAATGGATGGTATTTTATAATTTTATAAATAATTTCCATTATTTTTCTGACTGTCACGTTACGGTATGAAATGGGACCTCGCGATCGTTACGTTACGATATAATAAATCATCATTAAAAAAAGTTCCATTCATGCAGCATGAGTTGGTGAGCGAATTTTCAAAGAATAATTTTAACCGATTTTGTGGGTGATTCTTATAGGAAATTTCACTGAAATTTCACTGATTCCGAATATACCATATGTTCCTATGTTTCAGATGGTA
>JAEMON010000002.1:20766766-20783934 GCA_030264115.1 Lygus lineolaris | reverse complement strand
ATGATCTGACTGTAGAACCGTAGGTCTACCGTCCGTATTTTTGCTTGTGTGACGTCAGTTAGGTGCTGACGGGCAGGCAGCTTTTTTGTTAAACAGCTGAGATTTTCATTACAGTTTTCACTCTCATATATATATCCATAAATATTCTTTCCAATGCTTCTGGTCTTTTGTTTTCCAGCCCCAAATAACAAGAAACGGGCAACCAAAGAGAAAATTTCAGATCCATGCAATTTTCCCCATTTTGGTACAAAGGTAGGTAGTTTGACTATTGAGGTAGGTAGGTACCTTCGTGTAAGGACCACATCACCACATCAAAGCTTTAAAATTCCAATTCCTATAGGTTTGGATTTTTCTTTTACCGTGCTTCCCTGTGATTAAGTATAGATAAGAAGTATTGGTCCGGGATTGTTTCAAATTACATTAATTTCATCCTTATCACCGTAGCTTACACATTTTGACTGGAATCCAGTACTTAGGAAGGTACGTAAGCCACTAGACTTTTTAGTTTACCTTCGGTTCTAGAAAAACTCCAATAATAGTAACTCGTGGAAAATCGAAATACTTCTGACCTGAAATTGACTGACTGAAGGATCATTCAATCAATGTTGCTAGTTCTGGCAGTAGACCTCAACAGTGAGGAGAAAAAACAACTATTTCAGTAAAATCAATTTATTTTATGGCATCATTATCGAAAAAACTAATTTACATTCTTACTCTAAAAGAAAAAGTACAATAATAATTTTTACAATACTCACGAAATGCATCGAGATGAGTTTAAAAATGACTAATCTAATCTTAGAATTCACCTGTCTTGACTTTATATAAATACCTAGTGTATATTATGTTGGAAACATCAATGATGGGAGTTATTGATAGATTCCTTTGACTCAACAAAAATTACCCCTTAACGAATTATTTTTGACATCAAATATTATGTACAATTGAGTTCTTAAATTAGGTAAATTACCGAACGTGAAACGAAAATTGACTGGAAATTTTAGTAATTAGGCACCTACCAGTGCGCAACTGATATTTGACCGAGGATTTCTAATCGACTAATAACTGAAATTTCAACATTTTAATGAAAAGCGACTTGATACCTACCAAAATGTGATTCAACATGAATTTCTTGATACATTAGTAGGTATCTACATACGTCGTGATAAGTAGGTAACCAGGTAGGTACCTACCTATACGTCGTATTATTCAATAAGGGGAATCCCTAATACGTTCGATATGGAGATAAATCCGAAAACTGCCTAGTTCAAATTCTATACAAATTGGATTGAACTTCAAAAAAATATTGTACCTACGTGAAGAATTTGTATGACATTTTTCTCAGCCTAATATTCATTTTCTCGCCGTACTAAATTTTCTAAAATATTGCTTATTGCAAAATTTTACTTCGATAATTATTGTTCTAAATGAAACTCAACTATAATATACCTACTTCATAATATTCTTGGCCATAAAAACTGTACAAATGTATTTACAAGAAAAGTTGCATAAATACCTAACATTTTACTTAAATACGTTCCTATATCGAGTCATTTCCACAGGTTACTCAGATTGTTGATTTCCTCAGCCCACTAGAAAGGTGGAAGGAAAGTATTGGTTTAGAATAAAATCAAACTGAAATAATTTGCACATTAGCTAGCAACCTCATGATGAAAGTGGGAGGTGCAATTCACCTCATGTTGAGTTCGGTACGATTTCTCATTATTTGTTTTACAAGCTTTAAATTTAATTCAAATTGGACTGGAATTTGAAAATGAAATTTTGTGGAGATTAGATCTCAGGAGGGTTTCATCTGCTGCTGTGTGGCTTATAATACTGATCATTGAGGAGAGAGATTTGTGGGAAATTTTTTGAACGATGGCTTCTTTCATGCGCAAGACATAAATCGAACCTCATCGTAAGTCTTAATTGTGAATGCATGAACGAATAATATCGGATCAGAATGTAAAAGAGGCAGGTTATTTCTCCATGATAGGTACCACTTTCTTATCTAGTTAAGTACCTAGGTGCTACCTGCCGCTGCATCGTTGTTTTCTTGATTTGCTCACTGGAATATTCCACCACGTTGGTGAGATGTTGTTGATTAATTAAAATAAACTAGTTTTAAACAAATATATAAACTAACGTAACATTATGAATCAGACTGTCCATTGTTGTTTGACAACAGGAAATAAGTTGCTATTCACATGATTAATGATCTTGGGTTCCGATATGGGAATTTCTGTGGGAAACGCGATTCTCCTTGATCTCCGAATCATAAACAATACTGTGATCCTTTTTACAACATATTTCGAAGTCATTCAAGTTTCTGTATAATGAGACGCTAATAGGGCATAAATTACGCATGTACGAATGTCTCATATATATTGATATTATATAATAATATATATACGGCCATCTGTGGTTGATAAGTTGGGTATCAGCCAAATTGAAAAATTAACCATCGGTTCCAAATGGCACCTGCAAGTCCCACCACTCGAAAAATTAAAAAAAAAAAACGATATCGGAAAAATTATTAAATTAAAAAAAATTAAGTACCTACGTAGGTGGGTAATGAGTTTACCTATACAGGGTGTCCCACAAGTTGACCCCCCCCCCCCCTCCTAAAATCGTTATTCATGGGGGTAAAAACACATTTTTTCGTAATGTTCATAATTTGTTTGCAAGGATCTCAGTATGACAACGTTGCGCAATTGACATCAACTTTGATTTTTCAAATGGGATCCCCCTATTTTTTTAAATTTCAGATTCGGATTCTACGTTAAATTTCATGAACATTTGAGCCCTCACTCAATTTTTTCTGTAACGCAAAACCTGTTCAGCGGCGCACAAAGTTGACAAGTCACCAAATTGCGCAAAACATGGATAATCCATTTTGGAATATGCTAAACAAGTGTGGCACATGAATTTTCATTGTTTTTCAACGCTGATTCACGTGGTGCTATCCGCTTCTTGATTTGACTCGATTTTAGCGGAAAAAGGATTTACTGCCTTCCTTAAAATAACCAAATTTTCGGACATTATTCCGCTTAAATCGAGCCAAATCAAGTAGCGGGTAGCACCACGTGAATCAGCGTTGAAAAACAATAAAAATTCATGTGCCACACTTGGGGTTCAGCATAACCCTATATACCTCTACATATTTCACTTCTCGGAACCACGAAACTATGTAGGTAAATACCTAGGTAGGTACTCATCTACTATTTTAGGTGTGAATATGTTCCAAAAATCTATAGGTACATTTTGGCCAGTTGGTACCTACAATGCGTTATTTCAAAATAGGAATGGAAAATCTATCCTTGAGTCATTTAATTTTTTTCTAAATAATAAAGACACAAACGAAATAAAAATTGATTGCTTCTTACCCACCGATTACTTCATGCTTTACAATTTCCCAAGGAGGCTTAAAAATTCATTTGGTAAGCTTGAATAAGTAGGCAGATGCTTCTTAAACTAACGAGGGCTATGACGATCCTAAACCTTCGAAGATGCTCCTCAAATGGCATCTTTCTCGTTCAAAGATTAATCTTCCCTGGTGAGGAGATCAAGCGAGCGGTACGAGGGCTTCGGGCGTCTGAATAGTCGTCAAATGGAGAATTTTGAGGATTTTTCTGTCTCAAACTTCCAGGGTGGCTTCACGAACAACAGCCATGGCTACCTACCTACAGGGAGCTCTTCAAACGGAGCACTGGTAGGTAGGTGAGAGGGTTTACTCTCAAGGGACAGATTATTCATATTCCTGTCGTCAGGATCAATTGCTTTACCGGATTTCAGTTCTCAAACGGATAGAAGCACTTCTTAAACTTTTAGGATCATTCAAGCAAAACGGGATTATATGTGCCTGTCAATGGGATTATGACTCTAGGGCATTAGCTGCCTCTGTGCCTCGAGTTGCTCTGCTGCTGATTTCTCTGATTGTTGCTGCTTCCCAACGGGTTGCACCGACAGACGCAGCAGCTGGGGAAGAGGAACCAGTCCATGAAGATCCCCTTGCAGTCGTTGTCCGGGTCGTACGCGAGCAGCCTGTGCCATTTGTATTTCTGCTCGCACCCGCAGTCTGCGTTGCATCTGTTCGTTTGCACTTTCCTGAAATAGGGAAAAATTCGGTAAGGAGGTACCATCAGGTGGTACCTGAATGAATTTCTTCAAATGGCCATACGTATCACTTTCAAAAAATGAAGGATTCAGCTACCAATAAATTCGCTCTCTCAATTTATTTACAAATGACCGAACTTTATTTGGTTGTTTCAAGATATGGTAGCCTATCTCCATCTATGTTGTTGGGTAGGACGAGCTGGTTAAACGCGTGGGCCAATACTTACGAACAGACTTCTTGGTGAATCGCTTGTTCAAAATGCTGAGTGTTGACGATAGCTCGTATTTTCCCTGCGCTATTGGCGGCCCAGTACGGCGTCACGATTTCAACTTTCGACTGGCAAGCGTCCACCCTGTGAAAAATTTTAAGTCATGTGTAAGTTCAGGTTTGGAAAACACCAAACCTACTTAGATTGATTATTATTTCTTACCGGGAAAACTAGGATGCGAAATACAAGGTGAATCAATTAGAAAACGAAGGTACAGTATGTAGGTAAAACCTACCTACCTAAATTTGACTCTCTAAATTGAGCTACTTGTTTTTGAGAAATTCGGACCATTGTTGTAGTGGGAATGTTCAATATTTTATTAGGCATCCAAATTTCATTCACGTTGGTTGAAGAGATAGCTATATTTATATTCATCAATAATATGAATATGAATTAGCTTATTCATACTTTGTCTTTTCCTGTCAATATGAATATATTAATATTCACAGAAAATGACGGTGTGTGAATTTATCCATATTCATATTTTTACGAATATAAAAAATTATGCTCATCTCTGGTTGGTTAGAGAAGGCTGCTACTTTGGTTGACTTAGAAACAATGTAAAACGTCCGCATAGTTGGGTGGCCAGTATAGCTACCTCCCATTGCATCACATGGACATAACAAAACACACTTGCGCAAGCGCGCGAGCAATCATTAGTCCCACGGTGTCATATTAGAATGCAATCTAGAGGCTAACCATGAAAATGTCATCAAAATTATATAGTTTCTGAAAATTGGGCCACTAGGAACTGAGCAATCGTTGTTCTAGGGCCTAAAACCACCACGATCCCTAAACATTCATCGGAATCGAGCCATCGCAATCGTACAGTTTTGCCAGGGGGGAAGAAATTGCCACAGATAGACACCGACTGACAGACAGACACGGGAACCAAATTATGCTCAGGAAGCTTTGAAAGGCAATCAGCACGTGGAACTTTCGATTTTGGAGGACATAGTGTTCTATTCCTGGTACGAATAGGTAAAAAAAAAAGGCTTCCCTATCTTCGGTAAAGAAGAAGCAAAATATTGTGATGAGTGGTTAGGAAAAAGTAGTTATCATGATCCATTATGTACTCTTCCTTAACTGAAAATTCAGTCTGGTATCTGCCTATAAGAAGTGATAAATAATGAAAAATTCAGTCGGTGATGAGAACATTAATAATCGAACTGACTTTCCATCGTCGGCAGTGGTGTTCCCCGGAAAGGCTTGACGCCTCTCTCTAGAGTCGTATGAGAAGCCATCGGCGCCGCCGGCACCTCTGGCGCCGCTGCCTCTGGCACCGCTGCTATCTGCTCGCCGCTTCGCCCGGTCACTCTCGTAGACCTCTTGGCCGGGCGGTCCGTACTCGGTTGACGTCTCGAACTCCCCGTACATCCGACGGATTAGTGCTTTGTTCTCGTCAATGAATAGCTCGATGTCATCTCTGAAATAAAAAGTTCCAGTCATGCAGCATCAGTTTATGAGCGAATTTTAAAAGAATTATAAAAAATTGCGCTGATCCCACGATGGTTATTTTTTAATCAAAAACCTAAAAAGACATTTCTTAAAGCGAGTTTTAATCCTTATTTGTCAAAATTTGACCCCTACAAATGTCCCAAAAGTTCTGCTCAACGAACTCATCCTTTCTTTTGATGTTATACAGGGACCCGATGTTTCCCTAAGTTTTCAAAAATTAGGTACCAATAGGCATGTCGATTAATAATACGGCTTACAATGGATATTTGTTTCCAGCGGTGGGGCAGAAAAGTTGGTGATGCCGTTTGATACATGGAGTTCCTCTGATGATGTCTCCTCGTATTTCCAGACCAAGGGCAATGGATAGCGCAGACCACAGTACCTGGAAAAGAATATAGTTTTAAATTAATGGTACTATAGCAATAATGTTGAAAAATAATACATTTTTACTATACCTACCTAGCAGAAAACATTCTATAATGTAAATACTCTGCCATGTGACAAGTGGAAAAATGACAGACAGAAGAGACAACTAACTGATGACACTGGTATTTGGCTTTATCCCCTCGTATAGCTTATGCCAAACCATGAGTATCGGAGTACCATCTTCCTACTGACTATCTGTCCTGATCTCCGGTTCTTTGTGCACTCGGCAGGTGAAAATGAGAATCAGAATGAGATGAGTTCGAGGATCTTCAGTCACCTCTATAGGCGATATTCAACAGTTGATACAGTAGGAGTAGTGTTAGTAGCGTCGGTGAAGGCCTTGAGGAAGAGGCTAGCGGAGGCGAGACAGACGCGATGATGCGACCGGCTCGCCCCATCGGCGCTCCCTTCCCACTAATATCATCCGATTTACGGGACGAGACCATTTAGCGATGACTTCTTCAGAATCATCGGGAATGACCTCATCCTCCTGATGATGGGTGAGGATGTGGATCGACAGGGAAAAAGAGATATTTATAACAGGAAATATTTACGTCTATCTTTACCTCGGAGTTGTCACTTCGATTTAGTAATAAGTACGTCAAGTTTATGTCTTATATTAGTTTGTCTTTTAGATTTCCCTTTCAGAAAACTGGTTACCTATTGCTACAGTCATAGGTGATGGGCCGATGAACTTAAATCTGAAACGTGTAAAGCGAGAGGGAATTTGGATTGAAAAATGAATTTTGGAAATATCATCCCCATTCTCCAAACAAAGCTTCCGATACCTTGGAAACTATAGGGAGAAATAATCTATGGTAGGTAACAAGCATGTTTGTTCTCGGGCCCGCATGCAAGGGGGGGAGGGGGGGGGGGAGGGGCTAGAGCCCCCACAGCCCTGTAAAATAACTTGACTTGATAACCTCGTCTACTCCTGATTAGTACGCATGATGTATTCAAATTGCACGCGGGAGCTATATAGAAACTATATTTTAGAGCTATTATAAAAGTGTACCGAATTGAAGAAATATAGAAGCACTTTTTTATTGCAATCAGAAACATTTTTTGGCCATTGTGAAAAAATAATTAAACTGACCAGAATATAACCCCCCCCCTCAGGGTCGGCTCATGTCTGTTCGACATACCTGTATGTTAAATTCAACTTGTTTCATTACATGACATTTCACTCATTGACTAAAACGCTTTAGCCATTGTTTAGAATGTCTAGTCAATCTATGAGAAATCGTACATTGGTTGACCGTTTTAGTCATTCTATATATAATGACTAGTCAATATAGAATGCCAAAGTGCATACATTCTGAATATATTGACGCTGTGGTCCCTTTGACTAGCTGCATGTCCATTTGTACTGGGCAATAATGACTGTAATCATTAGGGTAGTGTTTCTGCTTACCATATTGACCACCCACCGATTTGAGATTTGGGAATCCGACCGATATAATGATAAGGCCTACTATAAGGTGCCACTATGGCCCTATAAGGTGCCACTCGGTTATCTTCGTAATCTTCACTCGCGCTCAGCATCAAGTTATTTACTCCCGATTTTATACTCAGTTCAGTGATCTGTTAGTTATTGTGTTATCTTTGACTAATGGATTGATGAGTGTATGATTGTCATTCTAGAAGATTCGTGCATAGCGAGCGTCCAGGTCTTTTGATAGCTGAAGAAAGCCGAGGCACCTAAAGTGTCGGATCGCGATCCACAAGTCGACCCACTCAGCACCGATCAGTCAGCCAGATACCTACTATAATCGTATTTATGTTCATAATTTCCATGATTTTTGATTAATTACGCTGCGCTGGTGGGGCCCAGAACCAGTAGCCATTGAATTGTGAACTAATTTAGCCATACTAATGGTAAATGCAGCTCTGAGCTATGTTGTAATTTATAGTCGGTTTCCTTGTAGTAATTACTCGAAAAGTTTGTCATTTTTACGAGGTACGACTGCCATAATTATATTGGAATGGTATTGTTGGAGGGGTATTCAGCTGCCAGCTAAGACTTACCAACTGATTGCAGAACATCGTGACTCCTTTGAAAACCAAAATAACCAATATGAAAGAAGAAGCCGTCACTCAAGAAGCATCGCGTCGAGCCGGCACGTGAGCTGCGCAACCGTGTGAACTCTGACTGGACCCCACTTGTCGGATCGTCCTTCTCCCAACTTCCAACATCTTCAGGACGGCGAGGAGTGGGAAATCTTCTCATTCTGAGGTCTTCTGAGGGGAGCCGAGCGGGGAATTACCCCTTACGTTCATTGCAGATTTTATCAAGATCGCATTAACCATGTTGACGTTTGCCCGCCTCCGCTGGGGTATTTCAGGTAGCGCCAGCGATGCTCCGATCGTGACTCTTCACGTTCCCCATCTGATTTATCTTTAGGTCGAATTTTTAATGGTGACGTGAGGTAACGAGCGAATTTTAGCTTCGAGATTGTTTAATCCAAAATAGTTTCCCTGTTGAAATTGATTGCCTAATCCAAAATAGTTATGTATTAAAATTGATTGCAATTAAATTCTGGGATCGATTCAGGGGTCTCCATTCGTGGGAGTTTTTCAACAACTAACAGGCGTACCTGACTCCACTGTATGGGGGACGGTCCATTTATCGTGAACGCCCTCTCCATATTTTCTTTGCAGCATGGAGATTACAAACAATTTATTAAATGTAAAAGCACCACATTTTTGTTGTTGGTATAATTCGAAAATATAAAGGTTCCTAGCTAGGTACCTAAGTGGGTAATACTTTTGGTAACGCGCACGCATAAAATGTGAACTCGCAATAACTAACCATAATTACTAAGAACCCCTATTTTCTAATCAAATTCGGATTCTAGGCAAAATTTCATTAAAAAATGACCCGAACCTATGATTGTTTCAGTTTGCGATAATGTGAACTAATCTCTGCAAAATGCGAGCAAAATAGGAAAGAATTGTATTCCGCGAATTCATTTAACTATGAATTATGATATAATAATATGATACATGATTTTAGGTTCTGAATCACGTGGTAAGGTCACGTTCGCGCGATTTCCGTAACGTTGATAATCAGCTCGAGCTTCAAGATACCGTGGTTTGTATAAGAAGTTAGGCATTACGTGATTCAGGTTGACAAAATTTCACGAAATCACTTCATTCTCCTTGTTTCATAGTTGTGTAGGACTCGGTAATCAATCACCTCGATGCTCGCTGAGGTTGCCTTTCCTCTAGAAAGGCATACACACTCCAATAAATCGATTATTAATGTAGCAGATCACGCAGCAACAGATCATTGAACTGAGTTGAAAATCGGGAGTGAATCATTTTTTGTAACTCGTGATGCCTCTGAGATGCCAAATTAATGCGCACGAAAATAGCTGAGTGCACAACAAACCCTCGAAACTTTCTCAAACTCCTACAGTGCAAAATCTCCGTTGAATCAATACCTGAACGGATGAAACAGGTAAAGACTCTAAGGGTGAGGATGCCAAATCGTAGATTTGATTTTGTGATTGATGCTTGTGTGAATAAACACTTATTAAGTAGGTATGAAACGAGAATAAAATCGCTTGATTCCAACCAAGTGTGAAGTAAGTACAGCAGAAATTCTAAAAAATTTACGAAACTCAGGCTAGCTTAACCATCACGGATCTGGAGATACGATCACCATAATACACATTCATGCCCACCACTCATTTCCCTGGTCTAACCACAGAAAAAATGGGAGCTTTTGACGAAGAACCTTAGTTCTTTTTTTCTTCCCCGTTAATTTATTCGGTCTTGTCTTCGGCAACAAAGCACGAAGCAGGTTTTGTACGGATTCTCACACGCGAAATGTTAATGAACTCTCGGACTTGGCTCATGAAGGTACCTCCCCGATGGCTATATAGTGTTCAGCATGCGGTGGTTTGAAAAATGTAGTTGCTCTTCAGCTTTGATGTCAGAAGTTCAGTACAATTGAACAAGGGATCCCTGAGGTGTGAGGTCATTGGGGGAACCCTTCAAAATGATTACCCACCATACAAGACAAGTAGGTATAGCAGCTATTACCAGGTCGCGTACTGGTACGACAGACTTAAGGAGTCGAGGGGTTTTAAGTTGGTATGAATCATCTAAGAAACAATGGCGAGGTCATGCTGAAAGGAGCTCCGATGCGGATGAATTTTTCGCAGGATATGAAACGGCCAAAAACACTTTGAGAAATTTTAGTGGATTCCTACATCATCACAGAGTTATTCAAGTCTTTCTAGTATGAGTCAGTTACCATAGTAGGTACCTGCCTTTATACTGCAAAATATTCGTTGTCTGCTCATTCTTGAGTTTCCCGTATGTCTTGTGCACATCCAGGAGTACTTTCATACCTACGGTAGGTAACCTACCTACTACTACTAATAATTTCCATTGAGGTTTGTACTACTCTCAATTTAGTAGAGGAAAAGATCAAATTGTTGTCTCAAAAAAAAAAAAAAAAGCAGTGAAATTTACTCCAATGTCCGAAAGATTCTAGTCTTCCACATTTCTGTGTAATACGGGCCCACAAATATTGGTGGAGCTCACCGTATAGATACTTCAGCTCGGTACACCGAGCTTAGTGACGTGAAATTTTATTTTAATTTGCGAGTGGGATTCTGAGGTACATTAATTTTGGCCACACATGTGCCCAAGAACCGTAGGGATACTACTGACGATTTGGGTACGATTTGCTGTTGGTAACAGCTGGTGGTGTATTGAGATCCTCTTTAAGCCCATAAATAAATCTTTTTCTCTGCGAAACAAAGGAGTTTCGAATAAGGAGAATGTCCCCTTAGAACTAAATGACTTTTGACTAGGTAGGTATAGCAAAACCAAATTGTTGCTAATTTTTACGCTTTTAACTTCCAGTTTAAATTCCAAATTAATATATATTTTTTGTTCTATTGGGACGGCAGGGCCCTTTGTCACTTAGACCATAGTTGATCTATTGTGACACTGTTCTCCCATTCCAATTAAGAGAACCCGTACCCGTTTTAAGACCTCTTCTTTCACAAAGTGAGGGAGTTTCTCGGGCGTTTCCCAAACAATATCGGCCGGGATAAGAGTACCCTTACCAAAATGTTGGAATCTAGTAGATGCTACAGCAGGGCACTCACAAAGTGTGTGCTCAGCCGTTTCGACTTCTTCACAGCAGAGTTGACATTCAGCTGTCCTGGCCTTGCCCATTTTGTTGAGTTGGTACCTCAACAAAGGTAGGTGGAAATGACCAGTGAGGAGACCTGTTATGGTGTGAAGGTCCTTTCGGCTCAGTGACAGCAGAGCTTCGCTTTTTTTTTTAGAAACAGTAATCAACCGCTTGGCTTGCTGCTGCTTTGGAGCATTGCGCCAATATGCAGCTCTTTTGTAGTCCTCCCATTTTTTGACCTGTAGAGAAACGAAACTCATTGTAACCCCAGGACCAAAAGGCTGGGACTCTGATCCCTTCTTAGCGAGGTGATCAGCCCCTTCATTGCCCTCTACTCCCTCATGGCCAGGGGAATCATGCTTTTAAAATGTTAAATTTTAAAATTGTGTAATACCTAGTGACTGTACCTTCCTTGTCAAAATTAATTTTTGCCGGTCTGGACTATGTAGGTCGTTGTAATGCGCCGTTTTCTCGTGTTGGAACCTTCCGCTTACCCGATGAATCATTCAAACGGCCCAAATGCCGTTGAGAGAAGTCAAAGTATTTTATTGGAGACAAAATCCGTGAAGACGCAATCCTCATTCAATATTCCGAGGGATTCCCAATCCAACGCCGCTCCTTAATTGGAACGATTAGGAAACAAGAAAATCGAAATATCTCAATGTGAGCTGAAGGGTTGACGGATGAAATTCCACATCTCCGCTCTCCGGAATTACCTATCAAAGAATCCTGGAGAGTCTGTGATATCAAATGAACGAAAATATGACTAATACATGCGGTGTAGTGGAAGAAACCGCGAATAGCGGTTATACTCGTATACCTACCTGCTACTCATGGCAATAGGTGCCTATTTACTACTTATTACCGTCTTACGTTCTATAAATTCTAAAATCTTTAATTAAGACACTTGGTCTGTCTGTTTGGTTATGCTTCAATCACGCTTGAACGCTCCCCCCCCCCCCCCCCCCCCATACAATGGATAGGTACCTACTCCCTTGTGTAAAGATAATGTAGGTAACGTGTGGTTTTCGAGATGGAATGGACATACATCCTATTATGTATAATTCACGAGTTGTGTTTTGTATTGTGTCTTTGTTTGTGACGGCTAAGAGCCAAACGGCTGAACGGATTTTCATGAGGGTGGCCTCATTCTGATAGGCTAGTTCTGGGCCCCAGACCTTCTTTTTGATCGTATTAATATTTTATGGAAAACAGCGTCAGAATGGGCGTGATTGAGAACGCCCGCGCCGGCGGGCGGGTTTGACGCCGTTTCGTTGTTGATTGGTTTTGGGGGTTTTCACCGGGGATTGAGGCTATTCCTAACGACGGCTCATTATTTACAAAGTCTTGTAGGTCGGGTTATTTGAATTGTGAATAACGGATTTGGATTACCTTCCAACAGCATTGGGTTGGCTTCATCCTAGAACACAAGTTCACGTAGTACATTATTCTGTGCACACGTGTTTAATGACTACTGGTGAATTTACGCCAAAAGACAAATCTGTGTGAGTTTCGTAGACTCACGTGCCTCGCAGAGGGTAATGAATGAATGGGGAACTTCCATGGTTAGGAATTTTGCATTTTGAACCTCAAAATCTGATTCAGCTCCCTTCAAAATACCCTGGCGCTAATTTTCAGCTTGAAATTACGGCTAGTTTGTCCAGAAAATGGATTGAGAGGGAGTGCGTGACGTCATTTAGGTTATGCAAAAGGGGAGCCCGCTCAGGCAGGCGGTCGGATACGTCAGTTGAGTTCAAATTACAAGACCCATTTTCGGTAACATACACAATCGTCGGATACCCCTAATACAGTACCTTTTTGGAAAGCCCTCATTAAGATCTTCCCAACTACAAAATATAAAAATAACCATGCAAGTTCCCCATTTGACGGTAAATGATCAATACCTATCAACTCTACTGAGACCTAAACGATGTCTTTGACGCGGATTCAGCCAAGACGAATTAAAATACAAGAATGTGTAGGTACGTCTACCTATAGGCCTCCGGTACATTCCAAACCTTCGCATTCCCATGAATGGCGGAAGCCCACACGTATTGTTCGCTAAGCGGATGTCGGCTTGTCGAATCTCCATCAAAATTTCATTTATGCACCTCAGCTCAACTCCACTTCAACGTCCGGTTTACGGAAAAAGCCAAGATGGTCAACAGAACCAATGAAAACGAACCCAGATGTATTATGTAACACTATAATTTATTATACCTTATACCTATAAAATATATCATACCTACTATGATAAAATGCGAATTTATCCTTTAACTGTTCCAAGTTGTGGAAAACATTGGAAAAAGGGATTGATATTCCACATTGAACAAATTGACATGGGAAATATGAATCGGTTGCAGGTAGTACGGTTTTATTTTTCCAATAACAATACCATGAAATTAAGGACCGGGGGGAAAACGGGGTCCATGGGTCAACACTCCACCGGTTCTTTTTTTTAGGAAAACGCGACCGATAATGATGATTGCTAGTGTTGTCTATTTTCATCTAAATAACACGCAGAAGTTCGTTAGTCTGATTTCAGAGTTTAAAAAAATCCTATTTACTTAAGGGGGCAAGGGACGGAGCCCAAAATGACCTCAAAAATGCCTAAATCTCAGCTACCGAAGGGTTTATAAGAACTCTTACTATAACATTATTACTGCTTAGGACCAATAAGTTTAAAATACGGGTTACCTCCCCCCTATCCCCTCCCCTAACTATATTAGCGTTGCACAGTTTTTTTCATTTTTCTCGACCAATGTCCAACGGATTTTGATGCGGTTGGCAGCATTCTTCCTATTTTTTTATTCTCTGCGGAGACGTTTTGCCTTTATGCCAATTTGAGTTTTGAAAAATTCAAAATTACGAACTTAAAATTATGCATAGATGCTCTCCCTAGAGAATTGAATGACAAGAAGAATACCGCAAACCGCATCAAAATCGGACAAAAATTGGCTGAGAAAAATTGGAAAAACTGAATTACATGGGTCTTTTGGCCCCTTGAATACTGGCTGTTCTAAAATATTTTGATGCGTAATTCCCTTAACCCTTCGGGTCAAGTAGGGAAGGTAGAAACGAAAAGGTGAAAAAAGGGTCCTTCTCTTTTTTTCCCCATTCTGAATTTTGATTTGTTTGATGTACTATTATTATTATTATTATTTTGGTATTATTATTACTTTTTTGTAAGATTTTTATAAAACGTTCGGACTTGCAATAGTGTAAATAATGTATTATGTTTTATTTTTACATTTATTCCATTTATGTATATTTCCATAAAGCCTGTCTCAGCCTGTTTCTACCGCGGCTATTCACCACATTTTGTAGATCAAACTCAGACAGAGCCGGAGCCCAAGTTAGAGCTCACTCGAGAACACGCACTACATAGTTGTATTGCGGAATGATATAACCTGAGAGCTGTTTACTTTTAAGGGGCACAATCTCCGACTTCTTTGCTCCTCGAAGTTTGTTGGTTATACTATTTTGCAATACTGAACTGTCGTGTGTATTTGCATACGCGTCTACCTAGCAGAAGGTCAGATAGGGAAATTGATAGAGATTTAGGTAGTACCAGTGCCTACCTAATTTTAGCGAATCTTCGAAGAAAATGAAGCTATTGCAATGGCTTCAAAATTTAAATAACACAAATTTTTTGAAATTTTCTTCATGGAAATCCGTTTCAGACCATTCTAAAACGATTCCTGAAATTTAACACTTTTTTTATATGTGTATAATATATTTATTTATTTCTATATTTATATATTTATATATTTATCTATATATGTGTCACTCCAGACAATATCTGACCGAGGAATCGAGATTAAAAAAAAAGTAAAATGTCAATAATATAAAAAGAAAGGATGAGTTCGTTGGCCAGAATTTTTGGAGTACTCCGAGAGGTCAAATTTTGAAAATTTATAGTCAAAAATCGCTAAAAAACGTGTTTTTGAGGTTTTTGGTGTAAATTAACATCTTAAACGTAGGAGCATATGGTACATTTGGAATCAGCGTGAATTTCCTATAAGAATCGGTTAAAAACATTCTTCGAAAATTCGCTCATCAACTCATGCTGCATGAATAGGACTTTTTTTGAATGCATAGAAAACTAGACTGTTGAAAAATACATTTTGTACAGTCATTCAGCTCATTATTCATTGTACCTCGATCCTGTACCCATCCATTCAATTGCAGGTACCTCAATCCAGTATAATAGAAGTTCTTCGGGTTGTCAACATGAGTAAAAAATCGAGTACTGATGAAGGTACCTAAGATTTGGTAATAAATTATTGCTGGTCACGTGAATGCTCGACAAAGAGTCCATAATATTTTAATGTAGCATAATGTGTTAATTGACACCCTCCTGAATAGACCCTATTTGTATATAATAGTAAGGGCCTACTGTAATTATATCGTGGGGTCACAATCAATATTTCTCGTGCACCTAACTACCAGTTATTTTTATTATCCGAGAGTTGTCACATTCATGCATAACGAAATTATGTAGGCTAAGGAGGCTTCTCAAAGTAAACAAGATACCTACTTGGTTTGGTGAAATCGAAAAAAAGTTGCATTTCATCAGCTGGTCTTTGAACGAGGATTTGGCATACTCGGGAAGATTTGCTATTCACACTCATGTTCCACCTATTTTTCCGTTCAACCTAATTACAGGGAGCGAACGGTTGGTACTAAAATGCTCCGCGAGGTCTCATTCGACGCTAAAAATTGTGTTCTATCCGAAATCGATGGGAAAAATATACCTTATTTCTGAAGTTTTCGAGCTAGGGCGTTTTGAAAATGTCATCCCCTATTTTCTACCTCTTAGAGAAGACTGACGGTAACGCCAAGCTTCGAGGCACAACTAGACTCCAAATGGGGCTGGTATACCAAATTGCAAGAATTTTGGTCAATGGTAACTAAGGAAAGTGCCGACGATGGCAGACGGCGCACGGATGGATTTTTTTAAAATTAGATTTTTGGATTCTGCGTATCTTGGAAAGTAAACATCAAATTTTGAGGGGGGTTAAAACATTTTTTTTTCGTGCTCGATTCCAAAGCAATTATTGAAAATAATAATCCAAACAAATATGGCATATAGATTTCAAGTTCAGTATTTAGTGGGTACCTATTGCGACCTATAAATGAAGGATTTATTACGTATTACCCCGATTTTGGGCCAAGCCTAAAAATGACGCTTTACATAAAATTAATGTTCCCATTCCATAACCTCGAGTTTTTTTTTAGAAAGATTCTCTGAACAAAAAATGACCGCGATTAAGAGGGAATTAACAGTAGCTCAGCCCCCCCATCATTTGGCCCGTCCTTCGAACGGATATTGGCCAACGTTGGTTTTGAAGACCCCAAGACACTCCAAAAAACCACTCTTCATTCCGTTCCATCTCGTTTTTTCAATTATAACGGCTATTAGAAAGTCCCCATGACCCTCCGACCTCAGCATAGGTGGCTTATTAGAGGTCGGTATAGTCGCTGCTTCCATAAAAAGAGTGCCGATTATCTCTCCTTGATTTGCGAAGGGCCAGAAGGTTAACAACATTATGGTTACCAACTTTCTGAAGAACGACGTTGATGATACTTGATTCAATTCCAAACGAACAGAAAAATCAGGACCTTGAAAAAGTAAGGAATCAATGATTTTTCCAACCCAAAAAATTGTACCCAAAATATTTATAGCCAAATTAAATTTCACAGATGGTACCCTTATCAATGAAAAACAAAGGATTCTTGAA
>JAEMON010000002.1:20739547-20764933 GCA_030264115.1 Lygus lineolaris | reverse complement strand
ACACACAGGATCCGCCTCTGCTGCGATGTATATTACCGGAATTACGGGATAATCCGCGTACTTCCCCACACAACTGTCGTTGATAACTGGCTATCAGAATCACGGGACTCTCCGCGTACCTTCCCTCCCCGTCCAGGCGTGATCCTGGTCTGGGCTGATGATAATGGAAAGATGCCGTCCCACTCATGAGGCTTCCATTGTGTCGACGCCTGACGAGGTGTGGCTCAAGGAACACGATCACTGGCGCACTGCCGCTGGCGCTTATGGGATTCCCCAAGGCCAAATACTGGGGCAGCCTCCGCCCGCGTTAATGCCATTTAATTAGCTTCCCGTCAATATCTCGCGGGGGCGTTTTTTTTTCATTTTCAAAAGAACAAAAAAAGTTTTTTTGAATGAGATCGTTTGTCCTGTCACATATCAAACTCTCGGTTTTTATTTTGAGCTCCAAAAACGTCAGGTTGCATGAGTTATTTTTGATAACGACCAGTTAGCGAACGAGCGTAACGATATCCTTCTGCCACTAACTAACCGGATCTGGGTGAGCTATTGGACCAAACTGAGAAGCTCTGACAGGAGTTACTTATCAAAATGGACATTTTATTGGAGTAATATTATTTCCTACCTCTCGGAAGGGTAGAAAGATCATAAAGTCCAATATATTAATATCATGATGAGTAATAATTAGTATGGGTACTTATCATACATTATAATTATTATGGGTCTGTATATATGAATTTGTAGATACCTATCTACCATAAGAATCTCTATCTGGAACCTCTGGAAACCCTAACGTGATTTGGGAGAATCAATTTTAATTTTTTTCAAGATCAAGTAGGTATATTTTACATTTATAGATATTTTGAAACATCCACTCCATCTTATGCACCATGAAATATTCTTGGTGGGTAACATAATACTGTAGGATCAATTTTTAACGTGAAATACACATTGTTTCAGGTATATCTATTCACAAAGGATATGTACGCATTTAACCAGTTCACCAACCCGTTTGATGCTCGAGGAGACTGCTTAGGAGAAGGACTGTACTCTGGCAGATGTTAGGTGAGTTCTTAATTATCTTCTTATATACAATCCACATTATACAGTACAAAAATCATACCTAATGAATAATCTTAATTGTATTTTTTTAAGAAACGCCAACAAAACAAAGTTTATTGTTTGCTGTCCACGATACTGGTTGATATGGGTCTAGATTATGTTTAAGTCCTTCGGTAAAGGTATCCTGCTCCGTTTTCAGTCCTTCACCTCAACTCAACCGCCTTTGAGACCCTCTGAGCCATAGTGCGACTGCCCTGATTATGGCGAACTGCACATTCCCCCAATCCACCCCTTGAGATTCAGAGAATGGATTTCCCAATCTGACAGTCAAAACCTCGGCGGTTCACGTCTGTCCACGAACCAGAATACAATCAGCTGCTGAAATTTTCACCAGACTTGGACATTTTCCGAGATTTTCCGAAAAGGGGCGGTTATAGATAGTCCTCCTATGAATTTCATCGCTGTCGCAGTAATAGTAGCGTCAACGCAAACAGAAACGTGAAAACCTCAAAAAATCAATTCCTCAGGATGATGGGAATGCGACTTTCAACGCAATCGTATCATCGGTGTTCCATTCGCAGGCAGGGGAAACGCGAAATTCCGTCAACATAATGCTGCGAAAATTCTCGATCGCAGAATTAGGAACTTGCATGGTTATTTTTTATTTCGTAATTTGAAAGATCTTAATAAGGGCTTTCCAAAAAGGTGCTATATTAGTGGTATCCGACGATTGAAAGTTACCGAAAATGGGTCTTGTAATTTGAATTTAGCTGCCGTCACCGACCAACGCCTGCCAGGTCGGGCTCCCCTTTTGCGGAACCTAAATGACGTCACGCGCTTCCTTTCAACCCATTTTCAAGACAAACCAGACGTAGGTGCCTACTAACCAACGGGGTGCCACCATGTGTACTAATAGTAGGTAGGTAATAAAAAAAAAAACATGGTCAAAATCGTATTATAATGAGAGTTAGAACTCGTAGGTATCTCGTATCTGTAGTAATTGTGGACCCATGGATACAAGGGAGTTTGCGTAACAGGCTAACTTTGAAGCAGCTTTCATAGAAAAACCTAAACTTGGCCGTTTTGCAGTCGAATCTAACGGGTATTGATGAATACCTACAGTTGTAGCCGTTGGGGGGCTTCTTATAGACTATTTCAACGCAAAAAATCAAGCAATGAAGCATGTTCCTTGTTAATATTTATCAATAACTCTGAAAAATTGCAATTCTTCCGAGGGATGAAGATCACTTCCTACAGCTTTTTTTGTTGAACAAATCTTTTTTTTTTTTCAAAAGAAGGCCAGTTTTCAATTAAGCTATACCTAGGGACACGGGGTATATTTGAAATCAGTGCAAAATCTTCTATAAGAATTCGCCGGTTATAAATTATTTCCCTCACAAATTGGCAATAAATCGTACCTTGGGCATGTAATAGAATGAAGGGAGTAAACCGTCGTCTATGACGTCCACAGTTGCCTTCAAGAAGATTCAAAATTCACTTCCCTCACATTAGCAGTACAAATTACACTCAATAGAAGCGCAGTAGGTTTGATAAACGAGCACTCACTCACCACACATTGAACTGGTGGTTTGAGTGGAAAACAGGAACAAAAATCAGCCCATTCAAGTCTGATATTGCTGAGCTTTGCGGTGAAAAATCCGATTACGGGGTGGGTTGAAGGGGTTTTGTAGAGTTTTGAATATTTAGTTAGAGAGAGGGTCAAAGCGACGGGGCACACTTTGCGGTTTGTGCGCCGGTCGGTCATTCATTAAACTTCTTTGAAGGGGAAGAGATTGAGAGGAGCGGTTTTTTCTGAGACGTCATGACTGTACGGGTGTGACGTCATTGAGAAATGATGCCGCTTTTGAAAACAAAGTTGTCCTTGAGGGATCGTTGACCAAACGTGATCAAGGATGGAGTGGATGGCGGTTTGTTTAGCGATCTCTTGCCATTGGAGAGGCGAATCCAACGTCATTTGCCCACGCCTGCAGATCGCTGTTCCTGCAAATGGTGGCTCCTACTATAATAGGTAGCCTATGAAGTGACTCTCACTGAACTTATTAGCGGTGGTTCATAAATAGTGTAGCTACTGTTATTTGTTATCTACTGTTCGTTATTGTGTTACGTATAATGAATACAGAATCCTCAACTATTGTTAATCATTTAGTATAGTTTCAACAGGCTGCATGGTATTAAAGGGCAATGAAAACAGCAGTTATCGAGGATAAAGGAAGGTAGAGTCAACTGATGGATAAATATGGGTTTCCCCGGTTTTTTGTGAATTTCTCAGAGATATAGGCATGACCTATAGCCTAGCTTATAACTTAGGTTACGTTTTAAAAGAGGACAAACAACTGAATCATTGCTATATATAGGTACCTACTTATTATTATTTGCTAAGGACCTTTTCATAATATTGTATTGGAGCTCATATTACGTTCATTATGAGCTCTAGGGGATAGAAACATAACTAAGAAACGAAGAGAGCTTTACATAAAAATTTCTACCGAAGGTAGATGGGCATGATGTGAAAACAAGAATTTACTTTCACAAATCTTTGTACCTACCTCTTCATCAAATTTGCAGGTAGGTATGTCTCGTTCTTGACCACACCATACAGTTTTTTCAAATATGGTAGGTACCTAATTTTATAAAATCATTATCACAACCTTTGTGTTTTGCGGTTGTACTTACTCATTTCAAAATTATGATCCTTTTGCCTACCCCTTATTTGAAATTCTTCAATTACAGAATTGGTAGTTTTTCGTCTTTCCGAGCAGTTTGGAGTTTCAGTTAATTAATATAATGTTTGCACATGCGCACAAGCTAACATTGCGCTGGTGGTAATAATATTAATAGGGGACCGTCTGCCCGTAATCCCTTCGAATTTCACCGGAATCGGTCGAGTCGTTATACCTATGATAACGAATTTAAAGTTTACGAATGTGCAGTAGCTATTATTGATCCAATCGTGTCGAGATTCATAGTTGATAATTATGGAGTCAGCCCCCAACTAAGCTCTGAATTTGACTGACATCGTTCCTGGAAACAGGAGTTACAGAAAATTCACGTTAGCTCATACGCACACGCTACTATCGGTCCGATGGCAATGATATTGATTTGGGTGACCCTCCGGAATATGACCCGCACAATTTCTGAAATTAATAGGGGACCGTCTGGGGTCTAACCCGCACAATCCCTGAAAATTTCATAAAAATCGGACCATAATTCCGGGACAAGGAATAGACCCCAAACAGACAGGCAGACAGACAGACAGACACGGTACCAAATTGGTTCTGAAACGCAAAAAAGCAAGTGGACATTTAGATTTTGGAGGATATTATTTTTTCTACTTCTTGCATTAACATTGTTTATTGGAAAAAAATGCACAGCATTACAATGATGGTTTTATTCGGGGGTTTGTGGGTTATTTATTTACTGAGCTGATCTGATAGGTAGAACAACCGCGCGATATCCACACTCTTTCGGACTTGTGACACGGCTCCTTCTTGTCGAGAGCGTCGTCACAATGCCGGAAGAGTGTGGATATCGCGTGGTTGCTGTGCCTATCAGACCAGCTCAGTAAATAAATAACCCACAAAACCCCAAATAAATCACTGCTAATTGGAACTGAGAGCAGACCAAATAATGTCAGTTCCACCATCCTATAATGATGGTTTTTTAACAATCATAAAGGTACTTCATAGTTTTTGAGGACTCTACTTCAGTGTCTATCCGGCCGCAATTGTCTTCGAGGTCCGAGATCCGACCTTGGACATTGGGGGTGCCATACTGTGCCATTGGGCGACGCTTTTCCTCCCCTACAGATTGGAGTTCAGCTCCAGATCCCACGACACTCACTTTTCACACGGCCACACGTCTTTCGGCAGTAGCTGCCCTGAATGCCGACCATATGCAGGTTTCTCCTGTTAGGACTCGTGTGGTCATCCATCTAGGATGAACATAGGGTAGCCTGCTTGTATCAGATCTCTTGCTGATCGGCCATACCATACACTTCGCCAGATAATGGTGGCGCCAATTACCTTAGCTGTCCCGGCTATACATTGGCTCGTTCAGCTGCTGCCTGTAACAGTCCGTCTATTTTATACTTTCGGATTTTTGCATAATTGATGTCTGCAAGCGATCTCTGTCCTGAGCCAGATACCACCGAGACGTTAAAGATGAAGGCTCCTTTTGGTGATACCACTATAAGAGGTCTGGTCTGTATCCTTGTTCCTCAAGATTGAAATGAGGCTCAAGCCATACTGGCCACCCTTTGCGACACGCATATTCATCCAATAGGTTTAGGGCGGAGTTATGTTGGGCACATCTGTGTCTTCTCACAGAGGGGCAGACCAGGAGCACATGCCCGAATGTCTCAGCTGTTTGGCACCTCGCTTGGCATAGATGTTCGTTCACAGAAAGCCTGCCTCTCGTCTTTCTCGCCCCTGATGGTAAAGATCCAGAATGAATCATGCCCAGTGATCTCTATCCCTGTAAGTTGTTTGAAGGATTGCTGATCCATGCAGTGTTGGCTTTGTTGTCGCGTGACTTCGGCAATTCTACTCCAATAGGTTTAGGGCGGAGTTATGTTGGGCACATCTGTGTCATGAAGGCGTTGTGACTTGTAATGCCCTCAAAAAGTTGTGAGCGTGCAGCCCCCACTTGTAAAACTGAGGCACCTCTGTTATTTTGCTCCTGAGTCGATTAAAGTTATCATATCCATGTACTAGAACTTTATTTGGCACTGTCGAAGGTTTTACATGAATAGCTATCTTGACTGACAATAGTTGCAAAGTGCGATAACTGATTTCCAGTGATTGGTACGTAAGATTGAGATCCAAAGATTCAAGCAGTACGGCAAGGCAGTAAGGTCGCCATTGAGGTTGTTTAAGAACTCCCGTTTGAACAGTATAATGTTGCATATCAGTATGCAGGTAAAACCAGATCGCGGAAGAGTGATCGGTTTTTTATTGTGAAGTTACATAAATGTAAGTATCGTTTTGTTGTGAGTTCTTGTAGTTTGCGGCTAAACGCGACAAACTGACTCATAATGCATTATTTCTTTCAATGCGCATTAGTGCCGTTCAGTGATAAATAAATCACCATCGGCGAGAATCTTATTCTGAATTACAAACTTCTTTTATACTTTCATCTCGGAAAGAGCGTGTTCAAGGCTAACCGGAGTTCAGATAAATAGCTCCGATACAACCCGTGAAAGGTCAAAAAATCCAGCGTTGTATTGTAGGAGTGCACTATATCCCAGTTTTATCATCAGTACGTGTAGGTGGCTTTAGTATAGTCGGCATAGTCTTCTACACAACAATATAGATGAAGACGGAAAAGGTCAACATTTCGGCAACATCGCCAACCTCGGTGGTCCCCGGGTCTTTCTTCAATGGGTCTCGAGAGAAAAATCGCGGTAAAAGAAATATACTGGATGAATTTATTACCGCGAAGGATGATCTATCACTGATGAGAGAGCCAGGAGTGGTGGAAGGTTGACATATTATCTACTCGATCATTCATTGAAGGGAGGTGTGGACGGAGTTGTTTTACTCTTTAAATCAAAACAAAGAACACTATTATGTGAGTGGTTGGTTGGTGCCGTCTTGCTGTGTTATGGTGAAGAAAATACGTGGCTCTTTTTTTTAGGTTTGACTAGTCCACATTTATAAGCATCTTCAGGGATACAATGAGCATAAGTGATGAGTTCACTTAGGTGGCTCATTAAACATCTAATAGGTTATGGGCAGGTGAAAGGAGGGCCTGCTGTCAGCTGATTATCTTCTGATAGGTAGACGACCATTCTTAAGGTTTTAGTGAGTGTAGAAATTTCTTCCTGTCTCATTTCGTATATTTTATGTAGGTAGCTAATTAACGTCACAAAAATTGTTTTATAGGTAGGTACCTATCCTGTAAATAAATGTTGTGAGTCAATTTTGTTTATTTCGTTCCAAAAAATGCCAAAACATATCAAAATGAGAGGCCTAGACCATGTTGACAGAAAAAATGCTAATAAATACGAAACTATTTTGACCATTAACCTAACGAAGATGCCAGGTATTTTCTCCAACCTCAACCCCCCAATCCTGCCTCTAATCCCCCTAATATTCTTGTTAGGTTATGATCGAATAAATCCGTTTCAAAGGCTCCTAAATATTGTTAATCTATCTATATTAAGTATGTATTACGTGTGGACTCCCATTTCAAAAGTGCTCCATGGGCCTACTACATAGGACACTAAAGGATAATACATTATGAAAATGTGGATAGTTATGTACAGCAATTGTAGATGGAGCAAAAATGTTATTTTTATGAGCAAAACAGGAAACCCCTACATTTTCATATCATACAAGAATATTGTTTTTAAATTGATTAAAAAAATTATGCTGCAAGAGAATGAAAGTCCTGGTTTACTTCTCTTACCTAAGGAAGAATTTCAAACTCGTGTTGCTTCCAGTCGAAATATCCATCCACATGTCAATCACTGGTATCCAAGTACATGATAATAGTTATTGCCTGTACTCAACACGTAATGAAGTATGCTCCTATTAATGAGTAATTAACAATTTGCCAGGTTCTTGACCGCTAGTATCTCGTTGAACCACACTCCTTCTTAAACAGAACTTGACAGGTTTACAGTCTGCCAAGTCGAAGTGGATTTTGCAATATTGCTCTTCTTATTTCCCGCGTAACGACCTCTAATACTGATGTCTATCGGATCAGATATATATCTTCTGAAATATGAACGCCCGTGGGCTCTCTTGTAATTACGAATCTTTTTCTTTGCAAACGAATCCAGACCTCGCCAGATGAGATGCGATCTTACGAGATATGAAAACGTTTTTGTGAAATTGGTTCCCTACCATCCTCCCCCACAACTATAGCCACAACCAGAGCTCCTTGGGTTTGCCCATCTCTCGTTGAATCTCGAGTCACGTTACGTAACAGCGGAAAATCGTCAAAGGTAACTCGTTCTGTTGTTCGATGCACGAAAGGCTACATTAGACTAAATAAAATAATATATCTTAACTACACAATAAACGTTAAACCCTGGAATAGAGCTGACTTTAGGTGGTATCAATTGTACACTCTTGGATTGGTTTTGCTTTGAACTTAAACGAATGAATCCTTCACAAATTCTTTGATTTTTAGCGAATTTTCTAAGAAAATGAAGCTATTGCAATGGTTTCAAAATTTTTGTAATCCAAATGTTTGCAAATTTTCTTCATGGAAATCCGTTTCAGACCATTCTAAAACGATTCCTGAAAATTAACACTTTTTAAAATGTATATATATTTATGTATTTATATGTGTATATATGTGTCATTCCAGACGATATCTGCCCGAGGGATCGAGATAAAAATTTTTTAAAATGTCAATAATATCAAAAGTAAGGATGAGTTCGTTGGCCAGAATTTTTGGAGTACTCAAAGGAGTCAAATTTTGAAAATTTAGTTTTAAAAATCGCTAAAAACGTGTTTTTTGAGGTTTTTCGTGTGAGATACCATTCTAAACATAGGAACATACTGGTATATTCGGAATCAGCGTGAAATTTCCTATAAGAATCACTCACAAAATCGGTTAAAATTATTCTTTGAAAATTCGCTCACCAACCCATGCTGCATGAATGGAACTTTTCCATTCAACTCGGTTTGAAACTAAAAGGCCTTTGGTATATATGGGGCTATGGGTCTTCAATGGGGTTCTGAGGGATGTTTCGAAAATGAACAAAAAAGGGGGATGGGTGAGGAAAATGTAGAGTTCGTTTATTTCCGTACATAGTTTACTATTGAACGGAGGAAGTTGCGTGGTCACAGGAACCATCTTGATGTACTAAGAAGTGACCCCCCCCCCCCCTCTGGAGTTTGATATTCGAGAGTTTTTCAATAATAATTATAGGTGGCGCCTGAACAAGTAGCCAAAGTCTGGGTGATTCAGAAGTCATAGGTCCTAATATGAAGAACGCTGAGAGGCCCACGTCAGGTAGTTGATACCCACGAACCATCCCGTGGGTATTTAGTGACCAAGTGTGGGTAACAATTACACATCCACTTTCTCATTGGTCGGAGGATTTACTCGTATTGGGCGTATTTCTAATCCAATGCAAAGGATGTGGTGGGAGCGGTTTTCATAGATGCGTGGTGCACGTTTTGAAGGTCGAAGGAAGTATTGGGTGTACTCTAAAATATAATTTAACTAAAAGATGCAAATTATTACACAACGGTTTATTATTTTCTCTATAGATTGCCCATCTACAAAGACTTATTGGTATAAAACACCTACCTACCTTACATATATCGCGAGGTTCACAATCATTTCTTGGGGACAATGAGTATCTACCTACTTGTAATTATTATTATCCGAGAGTTGCTTCATTCATTCTTAGCGAAATTAAACAGCGAAGCGTTTGAACTACTACTGATCTTTGAACGGAGATTTGGCCTACTCGGAATATTTGCGATTCACACTCGTGTTTCAGCTCTTTTAGCGAATTTTCGAAGAAAATGAAGCTATTGCAATAGCTTCAAAATTTTTGTAATGCAAATTTTTGAAAATTTTCTTCATGGAAATCCGTTTCAGACCATTGTAAAACGTTCTAACATAATATGTTCCTATGTTTAGGATGGTATCTCACACCAAAAACCTCAAAAAACACGTGAAATTTCCTATAAGAATCACCCAAAAAATCGGTTAAAATTATTTTTTGAAAATTCGCTCACCAACTCATGCTGCATGAATAGAACGTTTTTCCGTTCAACTCTCAAGGCCTTACTGGGAACAAACGGTTGGTCCTAAAATGCTCCGCGATGTCTCATTCGACGCTAAAAATTGTGTTCTATTCGAAATCGATTGACAAAATGTATCTTCCTAGTAGAAGTTTTCGAGCTGGAGCGTTTTGAAAATTGCACCTCCTATTTTCGACTCTTTAGAGAAGACTGACGGTAATGCCAAGCTTCGGGGCACAATTAGACCCCAAATGGGGCCGGTATACCAGATTTCATTAATTTTAGTCCATGGTAACTAAGGAAAGTGCCGTGCACGGCGGAATGACCGATTTTTTTTAATCAATTTTTTGGATTCTACGTATCTTGAAACGTAAAACATCAAATTTTGAAGGGGGGTTAAAACATTTTTGTTCGTGATCGATTCCAAAGGTTCATTATCGAAAATAATAAACCAAAATAGGAGCGACTGGTTCCTAAAATAGTTAGGTACAATCGGGTACAACTACGTATGTTAAAAAATTGTGATTATTTCCTCCTATACATTGCGTTAAACTTCATTTTTGCTGTATTATATTATTTTTATTGACAAGTAAAGGTCACCCCATCACTTGTTAGGAATTCAGTGGAGAAGGACAGTTAGTTGTTACCTATCTGTTGATTAGGTTGATTTCGATTTCAGAATTCATACTCACTGAGAGTGGATGGAAACATGTAATTGCAAGAATTTAGAATCCGAGAAGCTAAATGAATATATTTAGTATTTCATGTCTATAAATTGAAGAGAACCCAAGGAATCATTCTTTATTGAAAACAATTTCTTCTTTTGGTCTTCCGGTCATATCTATACATTGATTTTAATTGTACTTCAATCCTATGTTCTTACAACACTTACCTACCTATTCCCATAACATTTTTATCTGCCAGCAATATCATTCAATGAGCCAACATAGCTATATATGTACAACATAAAACATGATCATCTGGGACCTATGAAACTTGCTACCTGGCAGTGAAGGTCAGGGACCACTTTTATGCTATTTCCTCTGAGAAGGTGTGCCCTTGGTCCTTGGGTGCTCTAAATGTCAGAACCGGTCACCTACCGACCGCTCCAAACAATGAGATTTGCTCTCTGATCGTGACGCACAAGTTATCGAGGTGTAAATACATTCGCATGCATTAGACAGAAAGTATTGAGTCTCATTTGAAAAACTATGTTACTTCCCTTCACTACAAATACCTGTATCTACTAGTCATTCATAGGGTAGGAAACATAATTTAAATGGCAATTTGATTGAATATTAATTTATAATTTGAGCTTCTGGGGGCTAAGGGATATATACTTAGGGCTTTTATATTAATTTCGGTGATGGATTGATGGAGAGTATTTTTCCTTATGAAAGTATCCAGGTCATCTGACCTGTGCAGACGGTTACTTAAGATAGGTTGAATGGAAAATATCCAGTTGGGAAATCCTTGTGACAAAAAGAACAAAAATGATCCAATTTTTACACATTTTAATTTGAAAAATATTATTCGAAAGGAGAGTATAATATATTTTTATATCTGAAGGATCAATGTTTAGTTCATTCATTACCTATTGTTCAAGTTCCCCGATGAAAATGTTCTTTGTTTGTAGGTACGTACGTGTTTATTAGGGCGCTGAAGGCAACTTTGAGACTGTTCACAGCATAGGTACCTACTAGAACACATTTTTAGAGAAACATTTTTTTAAGGTCATACAGATTTCAGGAGTAACTTTTCCATTTCTATTATGGAGAAAGATAAGGACGTTGAAAGATGAGGACTTTAATGAATACTTACCTACGTAAATCCCTCAGATAGTCTCTCCTCTCAAATGATTATTTTCCAATTTGAAAACAGTGATGCTTTTTTTCAAAGGATATTCATGTTGGGAAATCATATTCGTGTCTAGCATTCCGGAATATAAAAATGAACAGAAATACTTACCTCCCTTGAAACATTTTCCCTTTAATTCCCATATAGAAAAATGTTTAAAAAAAAGATTGATGATAATAATTTTATTATATTTCTCATAAATACCCACCTGTTTGGCAAAATATCATAAAACATCCCAAATTGAAAACTGAAAGGTAAAACAACTCATTACAAGAAGCACATTTTAGAATGAAAAACGTTGTACATCTACAACTATATTAAAAGCTGCGAAGGCAATACTCTCACCCAAAAATGGACATACTTCAAAATAGTCTTCAATATTAAACGTCTCTGCCGAAAGTTATTGAGGAATGTTTTTGAGATGGGAAATTTATTTTATCCTTTTTTCTCAGCTTTTTCCAAATTTTATTGCAGTCAAGTGAAATCGGGTTGGAACTTGACCGCCACGGGTATCAGCCGAACTTAATGCAAAAAGAATCTCGTCGATTTTCCACGATTCGTGAAGTTAAAATAAGAATGAAACGTACATTTTTAAGAAGAATGAAATGGATCTCGAATAGTGAACCAGAAAGGTATTTCTGAGGTATAAATCATTCAAGCCGAAGTGCTAATTGAGTTCACGGTTTACTGCAGGAGTTGATGTACGTTATTAAGCTCAACCTATCATTATTGTGATAATAACTTGTGATCATTTAGCACGAGGTAGCTGCTGTTACGAGTAAATATGTGTACTTTAATACTTCCACTGCCTAGTTATATATCCCTGCAGTGTAAACAATTTAATCATTCTTTCATTATGCGAACTACCATTCCCGAGGCTATTGTTGATGTCATTTACTGGCCGATGCGTAAAAATAACCGCCGACCTTGCTTTCACATAGGAAAAGCATCGTTTTCATGGAGGAAACGAACTTGTTGACCAACCGGGCGAGGACAAGAAGGGATTTCCCTGTCCGAAGGAGGTGACTCCTGGGACTTGCTCTTGACACAGTTGCTATGATGAATGAACGCCTCAGGGGGATCGACAACGGACAACCGACAACAGACTGCGTAGACAATGGCTTGTAAAACTGCCCTTGCTCCACGCGAATAAATAAGAGGCCTCCTTAGACTGAAGCGAGTGGGTGACGTTCATTAAACGACGAGTTCGACTCAGCCGCTCGCCATTACAAAGGCCAGACAATGAGAGAGGGCTTGGTCCTTTTAACCTACTTATGCCCAGAGAAACTCTGAAGTTAGGAGGGTCAACCATAAACCCTGGAGTTTTATGAACATCTATAATTTTTGAGGTACTACCAGCGAAAAATACACAATTCTCAAGAATTTTTTTAAGGGTGATAATCAGCGTTCATAAAAAAGTATAGGTACTCAGGAAGGAGACATCAATCCATCAAGGCAAAACCGGGATGGTAGACTCTACCACCATCTTGAGCTTAGAATAATATCGCAATAATTCCGTATAAGCTATTTTCTACTTTAAAATCACAGTGTCAGAAATGAAACCGTTCGATTTACCTACTGTAGCTCAATTTGTGTGATGAGACAAAGCCTCCAAAGAGTCTTCAGCCCTAATTTCGGGTAAATTTTCTGCATTTTCCAACAACTAAAAATTATAAAGCTCCAATAATCAGCAGATGACTCCGTACAATGCTATAGTTACCAAAGAATAACCCGGGTTGAAGAAGCCTATCGAGTTTCAACAAGTGGTGCAATGGTGCTTTTGAGGCCTATTATTACAGAGGGACAATAGGGGTATTCATGGTCCAGCATTTACGACGTCGAATGGTCGAATCGTCGAATTGGGACTTACGAAGTGACCTAATGCGCATGCGCCCCGGCTCCGATTCGATTTACCACGATTCGAATTTAAATCGGATATTCGACGTCGAATATCGGAATGCTGCAGCGATCCTAGCGGTAGCCGTACGAAGTTCTCTCCGTTATCACTCGTGTCCTACCACTCTCTATCACAATTTCATGAATTCACAATTTAATCTATACGTTTCGCTTTCTGGCCTTTTCTCGGCATGATTATAAATTACGATACGTACAAACAAGCAAAACTGACAGTATTGACAAACGACTATTGATAACAGGTTAGGTGATAACACTGATATCCTGATATGGCCTTCGCCAGATGCCGCAAGGAGCGCTACACGCACTTCGATTTTCGACCATTCGACAGGGAAAAATGTAGGAGCCTCATGATCCCTCGAGTTTCGAAAATCGAACATCAGATTCGATATTCGACGATTCGACGATCGAATCAGACCATGAATACCCCTAATGTCTCTAACGTGAGGAAAAATTGGAAATGACCTTGGTTGATCCTTTCTCCAAATCATGCCAATTTAATGGGATAGTATTACCCATGGTAAATATTATTATCCACTCGCACTCTTAGGCTGAACAGCACATAATTAAATCAACGGCTGAACGAATTGGATCTGAAATGAAAAGGAAAAAACACGCTAACGAGTGACTCTCTGGGAGAGTTATTCCCGCTAATTAAGTCGTAATGCGCCTGATGGGCTAGAAGTGGTGATATAACTCTGGCGACCGGAATGCCGTTTGAATGCTGAGCATCGCACGTGATTTGCCTTTATCGTGTTCGCTTCCTCACAACCAAGCCTTAGGCAGGTACCTCTATACCAACTATCCTCGTGCAAGAAGTCAAAAAAATGTTCTTCTCCAAAATGAGAATTTCCATTTGCTGGTTTCACTTGCGTTTCAAAGCTTTCTGAACACTTTACTCGGCATGCCTACACTAAGTCCCATTTTGAAGACATTTTCAGGGGTTACGTTGGTTAGACGATCCCCTATGAATTTCTACACCGTCGGACCAATATTTTGGGTGTGCGCGTATGTGCAAACGTGTGTCTAATTGACCCGATTTTGTTCAAATTCGGAGGGTTGATGGGGTTTGTCCCAAGATGCTTGCCTGAGAGCTGAAGTTCACCGCGATTGATTCGATTCATATTCATACTTTTCCCGATCAAATCCATACATATTATTATTTTGAATGGGAGAATTAATGATTTAGTTGAGTAAAATATTAATTTGACTGGGAAAAGTACGGATCTGATTCGGAAATTTTGTAAATAGTCTGGTCATTTTAACAGACTAACGACTAACAGAATAACGATTTTATAGTGAATCTATACAGATTTTTCTAAGACGAATTGGGGTGGACAAAATACATAAATCTTAACATCATCGAACCACGTATGTATAGAGTCAGGAAGAGGCGAATGGAGTCCTTAGTAGGTAGTGAAAAAACAAAGATTCATTACAACATTTTATCCTCCATAGGTAGTTTGTTAATCTGATAAAGCGAACTTATGAAAAACTCATGAGAACTTATATCTACCTTTCAAAGTGCCGGGGAGTAATAAAGAACACACCCACAAAGTTTCCCCATTCAACTTCCATTCGAATCTATGTTTATCAAGCACACTACTCAACATTTCATACCGTTGTCCTATATCATGCTTTATCAGTAATGTCCTAGTCAGCAGACTTGTACAACTAACGCGAAATAGTATTTTTTACTGCTTTATCGTGGCTAGACTCTCCAGCACCTCTGACCCTCCGCACAATCCAAGTCTCCAGCTTGTGGTCCGTAATGGATCTGCCCACTCGATCGCGTCCTTGCTCTCTTTTGTTGCTGGAACCCGTCAACGCAACAACGCCTCACCCTTGAAAATTTATTCTCGGCTAGGAGGCAACTGGAAAAGCTGCTCCAGCTCGTCCTGTGACTCACAACTCATGGGTGAAGGGAATCGTAAGCGGAATGATTATTCCTTTCTATCGCCGAACCTATTTTTTTCAAAGAATATCTCAAGTGACTCGGGATTTTATTGATTTTTTGACTGGTATGTCAGAGCAATCGTAAAATATGGTGTATCGTTTAATTCAGTGCTTCACAGCTCTTTCCATTTCAAACTACTCTCTCGAGTCGAACATTCTTTTCTATCTCGGATAATAATTTTTAATTGAATCCACGAACGGGATAAATACCTTCACCGAGTATTGAAAGGGTACCAGTTCTGAATCGTGATTTGTATAAAAGTCACTTTCGTGTATCTCTAGCGCATTCTTCAACTGATTTTTCCTAACAATTAGTCTCTTCCGAACTATCGGCAGCAAGTACATTGAACCACATATAAATTAAAACACTTTTGCAGAAATGAGAAATACTGGAGCCTATGCCACACAAATTTCATAAAAATACGGTGAAAATGGGAGTTATGCGTGGTGAAAGGATTGCAAGCTGGCGCATGATTTTGTGTAGAGGGAAATACTAAGTAATTCTATCGTCCAGTGGCCATTCCGGAATAAATCAAGAAAATCGTGTGGAAATACAAGACATAAACATATTGGGTTAAAACTCTATTTTCATAGGTACGTACCTATTAATTATTTGGTTAGGTACCTACCTGCAACATTATTTGCAATATTTATGTCATAGCGCAAGCAATTAGTGGAATTAGGCTTCAAAACAGATTTGGAAATGCACGAATTTCAAGCTGCAGTAGGAGGGAAATCATGTCACTTTTGAGGGAAGAAATTCACGAAAAATTATCGTACGCACGTGAATCTGCTTGATGATAAGAGATAATTAGGTAGTTCTATGTTCTTCAGAAGAATGCGCCAAAGGGATGCAAAGTTTCTGTGGCAGACCTATAACTGTACAGTTAGTAATATAACACGTGTTATTTACCATGCTCAAATACAATAACTCAAGTTCGTGTTATGTATTGATCTCTTGGGAAAAATCATAACACGAGTGTGAATTTCCCTACTAATCAACAGAATCAATCTGCTGATTTTAGGGAATTTTAATTTTAATTTTAATTTTACGTTGCATGACGTTCCTGATAAAATGTGTTCGACATCTGACGCCAAACAAATTTTATCAGGAACGTCATGCAACGTAAAACGCTTGTGAAAATTGTCATTTCGGTTGAAAGAATGTTGTAAGCATAGTTTGAATGGTGACTTCCACAACCTACCGTGGCACCTCGAAAGCAAAATGGCTCATTTCCCTCCGCCATTCCTTTTTAATATGACAGCTGAAAGAAGTTTGATTCGGTTATTGACTCCGAGTTCGAATGAATATTAAAATCGAAATCGATCTCAATCGAAAGACCATGTCGGATGGAATTTTCGTGAGCGTAATGTGGTTCAGATGAATAATAGAATATCGGCTTCTGTTCAGAGAAGAGAGAGCTGGAGGCTTTACAAAATACTCGCATGTTGAGCACCAACAAGGTTCTTGAGCAATTCTTTGAGAGTGTGATGCAAATTCCACGGGAATCTGAAAGGCAATGACTCAAACAAATAGGTACCTATTTGGAATATTTTATATGCAGGCAGCTTCCTCTATAAAGTTATTGGGTTATCATTTCGCCTTTAATTGACTTAGTAATACGACGTATATAAGTACCGACATACTATCGTTTTCGTTTTTCAAATGGAAGCACTCTGATTATCATCGATAATACCTACAAATATTTGTCTTCATACTAGGCCTCTCAATGATACAACTCCAGCTGGAAATTGAATTCCGACTGATGTTTATGGGTGTACGTATAACATAAGCCATACCTACGTATACCGCAAAAGGAAAAAATGGATGAAAAACTAGAAAAAAGTAGGAGCAGGATGCCGCCAACTAAACCTTTTCGATGAAACCTCATATAGTTTTGGAGAGAAACTACTTCATATCAATTTAGGTTTTGAGCTATTCGAGGTTAATAAGTTTATTTACCTGTCGACCTACTTATAGTTGACGCTTCTTTTGGGCTCTTTTGTTCAATTCTTTGTGTAAAATGAGTGTACTTTGTTTGGTGGGGGCTCTCACCTTGGCGTTCGATGAAGATGAGGAACAAGACTTTACAATCCGCGGTGGATCAGGGAGAGGACCTGCCAGGTATCGTTTTATCGGTGTTTGTCAAAATCGTCCGTCACGTCAGTCCTGGAGCTTATTGAAGAGAAACTCGATTACCTACACCAGTGACTTGTTCAGATGGTTTTTTTCAACTTTCCAATAGAGATGCTAGCTACCTAACCTCGAGATTATGGAGATCGACCCAGATGTATACGTATGTCAGACTGATCGGGAATAGGGTCCACAGAAAAACCACCTTCTTCGCCGAGCTTTCGTGAAATTTATTCACCTCATCAGGGCTCGAAGGTAAGTCTAGAGTGTGATCATCACACCACCGTCAGCACCCATAAAGAAACCAGAGAACCGGTAAGTATATATATCACTAGTAAAAGTGAACACAAAAATAAACTATTGCAGAGTAAATATGCACTCAAAACATCAACTATAGTACAACATCATGTTGTACTATAGTTGATGTTTTGAGTGCATATTTACTCTGCAATAGTTTATTTTTGTGTTCACTTTTACTAGTGATATATATACTTACCGGTTCTCTGGTTTCTTTATGGGTGCTGACGGTGGTGTGATGATCACACTCTAGACTTACCTTCGAGCCCTGATGAGGTGAATAAATTTCACGAAAGCTCGGCGAAGAAGGTGGTTTTTCTGTGGACCCTATTCCCGATCAGTCTGACATAAGCTACCTAACCTTCCTACCATTATACCTACTTCCACTTACACACACATTTATTTTCAACAACGATGTGGAACTTTTCGCCTACCAGTGAAACCAATAGCTCTCGCTCGCTTGGCTCAAAGTCTGGGTAAAGCTTCCGTTTTTTCCACATCAACCATCGTTTTTAATATTTTTAACGTATTTTAACAACAAAATATCAACACAATAAAAATAATACAAAATACAACCAAACAAAAACACAAGGGAGTGAGCTGTTATCGATGTTATCACTATCAGCTAGGGACCAATGCGTTCATGATACCGGTTAAACCAGAGTTTAGATTAGGATTTGGCTGTAAAATCTTTTAGCGCTAAACTCGCAAGTACGGAAACGAGTTTAGCGTCGCGAAACCCATTCGTCGTTGATACAGATTAGTGATCTCGTTTATAAATAGATCTAGATCAATCCTCATCGAGATTAGAGTATTTTGGTGAAACCGGCCCTTAGAATTTACTTGAAAGACTCAGTTCGCATCTCGCCGGGTTTTTTGTACAAACGAGCACAAACGATATTGCCCGAAAAAGGAAGAAGCTCGTTTTTGCCTGCGTTCCTCCGTGCAGGGCCGGAGTTCAAAAGAAATGCAAATTTCGCGGCTGAGGGAGCGAGGGCAGAGTTGAAGCATCTGGGTCAATGCCAAGCCTCGCTTTCCATAGCTATCCCTGAAGTCCTTATTTTACATCATCCCATCCCTCGTTATCATGGAGCCAATCGTGAGTGAATCCCTCGAAGCTGATCCCAGATCTGTGACTGTCCTCTTGATCCTTTACATCTTCAGCCATACCTTCAAAACCGCTACAGTTGAGCCCGCAAAGAAGGTCGCTCGGAAGAGCGAAAATGTCACGCGCCTACAACCCCGTTGATATTTCCTCGTGTTCCCATTTTGCCCGTTCTTGAAGGAGCCAAGGGGATAAACTTGAGGCACGAAGCGGTCCCACTACTTGGCCTTCGTTCAATGAAGTTATGCACTTCATCGCACGTTGTGGGCTTGCCTATTTTATTGCCGATTTGACATTATTGTGGACGAAAACTTGATGTAATTTACTTCCTTAGCAGGTTTGTAGGTGTTCATACATATATTTTTGCTTCCTCACTACCGAAGGTAGGAAGCTATGTATTCGAGCAAGAAACTAAAAAAAATTTTGTCCTCCAAAATAAAAATTTCCACTTGCTTTTTACGTTTCAGAGCTTTCTGAACAATTTTGGTTCCGTGTCTGTCTGTATGTCGGTCTGTAGTCAATTCCTTGTCCCAGGCAAAACTATAATGAAGATGTGGTCCGAACTTGATGAAATTTTCAGGGATTGTGCGGGTTAGTCCCGTGACGGTCCCCTATCAATGTCATCGCCATCGGACCACTAGTAGCGTGAGCGCATGCGCAAACGTGAATTTCGGGAAACCCCTGGATCTCAGTTCCTAATTGACCTATTTCGCTCAAATTTGCAGGGTAGTTGTGGACTGATTCCAAGACAATAACCTATGAATTTCGTCACGATTGGTTCAGTAATAGCTACTGCGCAAGCGCAAACTTGAAATCTGTTGCCTTAAGCGTATCTCCGGAACTACTCGACTAATTTCGGTGAAATTTTCAGGGGTTTCTCGAGCAAGACCCTAGAGGGTCCCCTATGAATTTCATCGCCATCGGAGCTTTAGTAGCGTGTGCGCATGCACAAACCTGAATTTCCTGAAACTAAGATTTCTTTGTTGCTAATGGACCGATTTTGCTCTAATTCGGAGGGTAGTTGGAGGTTGATAACTACCTTCAAATTTCAATACGATTCTATCAGTAATACCTACTGCGCATGCGCAATTTTGAAATTAGTTTCATATAGCCATAACTCCGGAACTATTCGACCAATTCTGGTGAAATTTTCAGAGATTGTCTGAGGTAGCCCCTACTCAGTTCCCTATTAATTTAATAGCCACCGGACCATTAGTAGCGTGTGCGCATGCTCTAAAGTAAATTTTCTGAGACTACTATTTCTCAGTTAGTAATGGGCGGATTTCCCTCAATTTCGGAGGGTAGTTGTGGGCTGACTCAAACATAATCACTTATGAATTTTGCCAAAATTGAAATTGATTGTCATAGGCATGCTCCTAACTCCAAACTATTCTACCAATTTAGTTGAAATGTTCACTAACCGATTCTATACGTCCATGTTACAAAAACGAGGAAGCTATACTGCCCACCCAACTTGGCAGACGTTTTTCTATCAACTGTGTCTTTATTGAACACGCTTTTGCGATTGGTAACTTGGAAACGATGACACTAACATTTCAGTTATACTTCCTCTAAATTATATAAACACTAGCAAATTTACTATACACTCTGGAACTCGTACAACTTTCTGCCGGATCCACTACCGCACTCTGGCTGTACTCACACAACTTTTCACTGGTGTACTCATACTACGCTTTCACTTCTCTGGGGATGCTCTAACAATCTTCCCAGCCCCAATTTCAAGACCATTCGAGTAGAGAGATTATGACGTGACCAGCAGACCAGCTACCTAACTTGTCGCCTGTTTATGCATCATCTTATTCACCGATCGGAAACTTGAAAATATTTGGAACCATCATACATTGAACATCCTTATTTTCAATTCACTCCTTGAGCAGAGCGCTTTCCTAAGCAATTTACCCTCATTTCATTCTTGGAGCAGGGATCAGTTAGTAGCTATGAGTTCAACAGATTATAGCATTCACAACCTGAATTCAACCAATCGCTAACTGAATTCAACCTTTCGCAATGAATCAATTAATTAAACCTTCTTAAAATGACAATGATTAACCAAAGTTTCATTTGAATTTGCGAAAGGTTCAATTGATTTTGCGAAAGATTTAATTCCGTTTGAGGAAGGTCTCATTCAGATTGCGAATGCTATACCTACTTACATAACTTTCTTATAATCTCATCCATGGTACTTTTTTGATAGTCTCGACTGGGTGCTGCGGTTGCTCCAACTTTGTACAAATTGACTACATTTGTGACGGCCTTGAGCACACGTATGTATTGAATTGGAGTAGGACGCTTTCGATAGTGGAGAGTCAAATAATCCTCAATAGGTTCGTACTGGTGTACTTTTTTTTGGAGTTTTGAATCCTTCCGACCTAACGCTAACCGTTGCAATTTGTGGCGATTGGCTAACTCATATGCGCAGCTTCCGTGCGCAGATTTGGATGACTCAATGAGCAATTCGTTACCACATATTACCTATTATGATAGGTCTAGTTTTGAGTTGAGCAGGTCTTCCTACCTCAGAAGATTATGCACTCATATTTCGACTTGAATAAATGAAAAATATGAAGTGATATTGAGTGATAAAATCGGACCACATCCGAATCAGCTACCAACACAGCGACGAATCACGGTCTGATCAGGATTCCAAAGGGCATATTTGAAGAGATGATGAGGAGGGCGGTTAGGTAACATGGCTGGAATATGCCAGGAAGATTCAGGTCGGGTGGGTTACCTGACTGGAGGTTAGCGAGGGATTCCGTGCGGTGAAGGTAAAAAGTTGGGGCAAGACATCACGCACGAAACGCCTAAACACACGCGTCTCGAGGTCAGTGTTAGATGCATCGAATTTTCAGAAATTTAATCACAATAAAATTGTTTCGTTGTCATTTTATTTCGGTAGATCCCCGGACATCCAAGTTGTTGTTGGATCCAATGAATGCAGGATCCCTCAGGTTCAACTGCAATCTAGTTGGCGATTGCATACACATTTTGGGGAAATGGAAGCGCTTTGCAGAGAAGTTTCCTATGTAAACAGTAAAGAAGAAGAAATTAGTCTTTTACACTTCATTGTGCTTAGAGGATTCCTCCATGACAGAAAAGACCAGAAATAATTTAATTATTCCATCCATGACGAAACGTACCAGGATTCTTACTGGCGGGCGTCATTGAGCTACCCGTGAATACCAGACCGCGACAATTCCTCTGAATGAACTACCCGGATGGACACCTACTCCATCACAGCTTCCTCGTCCAGATTTTAATAACCGCTTTCCGCGATTTCATGACTCAGCCTGCGTCCAGCAACCTGAGCAGGACGTGATGTCCAATAAAAAGTCTACCGGTACCAACAGGAAAAAGACATTTCGTCAATAACAGGGAAGGTGTGGTTCGTTCTTGGAACGGCCTGCTAGCGCCTCATCGGGAATGAATAATGATCTCAGTCGCGTAACACCTTCAGTCATCTGGATTCACAGGCTGCGCATGTGCGGGGCTGACGCGATTGATTCAATGGAAGAAAAATGACAACAACGTGAAGAATCAGCATATAGATGGCAGCCCAGAGTTGTTTTAAAATCACCGTAAATGGATTTGAAACAGGAGTTTCAAAATGAAACAATACCTAGGTTTGTTCCAATAAAACTTTTTGGGTTGAAAAAGTAATAATTTGGGTTGCATTTAGGTTTGTAGATGAGGACTCAGTCAACCCCGGTCCTCAGTGGGGTTGAATACAGTACAGTGTGTGTTGCACTTGAGACGCGCTAAACTAAGTACTTCTGACTTTTTCTTATCCCCTTACTAAAGGTAATAGTAGGTAATGTAAAATTAAACAACCATTTCATCCTCTATTTTCGTCCCTCTGGTGCAAATCGTGTCGCAGACGTCATTCTGTCCTCCTAAGGGAGGATAAGACTTTGTTCTGCGGTGATTTTGCCTCTTGGCTATTTATTGCCTCACCCTCTTTGAGTGCAGAGGGGATCACCGAAAATACTGAGATAAGATGCGTGGTCTCTGCCACGCAGGCGGTCACCTATCCAAGCACTGACCACGTCGCTGGCAGCTTAACTTCGGTGGTCTCACGGGAACCGGATTATTCCACCAGATAAGGTCGACAGCCCTTACTGAAGGTATTAATCGATTGTACATAATTAGGTGGGCTGGACAGTTCGTAGGACAAGCTGTATAATTCACATTTTTAAACCGTTGAATTTGGAAGGAAGAATGATGATCAAGGTAAGGTTACTTCAAACCATCCATCAAGGTGCACAACTCAAGCACAAGAGGTGAACGTGGAGTTCTTCTGGGTGGAAGGAGTACCAAATCCATTCCAAAGTATGGAGAGTTCTGAAAAATTACCTCTCAATCCCCAGCAAATTATCAAAAGTCCAGAAACATAATAATCGTTGCGAAACGGTCCGTTATCTTGATCAAACGTCTCCACCCCGAAGACGCAACGGAAAAGACGTCCTTGGAGGGGTCCTCAAAAATCTTGACGGAGTCGTGACAACAACCCAGCGATACGACGCATGCGTCAAACTCTGGGGCGACACCTGACGCCCCGACCCACTTGCGACAGCTTGCTCAACCACCCACGACCGTCTGATTGTATTGAAATGTCCTGGCCGATCCCTCCCGAGCTAGTCTTCTGCCCGAACAATGAGGCTTTCTGTACATCACTAACCGATATCTATGATAATGGCGGCTAATCTCATGTAAAAATCTGCCCGTCCTGTCCCATTTACGTCCGCATGCGGAAGGCTATCAACGCATCGGCAATTTGCATCTTTTTCAAAGTCGTAAATCTTTCTCCGAAGAAAAACCTTGCGCCACACGGTTATGTAGTCCTTCGTACTTGAACTGTAAGCTCTTCTTATGTGAGCTCTATGAGACAGAACTGCACGCTCACACATCTTTATCCTCAGATTGATTTACTTACAAAAAGTGTATTCATGCTGGATGACTTATTGAGCTAATTTTCGAAGATCCAAAAGATCTTCGCATTTTTTGTGTAGCAATTTTAATAGGTATATTTTCGGGATTTTCGCAAATAAATTAATATAAGATTCCGATATCAAAATAATAATGATTTTTTCGATGAGCATGTAAAGGAAATAGTGAGTTAGTTCCAATTATATCATGTTCCTATAAAGTAGGTAATGAAAGCAATTACCCTAAAAATAACAAATTTTTACATACTTATGTACCTATTTTACACAATAATTGTGTAGATACAATAATATTAATGATTATTGTTGTAGGTACAGCCGTTCCATACTTGAAGATTCTCAACCTATGGAGGAATGGTTACAGCTGAGTATGGATTGGTGAGTAACTACACGGTTATTTTAGGGAGTTTACATTTATATTCGACGCTGAATGTGCGAGCGTGCTCAGACTTCCAAAAAACTTTGAAGAGAGACTGCGAGTAGCTTAGGCCAAATATTTTGGTTACTTCCTTTAATTATTGTTGCTTTTCAAGGAGCAGTCAGTTACAAATTTGTTGTTTTTTAATATTAGTTGTTTGAATGTGAACTCGTTTGTGACATTGGTGGCTTTTACAACTAAAAATTGGAATTGTATACAATGGTGGTTTATGGATAGCAAGTAAGTATTTACTTTACGACATGTTTAATGTTGATCAAAATAATGATATCAATACAAAGTCCTTCATAATAATAGAAGAGGTTTCTGGCAGTTCCTGTGAATCTGGGTTGAACGACTGAACCGATTGTGTTCAGCCATTTGTGCATTTTCACTACAATATTAGCTTCTCGCTACTTCCTCTTCAAAGTCAAATCCTCCATCGTTAGGAACATACCCCATTTTTTGTTTACTTAAACCAGTCCAATTGATGGATCCAACTTAATAAGAAGTTTGAAATTACCTACTATGTTTTAATGTGACAAAATTCGATGTTGAAAATAAAACAACCGAGCTAGGAACATCTACCTAGGTTCCCACCGTTGGTGAGATAGGTACTTACCCATAAAAACCCAAAAAGCGTACGTGGCAAATTTGATTTGCGTGTCTTCCCATGGCCTTCATTATTCTCGAGTGTTAATTAGTAGACGGTTGATGGAATGTTTTCACATCACTCGTAAGTTTTCCCAACACTTGAAGCTGCAAGTGAAGACGAGTGAGTAGATGAGATAAGGGAGAAACGCAGCGGGCCTCTGGAGGCAATTCTAACATGAAATATATATATTGGGAAGATCTAGTGACAATACCTATACTCGAAATTAGACGACGCGACAGTTTCATTCGAAGTTTAAATTTCATTATGATATGGGTAGTATGGTCGGCCGTATGTTGTT
>JAEMON010000002.1:20708950-20739537 GCA_030264115.1 Lygus lineolaris | reverse complement strand
AAAAAAAAAAAAAATTCAATGATATTGTTATGATTCTCTAAATCTCTAAACCTTCACTAAAAGTAGAAAAAAACACCGTAGTTCATCACAAACTCAGAACTCTGTACTTTTATTCAAATTCGACCAACCCATCTCTAAATCACCTACTATAACAATCTCGCCAGTAATAACAATAACACATGGAGTTGCCTCCAAACCCCAATACCACTCTCCCTCTCTTTCCTCTACAGTGAAAAACACTGTTTTACTTGTCTTGTGCAATCAAAACTTCACTGTCGACCTTCCGTCCCTTAGACTAAAGAAATGCTTTCTTCACCACCTTCCCACTATCATCTACATACATTTTTCGTTGATCCATCAACTTCTTATAGCGCTTCGGATTATTCAATTTCATGTGCTTTATGTACTCCGACTCTTCAAACTTGCCACAGTCACTCGTAGGTTGGGTACAGAATTCAGTTTTACTCCTTCGTGATTTTTCGAGATCCCCTCCAGCTGTGGACGTTCCATGCACTGCTAGAAACGTGGAAGCCACTTGCTCCACTTCAGGCAGCTGATTCTTCATTTGAAGCCGCTCCGTTCCCTTTTCACCGCTCTTATCAAGGTTTAATACGCCTACATCTTGTCTCCTACCCCCTTCCTGGTATTGCATTTTCTCACTCTTTCCGAATTCATCTGCTTTTCCCTTCTTCTGCTTCTTATCCAGCTGCTGCTTCGTCTCAACCTGTCTTGCATCCTCCTTCTGTTGACCAACGTACTTCTCACATCGCTTCCCTTCTACCTCATTCTCTTGATCTGTACCTGTACTATGTCCCCCTTATAATTTCATTCTCTGCCTGTTCACCTTCCATTCCTTGCTCTTCGTTTGGGCTTCGTAATTCGTCTACCTTCCGCTCATCACCAGTCAGATCGCTTCTTCCAGTATTCGTATCACCTCTTCCACCACTCCTAAATTCGAACGCCGGTGTCCACTCTTACCACATTCCCAACAAGTATAATCTTGCCACTTTCCAAATCTGGGCGTAGCTTGGGAACCAATCCGTTTAGGACATGTTCTGATCATGTGACCCATTTCATGACAACTCCAACAAACCGCATCCTCGTTAGCCTCCTTCCAATACCTCGAGCTCCAATGTGATGGCCACCTCCGATACCGAGGTTGCTTGGCACTCTAATTCACCTGGATTGTATCTATACGAAGTGTTCTGCTATTTGTAGCAACTTCGAGTTGCAATGCTAGATTGAGAGCTTCAGCTAACACAGTAACGATTGCCCCCATTTCGTTTGGTACGCTACTACTCACTTGCGAGTCACCCGACGACATCCTGTCCAACAACAAGTTTCCAGTGTCAACGTATTGCTTTACTGTCAAGCCCACCATGCTTTCAATCTTCCTCATGGTCCTGCATAAAATTCCGTCTACTTTTCTGCTGCCACTCATTGCTTCATCACTTCCAAATCTCATCTCCACTCTGTTTTCACTTATCCCACTTCTGACACTAATGCTATGATTCTCTAAATCTAAAGTGAACAATCCGAAGCGCTATAAGAAGTTGATGGATCAACGAAAATGGTATGTAGATGATAGTGGGAAGGTGGTGAAGAAAACATTTCTGTAGTCTAAGGGATGGCAGGTCGACAGTGAAGTTTTGATTGGACAAGACAAGTAAAACAGTGTTTTTCACTGTAGAGGAAAGAGAGGGAGAGTGGTGTTGGGGTTTGGAGGCAACTCCATGTGTTATTGTTATTACTGGCGGGATTGTTATAGCAGGTGATTTAGAGATGGGTTGGTCGAATTTGAATAAAAGTACAGAGTTCTGAGTTTGTGATGAACTACGGTGTTTTTTTCAATATCAAATCAAAGTGAATAATATCAAAAGAAAGGATGAGTTCGTTGGCCAGAATTTTTAGAGTACTCCAAGGGTTCAAATTTTGAAAATTTAGAGTAAAAAATCGCTAAAAAAGTGTTTATTGAGGTTTTTGGTGTAAATTACCATCTCAAACATAAGAACATATTATGGTATATTCGGAATCAGCGTGAAATTTCCTATGAGAATCACCCACCAAGTCGGTTAAAATGATTCTTTGAAAATTTGTTCATCAACTCATACTGCATGAATGGAACTTTTAACGGCTTTTTCTTCCAAGATAACATTGCTTTCTTTACAAGGGCTGTTTGATATTTCAAAGTGGGTATCTACAGAATGATATCTGGGAGCAGCGTAGGTACATAAGCCGAGCCACCTACGACCGGAAGCGAGGTGTGAAGGTGTGGCACGACGGATCAAACCCTCGACACGATCTCATATTTTCCTTTTACATACAATAAACCATTCATCTGATGTATAACAGATGTATCATCACTCTGGTAACTTGACTATAGACTTAAGTATATAAGTAATGTGTTGGCAACTGGTCTGCACTTGGTGTTTTGCACGGGGATCCGTAAAGTGAGTCCCGTGGCAGAAAATGTGAAAGGTGAGTCCCCTTGTTGTCACCATGGATAAATACTCACCGTAGTATATATCTATGGTTGTCACTCGCCCTCCACTACAAAATGACAAGTGAGGAAAATAACCCATGAACATAATATGTGTGTTAGGGCTAAAACTGCTAAATCCTTACTTTGAATGCCAAGTTTTCTATATATTTTACTCATAGTAGAAGAAATTTATATTATATAGAAAAACTCGTTTTTTTAGTAAGTTTACAACTTTTTAATTTCACTTAAAATCAATTTTCAAAATAGTCTAATAAATCAAGATAGGTATATCACGAGTTTTGAGGTCGTTGAAAAGAGTAAGAAAACTTGAATTATTCCTGAATTGGAAATTGTTCTATACAGTATTCAGTAGGTACCTACAGTCTATTTCTCTTTTTCTTGGGGTCAGTATTTATAAGAAATTTGTTTCACAAATTGATGCATAGTGAGCTCGCGTGATTCATACTGACTGCGATGACCTTATCGACCCATCTTTTCTGTCTCACAGACTCAATTTACAATAACAATCAAAGGTGGGGGTCAGCCTACATGTTCACAAACCCCAGCGTGCTCTTTCACTTTCAATCGGGACTCAATTTGGCGTTTGATTGAAAATAACATGCTATTGACAGCGACTGAGAAACATTATAATAAGGTACCTATACGTACGAAAGCATTTTTGTAACAAGGTGGGGAAGCAAAAAGACGAACCTGAACTTGAAAATGTATGAAAATTTAGCGTAGTATCTACTGAATCTTGGGATAACATTACCTTATTTCAAGAATCTTCGTTTGGAAAATAACCTAGTTTGGAAACTAGTTCACTAGTAGGAAGTTTAGAAACCTAGTTTGGAAACTAGTAGGAAGTTTGGAAACCTAGTTTGAAAAATTAATATTATCCTATGATTTTATGAAATCACACGTAACGAGGTGGGTAAGTAATGTTTGGCTGTTGTTGTTCATTTTTGATGACAAACCACAGAAGATGAGTCATGTTCAATATCAAGGAATCGAGAAACAAAGGATAGAATATGGATCTTGAAGTATAACTAAGAAGAGTTCTTCCTAATTCCATGATGGGTACAATAGGCAAAGAATAAGAAAGTGGAAGAAGAAGGAGGAATAGAATACCAATCCTATTAGCTTTTCCAAGGATTCACTTAAAGTGTGGTGTGGATTCGGAGCGTGATAACCTTCAGTTGAACCAAATGTTCAATGGGAATTACAATATTCATTGTATATCCTCATGTAGAGGATAAATTATGCTATATAGAGGGCATAAGTGGATATTACTGGGTAGAATGATGAGAATAAAATTAAGGTTGAATGATCATATTTCTATTAATAATTAAGTATATCTTCTGATTATCAAGATAGAACTACTCAGTATTAACAACGAGAGTGCCTACCGGCTCTTCTCTATTATTTTTATTTTAATAGAATTAAATACGAGTTATACCACCATCAGGATTTTTAATTCCGTCAGGAAATATCAACTCACTTAAGAAGTAAGGTCAACTTGAACGTTCAACCTACCTGCAACATACAAATAAGGAGCAGTTACTTTTACGAATGAACATTGCAAAATTGAAGAAGCTCAGAAAAAATCGCTTGCCACGTTTGGTTGGAATATCTTTTTCAGTTTTATACTGTATTTCGATGGAGTTTCCAGGGATTGTGCTGGTGGGGCCCCAGATGGCCCACTATGAATTTCAGCCCTGTCGGATCAATAGCAGTCTCTGCGCAAGCACTAACATGCATTTACGACAACTCTGATTTTCCAGGATCGATTTAGCTTAATTTTGGATAGTAGTTGGGGACTGGCGTCCAGATGAATCTCTGGGAATTCCATTGCAATAGGGTCATCGCTAGCCATGGGGCATCATGGGGTGTTGATGTTTGTCATCAGCTCAGAGAAATCAACACGATCATCAACTTCTTGTAAAAGTAAAGTCATTGAATACGAGGATGCTATGTGCCCTACCCACTTGTCATTCGTTTTTTCATCATCTCAACTTTCTACCGTATTAAAAAACGATTTGTAAGGGAGCACAACATCTTCACCATCAGGAGGCCCAAAAATCAAACTCAAAATCATCAAATCGATGTACCTACATTATAAATGCGGTGAAACTCCCATGTTTCTATCCAAGAGAAATAATCCATGAAAATTAAGGTTCTCCGGCAGTAACGACCTTGTAATTTCAGCCGAGATTCGCTTCTGAATGTGCGGTAGCCCACATAACTCGTTTGCCCACAGATCGCCTGCTCTCCGAAAGGTCCCCTGTAATTAATTCATCGCTTCTTTATTGTTTCGAGTTTTGTTTTCGATTTCCGATCGGTCTCGTTTTTTATACCTCTAACAGTACCTATCACATCAAAACCGTCGAAGGAGTTATGTAAAATACAAAAGAGAAGTTCAAGGCAACTCCAGCGATGTCTGTCTCGAATAACGATAATCTCGAGGGGATATTGGCAACTGGAATTCATACCGATTGAAATTTACAATTCTAATTCGCCGTTCAGACGTTTTCGATAAAACCTACATCAGGAGTATTTACAGCTTAAAAACTTGCCCTTTTGGGCGATCATGCATTTATGGAAGCACGATCCTGTAACATGAGGCTCCTGCATAAAACTATTCAAGGAACTTTTTTTTTTAGATTTAATTTTTTTAAATTTTAGATTTAAATTTATAAGCCCATAAAGAAGTAGGAAGAAGTACTAGTGAGTTTAGCTTTTCCCTCGCACAACTGAAGAATGAGACTAAGACGTCGTAATAAATTTCGACAGAGATTCGTCACTGAATAACTGGGAACCCCCGAGACTCCAAGATTGAATCGACACAGGAATTTCGATCGATAGGGTGACGTGCCTGAAAGATCATCGACAGGGGCAATGACTTTCGCCTTCCTCACGTAGAAAGGGACTACGTCTTCCTCAGTCCGCAGAGAAGGAATACACAGCTTATACGTGTGGAAGGTACAGGCAGAGGCCGAGTGAGTAAACAAGAGCAACAAATGTTTTATTCATGTTCTTCGGCCGAGAGGTCTCGCGAGGCGTGCCCGGAATGACCACCTGCTGTGCTGGACAATTGTCTTTGACTGCTCTTTACCTTTTTCCCTAATCCTTGGTTTTGATGAAAATTTAAAAAAAATATTTCCAGACGTCTTTTGAAACTGAACGGTAATCAATTTATTCATGGCCTTGATAATCAACGTAAATAAACCGGTGTATGACAATAAATAACAATTCGTTATTGGGTATGGCACATTTCCTGGACATTCAACACTGAGACATCTCTTGTCGAGATGTTAAAGAACTAGCCATGTAGCCATTGGTTGTTGTCATGGACACATTGGTTTGTATACAACCATTCCTAAAGAAATGCCCGGCTTGTCGATATACAGGGTGGCGGTGAAGCAATAGGTGGGCTCACACATGTGGAAATGTTGTCAAATCGTCAATTTTGAAAATGTAGGGCGAAAAGAACTTTAAAAATTCGGTATAATTTGTGACATTGCATTTAAATAACAAGACAGTTCAATAGTGAACAGACGTGGTCATGGTCATACGTTGCTCTTTTGATCTCTGAATCGGATTAAGGACCCTCTCAAACCCCTATACTACACCTATCTTAATTTTCAGCTTCAGAATCCGAGTAGATAGGTGAGAATGAGCTAATGAAAAGAAAAAAACCGCGAGACGTCATATGTAAGGTGGTGTATCCCCCTCACTTCACAGATACTTGACAGATACTTGAAAGAAAGATGACGCCACACCTTTTTTTCTTCTCCCTTTTTATTCAATTCCGTTTATTTCAGACCCTCCAAATTACACCTCCAAATGCTCTCTGTTAGACCTACAATTTGAAAGAGAGAGAGAGAGAGGAAAAAAAAAAAAAAAAATTTAAGTATTACTGCATTCATAATAACGTCCCTTCATTCTTCAAAGACAGCACCACTGAAGTTGCCCATTGGAATCGTTGCAATTGCATTGGTGAATTTGCAAATGTTCGTAGTTTCGAATCTCAGGAGTCAGTTTTATGTTTCAAGTGTAAAAAATAAGGTGCTTATTTTTGGAGGAGAATTACATTTAATAAGTAGCTATTTTATTATTTTTATTAATACTATAGATACCCGAGATATAGTTATTTTCTTAATAGGATATTGACTGTATTTAACACATTCAGTGCGGATGGGAGCTTAAGCGTCCCTCCGAGTTTTCACACGGAGCGGGAGGGCACTTAAGCGCCCGTCTCCCTCCCCACACCAGTCATGGAGGGAGTTGTAGTTCCCCACCCGATCACTTGGAAGCCTCATTTCTCTTCACGATCTATTCAGTACTACCCTGGCTGCCACCCAGTATACACAGCAGCTCACGCTGAATTGTGAACTAAAAAATATGCGTATTTTAGACTGAGACCATTTTTATCATTTTTTGGTTCAGGGTGGTAGGTTTGACACAATTTGGGCTCCCGCACTGAAGGTGTTAAATTCCTGTTGATTGGTTCCAAGGAAATTCACGACTGTAACTTTTTGAGCCTACCTTCAGTAGGTAAATTAACTTTCATGGGCGTTAGGTCATCAAATCCTCGATTTTCCTACGGGGTAGACTCCAACTCTCTCGAAATACGAAATTCGAGCCAATTCAGGTAGAAGTGATCGTAAGATATTTGCCGTTGTAGGGGGTATGATTTCACATACCTCTAACCTACCTTCTTATTAATACATGGGTCTTGTGGAAGGCACGGGTAAACCAACTAGAGAATGATGAAGGTATTAGTTGAAACTAATAGGTACTCATAAAAGTAGAAATTCTCTGGTGGTAATTTAGTGCACGGGGTACAAGTTAAAAACCGGTCGTCTGTTGTAACAGTTCTTGGCCAACAATAGCAAACAGCGAGCGGGAATGTCAAGGGCAATAAGGAGTATTTTATCGCCTCGTAAAAGAAGCGTTTAAGTGATTGGTCGGACCGTTCGCCCCGCACATGACACCTGGGCCTGGCGGTGTGTGAAATGGGAGACTTCAACGGGTGGGCTGGCATTTGCCCTCTTGGTTTTGTCGGATAGTGATATGACTTATGACAACACACATAAAACATCTTTCATCCAAGTATTGTTCCATTACACGAAGTCACATTATATAGGTACCAATAGGTATAGGCAGGTATAGGCATAGGTTATATCTGTGCCAATACGTTCAATATACCCTTCAAATCCCGCGGAAAGGCGCTGTGGAGTGACACAGACACTCAGTAAAGTAGCCGTGAAGGCCTCTTTTGTTTTCATAGCAATCAATATCGCTGGCAGACTACCTGTACTTCTACCTTCTACTGCAGGAAGAGTTGAGCGTCGCGCCGCGCCCAACGCAGAACCTGGGCGTAGCTGCGCGCAACGGCCATGGAATTCGGAAGCGGACGCTAAAGTCAAGGCTCCACCGATCGAACCCACCAGATTAGTTCGATCTCATTAATTTAATATCAAAACGAAAAAAATGATCCAAAATGGGCCTTTGTTTTTTGAAATATGGGCTTCGATTTATTAGTGCTAAAAGGTTATCTCGACAACCAGTTTGGTTTATCGGCATCAGTTTTTGAACTGAGTTGGCTTTGAAAGAGGCATGAGTTGAGAAACTTTACTAACATCTCCCTTGGAAGAGGCCATTAAAGTGACCATAGTTCTTCAAATGGTTTCTAAATCAAAAGTTACACTTACGCAAGAGAATTTTCAAAGAACCACTTTCTATCTTTTTTGGCAATTTAAATAGCTTTTAAGGGATTTTTGACCTATCATTATCATTATCGGAATGATTTGGTGTCCTTAAACAGGGCGATTCCGAAGTTATGGACCATTTTTTATATCCATTGCGTATAGTGCAAAAATGAAGTGAAGTACCCCGCATAAGTTTGGACGGGGAAATCAACAATAACATTTTCGTGCGCATCAATGCAAATAACGCGCGCAAGCTTTTGTTTTATAAAACGGTAACCCTATTTTTTTTTGCATTTTCGGATTCTGTGTGAAATTTCATGAAAAAAATATACCCTTCACTCGGAATGTTGTGTTCAAAAACATTGACGCTCATTCTGTTTTGTGGGGGAAGTAAACTACCAAGTATGATACATGGTTTTGATGTTTAATATGGAATAACGTCGTGATGACAATTTTTTGATTTGAATTTAACATCCCAGAAATTCCGAGGAAATTCCATTGTATCGAAATATTAACATCATCGCGTTATTCACCTAAATGGTCAAACAAGTACCCCCTCCCCCAAACAGTTCAAACATGGCTATAATATTAGGCGGGTATCTAAGTTTTAAATGTGCCTTTTTTACTCCTCTGACATCCACTTAGTACTGTTTTTCCATTTTTAATATTGTTGTAAAATTAAAAATTTATAGATTTTCCATCCTTGAATTCCTTTTCGCATGACTCAAAATTGTGTCTGTCCCCAGGAGAACATAATGTGTTACAGTTGATAAATTACCTAACAGGTAATGCATCTTTTTTCAGTAGGTAACTCAATCAAACCCTATTTCTCGTCTTTCTCAATCTAGTTTTGTCTCAGATTGTATACCTTAATTTATTATCCCAAAGAGAAAGGGCCACCGCATACCTAGTTGCTGAGAGCTGAGATTGAGCACCAAACGATTTCACAACAAATAATACTGCTCAGGTGTCACATTTACACCTATCGTAAACAACGAGTCTGTTGCCCTTTCTTAATCTAAGGTAACTTTATTGAGTTATTAGTTGGAGTCGACTCTTTCACCCGACGGCGGGCTCTGGAAGCTCTTTGGCGCAATAGGGGAAACCAGTTTGCTGGCAAATCCACTGCAATAGGTTACGCCAATGTCTTGATTCACAATCCCACGAGACGCTGCAGCTCTCCTAATCAAAGTCAGGCAGTCCGTTAGTAGTGATTCATGACTCTTGTAGGGCGGTAGTTAGTGTTGATTCGAAGTACCTAATGGCTTGTTTTACAAACTCGGATTATTCGCATCACAAAGTTATGAACAGACTGCCACAAAAAAAGTCTCCCAAGGTGGCTGGGTAGTATAGCTTCCTCACATGGATATATGAATAAACTGGTGAAAAAAAGATTTCTCACCTATCCTGTACCTATGACATCGAAAGAGCTGAAACTTGTTACTCAGCCACACTCCTCTTTACCTTTAAATTTTAAATTTCTTGTACAGCACATCTAGGAGCTCAATTGATCGACTCAGCTGATCTATAAACTCGATTTCCGTTACTCGATTCGTTACGGAATAGGCATTTGTACTTGGCTCGACCAAGATTCTGGAACTCTCCAACCCGTCACGGCGTCAAGACCGGCTGTTACTACAGTCCTGTTGACGTATGTTTCAGAAAATTCAAGTTAGCGCAAGCGCAGAAGCAGATAATTATCTGTCAGGGCTGAAACTGAAAGGGGACCGTCTAGGGCCCAAACCTCACAATCCCTGTAAATTACATCAAAATCGGACCATGAGTTTTGGAGTTTCGGATTGAACATCGGTAGTGGAAAAGCAATTTAAGAACATTAAAAGATTTATTAAAAACAAACACCCTTGATTGCAGTTATACATTACTGCTTAAGAAAATTTAGTTGACTGATTAATTAATAAAGTAATCAATCAACATGATTTCTGATTATTAAACTACTTATTCAACTAGGTAGGTACTTACTCTACCTAATCGAAAGATCGAGCAGATCACTACCTGTAATCCGGAAAATGGTCTCTAAGCCTTTCGGAGTTTGCCGTAATGACTGTCTGTACTGTAGGCTGTATTAGTTATTACTGGCGTTTTGCCTGGAACAAGGATTCGACCGCAGATACACATAAATACCTCTACTTTACTAATCTAGCAATTTTGGATTTTCTCTTCATCAGGATTTTGTGCTTTTCTCTTCCTGGAAGGGACGAGTTGCAATACTGATGCACTGTTTCAATCATAATTAACTCGATTTGTACACAGGGAGAAAGGAAAGCACGTAGAAAGAAAATCTGCAGACTAAGTACCTTTGACAACCAAGCACGATGACTCAAACGGACTCCTCATCACAAAATCGGTATCTCAGTCTGCAGGCATTTTTGAGAGGATTCAATTCAGATGGCACTGACTCTCAAAACCGTGTTTTATCGAAAAAGGGCACATGAATGTCTTCTTTGCCAATCGCAACAAAGCGAATGGTTATAAATACCTTCCTCTAATGAAAAAATAATCTTGGAACATATATAAATGATGAAAAGAATCTTTGTTTGAGCAAGCAAATGACGTGACAACTGGATGACACATCCATGGGTCCAATTACACCCTATAACCAAAGCTTCCTCGTCTTATCGCCGACCTGCCCCCCACTTGCTGCAATTCCGAGATTCAGCTCCCACCAACCTTCCATCAGCACACGATCCATCGTTGTTTTTTCAGTCCACGACGCACCTAACCAATTTTCCTCCACGAGGCGGCTGCCTGTGAACACCAAGTGTTGCAGCAGCCTGCAAGTACCTACCTTCTGCTGGTCCAAGAAGCCTCACCTGTTCTTCTACGATCTGCTTCATCTCTTCTCTGGACGTCCACAAACGTATGCAATAAATAGTTCGTTTCATAAACGGTATACCTTTCCTGGAGCCAGTTTTGCGACAACGCACCACGCCATTTTCCCCCTTTATCTATATTCATCACCGCAGGTCATCCGTCTCTCCGAACTTTTCTATCACCTACACTTACCTATAAAATATATATAATTTTGCATAGCATGCCGTTAGGTAGGATTCTGCAAATTTCAAACTTTCATTAGGTTTAATAAAGCCTCGTTAAGTAACTTGCCTTCTCATTCCATATTTCATCCTTCTCACTCCATTAAATTTTTATTATCATTCAGCACCTATATTCTCTACAGTCATCAACATTGAGATTTAAAGAATTTGGTTTAGCTTTGTGAGCACCACACTTTCCCTCACAATCTTCGCTTTGGTCGGGGCATCTAATGATATGCAGGTGAGCGAGTATGGACGAGAGTCGGTTTGTTGTGTAACGCGCTGAACAGCTGCATCCAATGCGGACAGAGTCAAGCAGAGTTTGCTCCAGATCTGTCAGGGTATCGTCCTGTCGCCGCTGCCGCAGGGGCGAATCGGGAACGAAATGTCGTCAGGATTTATTGCGGCGAATTCGAAATTAATCTACGAAGGAAAACATCCAACTCCTATTTATGAGGTTGTCAGCAACCGCTTGATGATGCAGGGTGTCAAGATGCACTAACAAGGGGTGGCCACGGGGCTGGACGGCGGATTTTGATTCTACATAAAAGATAAGTCGACAAGTATTTTGCTTCCTCACTACCGGAACGGAATTAAAAAAATGTTGACCTCCGAAATCAAACTTTCCATTTGCTTTTTACGTATCAGAGCTTTCTGAACTATTTTGCTTCCGTGTCTGTCGGTCTGTCTGGATGTCTGTGGGCAATTCCTTGTCCCAGGCAGAACTATATATAGCATTTGATATACGCTATTGTAGATTGCTATAAAAAATACGAGCTCCAGCTGATGACCTAAAAGCTCGATTTTTGGGTAAAAATACCATGTTTTTAGGTGAATAGGTTCACTCCATCAGTTCTTGTTCTCATCCCGTCCGGCTTTCCATGTTTGTATCTGTCCCAGTTTATTGTAGGTATTAAAAAAAAATAAAAATAGTCAGGTATGATTGTTTAATGGTCGACATACCCATCCCCGATCCAATTCTCAGCAACTCCTTGTTTGGTATAGTCCGGGTATCAACCCCCATTCGCTTCCACCTGCACTTACGCGTCCTATTTAACGTTTTCAGATATCAACGGAGCCAAATTATTTAGTATCAGGGATTTTGGAGATTGGATGGCACTCATCATGTCCTAATCTTTCACTGATACATCTGCAGTTGTGGGCCACGATCGACACTTCTCTCGGTTGTCCCAGCGGAGCTTCATAGAGTATTATGTTGTAATGATCGACCCACAAGACTTTATGGTGACGTCATATATCGGGAATAGGGAGGTTGATCACAACGGGTTCTCTTAAATTTTTTTAAATTATCAGGCCTAAGTCTTGCAAATTCATTATGATTCCGTCAAAAATTCCTGCCGTTTCGTCTGAACCGTTTCGAAGTCCTCATGAGCAACAGAAAAATCCCAGTCAACAGCAAAACCCTGGATTGAGCTGCACCTCAGGCCTTCCTGTGTTTTTCGTACACCATGACTAGGATCGGCCCCGACTGACTTCCTAATTCGGCAGGCATTTTATGAATTCGTTCAATAATTGGATCCCGCCAGCTCTGCGACAGATCCGAAGAGTCAGGCCTCATCGAGGTTGTTGTGTTCCAGACAGCCTGTTATTCTTCCACGAACGAGCGAAAGTGACGATTACGTGCCCCCCCAAACCATCGGATCATTAGACGAGCTCCTCTGAGGTACACTTCTGGCCAGGTGAGGCGGCCAACGTTCTCGGGTGATTTGATGTCTATCATGTTTACCTCTTCGGATCTTAATTGAACGTTACTGATGTCATGTTCCTGCGAGAATATCCTCCACGAGATTCCTTGGGGTTCAAAATGGGACATTAAACTCGTTAAATAATAATTTGGATACGGTAGGTTTACAGTTATGAAACTTTGAACACCACACGTGACCACCATTGTATATAGCTAGTATATGAGCATTAAAAAGAAACCGGAGTTAAAGAGACAACGTTGTCTATTTCCACGAAAATAATGAGTTACAAAGTTAAATCGATTTCGACGGTTAGGCCATCATCAGTAACAAACAAGAACTGTGTGTTAGTATTTATGAGCCATGGGATTCTAAAGCTACTCCAGTTACCTACGAGTGCATTTCAGAAGAACAAATTTTTTTTTCAGGCTTTTCGGAAATTCAAACAGATTTTAAGTTTATTATTTTCAATAATGTTCCTTTAGAGTCGAGCACGAAAACTTTGTTTAACCTCCCCTAAAAATTGATGTTTTACATTTCAAGTCAAGAATCCATAACGCTGCGAATTATTACACCAAGGTTTATTATTTTTCTGTATAGCTCCACCAATGATTTACCTACCTGAAATTACCTACCATAATTACCTACCTGCAATTACCTACCATAATGTCACCAGGTTACATTCATTTCTTGCGTATTCATTCATTCAAGTGAAATTTTAATTTTTGGGATTTGTTTCTAAGCTACCGCAGACCTATTTAATTTTTGAAGTAGCTTTATGAAGTTGTGATAGGTACTTTGTACATTTTGGTTTATTATTTTTAAGTCTAGTTGTGCCGGAAGCTTGGAGTTACCGTCAGTATTTTCCGAGTGGTAGAAAATAGGGGTTGACATTTTTAAAACGCCCTAGCTCGAAAACTTACATGTACATGTTTTTCATCGATTTCGAATATAACACAATTTGTAGAGTCGAATGAGACCTCGTGGATCTTTTTAGGACCGCTCGCCCCCTGTGATTACTTAAGAGTTGTACGATAAAAGAGTAGAAACACGAGTGTGAATCGCAATTCATCCCGAATGGGCCAAATCCCCGTTCAAAGATCAGCTGATCGAAAAATGTAACTTTTTCTGGTTTCCATCGGAACGAGTTTCTCGTTTACTTTTATAAGCTTCCTGAGTTACTGAATTACGTTATGGAAGGACCTACAACTCTCGGATAGTAATAAAAGGTTGATAGGTACGTAGTTGTATACCTCGGACTATACCTATGAATAGCTATTAATTATTATTATGTTATTGTAATTGGGCGGAAGCCCGTGTTATAAACAAATAAACTACTCCACCAATTTTTCGTTGAAATGTCTCCTAGATTTGATAGGAGACATCAAATCATCATCATTTTTCCTTATTTTATTGTTACCTATATTATTATATGAAATATAAACCTATTGAATTGAATGATATCTTCTAATGTGATGCTTTTGAACTGAGTTGGTACAAATTATGTATAATTTGATAGATATCTTCTTATGTGAGGCTTCTGAATTGATTTGGTACAAAACATGTATAATTTGATAGATTCTGAAGCAATTTTGTTGCACCGTAAATTTGACATAGGTATATCTGATACTAGTTCTAGGGTTCAGAACTGCTGGTAAATGTTGATGGAACTGACCGGTATATGGACGAAGCTGCCATTGCTGTTGACTGTGGGGCCGTAGGAATAGAGCGGAACTACGGCAACTGAATCGTTCTTGACGACGACCGGACCCCGCGGACCCTGATAAGGATACTGGCCACCACCCGAGGAGTACTGGGTACTCGGCAGAGGGTACGGCGCCGCCTGTCCCTTGGGTAACGGCGGCTCGTCGTCGTCGTAGTCCAGGACGGCGTGGAGCGTCGAGCGTCCGCCCGGCGCGCCGGCGGTGACGCGCGTGTAGAAGGCGGGATATGGAGCCGCCGCCCCTCCCAGGTCACCCGTGTAGTTCCCGAGTGACATGTCACTAGCACAGCACAGTTCGCGGTACTGTTCGGACGCCGCCGGCTCGGGGATGCTGAACTACGTCCGAGGGGTGGGAATCGCTCCAGGTCGGTGGGGACCGGCCGGGACCTTGGAGGACCAGCTGATCCGCGCCTTCCCCGTCATCGTCACGTCGATCTCGCGTTGCGGTTTCAATTAGGTAGGACCGCTCATTCATGAGGCTCCTCCCACTTCAGACTTCACACGTCAATCTAGACCACAACCCTCCCGACGTCAACCGACCACGTGACTGGCCGAAGATTTCGGTGAGATTGACATTTTCGGTGTAAAATCTTAAGGGCGGGATTTATAGACGGTCCTCGAGTTTCAAGGAGACCTTGAGATGGTCTCCTCGAGATTTGGAATCCGGATTCGGCTTGAGGAATCCTCAAAGACCATCTCAAGGTCTCCATGAAACTCGAGGACCGTCTATGAATCACGCCCTTACCTAGCAGGTAACATATTTATGGTGTGTTCGGAATCAGCACAAAAGTCCCTACAAGGATGACTCATACATTTCGATGACCCATGACGTAAATAGAAAACGTCTGCCAAGTACGATGGGCAGTATAGCTGTCTCACTTTCTTAACATTGACGTATTCAATAGGTTTAGTGAACATTTCAGCGAAACCGGTGGAATAGTTCAGGAGTTATGCTTATGACAAAACATTCCTAGTTTGCGCATGCTCTGTAGCTATAATTGATCCAATTCTTGTACGTAGGTAATCATCTTGGAGTCAGCCCCCCGACTACCTTCCGGATTTGAGCGAAATCGGTCCATTAGAGACTGAGAAACGGCAGTTTCGGGAAATTAACAAATAATTAAGAATAATATCACATTTATTTGTACCGTACAACATAATTATATGTACCTGCATATAATTAATTCACGTGTGCGCATGCGCACTTTCTACAACTGGTCCAATGGTGATGGGGGACCGTCTAGGGGCTGACTGCACAATCCCCGAAAATTTCCGTATAGTTTTGCCGGGGACAAGGAATTGACCACAGACAGACCGACGGAACCAAAATGGTTTAGAATGCTCTGACAAGCAGACAGCAAGTGGAAAGTTTGATTTAGGAGAACAAAATTTTTTGTTGTTTGTGGGTAGCCATTATGGGTATACTTTATGGGCTGAGGGTGGAAGAGTTCTCGGCTAGCTTCCGATTTGTAGATTTTCGTTTAGTCCAACATGTTTCGCATCTTCTTTGTTACCTCTTCAGAGATTTAGGGTGCTCGACTGTGCGTTGCCATTGTCGCGACGTTACATATTATATGAACGCTTTGGGCATAGGTAGCTAACATGCACTGCAGCGGGGGTGAAGTGGTGTAAAATCATTTAAAATCGGGTTCATGTTTCATGTAAAAATGGTAAATCGAGCTAAAAAATCCAAAAAAGTTTCAAAATGTCAATAATAATAGAAGGAAGGAATGAGTTCGTTGGCCAGAATTTTTGGAGTACTCTAAGGGTTCGAATTTTGAAAATTTAAAGTCAAAGATCGCTAAAAACGTGTTTTTTTTAGGTTTTCGGTGTAAATTACTATCCTAAACATGGGAACTTATGGGGGATTATGGTATATTCGGAATCAGAAAGAAGGAATTTCCAACGAGAATCACCTTCCAAATCGGTTAAAATGGTTCTTTGAAAATTCGCTCATCAACTCGTGCTGCATGAATGGAACTTTTTAAACCAATTTTTTACCCCTAATTTCAAATTTGAAAAATTTGACCCCTTGGGGTAGGTACTCCAAAAACTGTGGCCAACTAATTCTTTTTTGAAATTATTGACATTTTTAATTTAAAATTTTTTTTTTAGATCGGTTCTAGGGTCAGATATGGTCTGGAGTGACACACATGTATAAATAAATGTATAAATAAATACCCATAATATATTATGAAAGTGTTCAACTTCAGGAATCGATTTAGAATGGTCTGAAACGGATTTTTGGAGAAAACCCAAAAACTTGCATGGAGAAAAAACCAAAAATTTTGAAGCCATTGCAATAGTTTCATTTTCTTCGAAAATTCGCTAAAATATCGGCGTTATTGACTCAAATCCCGCAATCTACTCTTGATTCCGAATGAGAACTGGATTGGCGACCCCAAGATTGACCAACTCACAGCAACATCGTTGCAACCACTGGCGACTCCTCGACCTCCCTCTCTAATTTTCAAAATCCCTCTTATGCTCTACCCCTGACACTCTTACGAATTTTTTCTGAAATTCCAAAACACTCACTAGGAAAAAAAACTACGATAATCTTTTAGTAATAAGCGAATATTCCTCTGGCTCTTTGTCGCAATTTTGAAGACCTTGATTGATGATTCACTCCATAATTCAGATTACTGACTCTCGTCTCGAAGAAACGAGATACAGCAATTAAGTAATTTTGAGGTGGTCTAGCACGGTGTTTAAAGGTCGTTAAGCTCTCGTCTTGCACCACGTTGAACTCACTAACCCACTTCGGGCTATTTCGCTCACCGTTTTTCGAGAGCTTGTGATCTTGACTGTGGAAGAAGTTTAATTAGCGAAAATCTGCGCCTTGCGACAGTTTTTTTCTCGGATGAAACTGGAGGACGGTGGGTTTAGTCAAGGGCGGTAGTTGACCGAAACGTATTTTGCACAGTAAATGTAGGTTGGCGCAGGATCGCCGAGTGAGCTCTTGTCATAACTGAGTCGAATATCTGCGAAAAGGGTGTCATGTTAGGGTAATTGTTAATTTTGAATAATAAATTGTTAGTTATAATCCCTGCAATCTTGAGTAACAGAAAACGTCTCAGGGACGTATCAAACTGGGCACAAACTGATCATAATCTCTCAGTTTTGTAATCTCATTGAGACCATAGCGAGACTTCACAATTTGGATGGTAGGTTGTGAGATGTCTCAGAAATGTCTAAATTTTCAACTTTTGTGGGAAGTGATTTACAACCCCTGTCCATCCATTGTGGCCTAAAAGATCTTGTGGAATGTCTCCGGGCTGCATCAGCCTTCTGAGAAGTGCGACGGCGGTCCGTCCCTTCCTCCATCACTAGCACAAGAGACCAGTTGGAGACCTCTCCACTGTGTACTCACCCTCTATATTGTCCAATTCCATGTACTAATATTACTTTCATGTGAAACATGTAACTTTAACTAATTAGTTGGTGGTCCTGGAATATTTAGAGTGGGGGAGAAAGAATGAATAATCCTCTCCACCTAACAATCATCCCTCTTCTGTTTCTAGCCTTTGTGCGATCCAGTACTTTCTTCTATCATAAAACTTTATCTGCCTTTTCTGGCCATATTGGGATATTGAACTCACGTTGATTTTCAAAGTTTTCAGTTTTCATTTCTCAGTTGTCTTTTTGCTATCAAAGCCAGTGCTCATTTGTTATTTTCCATTTTTCCATAGCCAAGTTACAGGTTTGATTATTTTCTTCTTTTCTATTTTCTAGTTTCCATTTTCGCCTACAGAGAGGAGGCATTTCATTTCGTTCATTTCAATTTTCAAATTACATTTTATTTTCCCATGTTTTTGGATTTTCATTTCATCTTCCTATTTGGTTCTTATCAAGGTATTTTCAGTTTGATTTTAGGTATTCTCATACCATTCAATTTTTTTAAATACCATTTGGTATATTTTGAGCTATAGATTTTGGTTTGGATAACCTAATTGTCCTGGTAGCAGACTGCAAATATTTTTTGGAGTAATAGTTAATTTTAAAATAAGAGTTGCTAGTCTCTCACAGTAGGGTTTATCAAAAACCCTTCTTTCCCAGTTGTTATTTGCTATTTCGGGGTGAATGATAGAGGAAAGGTTGATCGTTATTATGGTTTATTACACAAATATTCTGGAGGTTGAGAGAATGGGAATATTATGTTCTTTGTCCGTAAGTTGTTAGGTTCCACTTGGGGTTCCAATTCATAACGTAAGTGTGCAACTTGTACCTTGAGTGGTCTTCTTGTGATATGTACTGAATTAATTTGCAGCTAAATCCTCGATGGCGGCAAAGGCCCTGTCCAATTTTCGATAGTATCCGATCAGAGAATTTAGCTGTCTCGGTCCTCCAAGCCGCTGTTCTTGGCCCTCCAACTTTCATAAAACCTACTCCTCCATCGTCTGAGGTAGGAGATGATCCTTCTCGGGACCCTGGAAGAGGACGTCTCTGGGATGGCACTGCGGCACTTCAGCGGTAGAGTCGCGTCGTAGACTGTTCGTTCAGCAAGGAATACCATTGTTGTTGTAAATTTATGACGCAATAATACTTTTTTTTTTTTTTTTAGCAAAACAGATAATAGAATAGAATAAAGTTTATTCACAAATAATTTTACAATGACATAAGACAAATGAGTAGGTAACAAATACAATGGTACTCAGGCGCTAAATATTAATTGATTCTGCCTAACGATAGGCTATGCCCGTGTTGTCAGGCAGTCAATTGCCAATTTTATAGTATTCAATCAATATTCGATAAAAGTTCAAAATTCAACCGTTCAATAAAAACTTGAGTTACATGATCACAAAGTTACATGAAGTTACATGTAACTTCAACATGTAACCTGTCAACATTTTTAATTATCACAGGTATATGCTGCCAATTAAGCTATCAATACTCCCCATTCCTCTCCTGACTATCCATGATAAAATTTCAGTTTTGTAATTAGATCTCGTGTAGTTCGTAGGAGATTTCATGTTAGTGCTTATACTCTTGTGGATTATGTATAGTACATAAGATGTACTATGAGTACCTAGTAAGAACCAGCCGGGGTCGAGGGGGAACAATGTTTCCTGCAGACACGAAGCGTGTAAATTAAATAGGTGTCCTTGTCTCGTTTATAATGTTCGGATGTTTGTGATGAAATATTAGCGAAATCTTCACATAGAGTTACCTGAGCAGGTAGCCTTCCCAAATCTCGGACTTCCATCACTTCTGTATAAGAAAAACATCTTTTGCGAGGCTTCATACTACTTTCCTCCCCTATTGAATCCCAAATATGGATATTTCTGGGCTTTTAGCGCAGATTTAGGGCCTCAGGAAATTCCTCTGGAAATTTGGTGCACTGAAAGTGGTTTTCAATAAGTTTAAGAGTTAATTCTATGGATTTCATCAAAATCCCTAGTAATATTTTGGGAGAGATGTTTAAAAATGTGTTAAAACGTCGTTTTTTAACCATTTTGCACAGTTTTCCCCCAGATAATTAATTGATCTGGAGGACTGAAATTCTGGCTGGTTAGTCCTCAAACATGTCTATCGGAACCATTCGAGGATGAGTTCCAGAAATTAGGGTTTCTGCTGATTGCAATACTCCCCTTTCACATTTCAGGTGGGCTGAGGAAAGTAAGAAATTTAGGAGGGCAGACGGCAAACGAACTCACCTACTTGTTATAGAATATAAGAAACCACTTCCTGTGATTTTCCTCATAATGTTTTAGATACTCACTTTATTCATTATCGACATTGTTGATAGAATCGCCAAAGAAAATAGGCACGTCTGCCCTTCTAAGTCGCTACCTACCGCATTACATAATGACCCTCTCACTCAATAGGTCGTGAGTGGGTGTGTCCCGGACTGCTTCTACGACTTCCAAGTCCTTCCTCACTCCGTTACCTGCGAAACTCCAATTACTCCCGAAAAAAATTGCTAGAATCATTAATATAATGTGAAGTTGTAATTTCAAAAATGAATCGCGAGCTGCAGGCAATCGGCATTATTTGGCGCACTATTCGGACGAAAGGAAGTCGTGTCATGGTCTTATTGCGTGGGCGTGTCTCGGGCGAGTCAATTAAAAAAATCTCAGAATCAAGGCTGTTGGTTGTGAGAGTACCTACCATTGAGTTAGATAGGGCATCACTGATCACTGGGTCCCAAATCCGGTATGGCAATAGTTTTGTAGGATACGGAGGGTACCAGCAGGGGGGAAATGGTGTATTAATATACTACCTCAACTCTCAGTATTCCCCAATGCTCACATTTAAATTTTCGTCCACATGTTGATACAGCTAATAATTGAAGGTCAATGGTGATCCTTTTTCTATCTCCTGCTGAAGAGGTGAAACTATACATCCATTCATCTCCCAAGATTTTCGAAAAATGGTCCCGAAATGTAACAGTTTAATGATAAAGAGGACATGTTTGCAGTTTGTAAACTATCCACACCGTTCTCTGCAAAGAGTTTAGAAGAGGAATAGAGGGGGTGTGCGCCAAAACAATAAATTTGATTTTTCCCATCAGTTATAACACTGTCGGGAAAGCAATATCCCATCCACTACCAAACTACGGACTTCATGTTTTGCGGGACAACTCACTGAGGATGGCAACACTGGAACTGGCCATCCAACCTCAGCACTGCACAGTGCACATAGTGCACATCTCTGTTATTCTGTGTCTTCCATCTTTCGCCCCCTACCTTCCTATCGAGCTCTTCCTTCTACATAGAAGTTATGGTGTTTATTCATTCAGTATTTCATTACTGTACATTGTCGACGAGGTATATGTAGAATAAATCTCATTATGGTGTTTGAATAACTAGACTGCCCGATAAACACAAAAACAGATTTTCGGGAAAAAATCTGCCAACAACAGACTTATGGGTAATGCTCATTATTTTACTGATTATGACCTCGGTGTAGTTTCAACTCAGATTATTTTACTTATTATATTGTCTACATTGCGGGTTTAAAATTTTCACTTGTATCACTTCCCAGTAGTTACAAACCTACCCGAACAAAACAAAAAAGAACAAAAAATACACGAGGCACAAGCAACACGAATATAAAAGTTTAGATCTTTACCATTATGCTGTTGTGTCTTGAGTAGTTAACGGTAAGATGATTATCATAAAAAATGCTTATATTAATTTATTTGAATAAAATTAGATTTCGAATTCTTAACAATGGTGGGTTGCAGTATAGAGAAATAATTATATTAAATTTATATAGCCAGGGAATGAATGGGAGATAGCCCAACCAATTTCCAAACACCTGGTCGTATGATATATTGGCACAAGATTAACTTCAAATTTGGCGTCAATTCTACACTAGTGGAATGAATAGTTCAAAGATCTGATAACATTATCAGATAACTAGTAACCAATCAACATTTCAGAAGAAAGAGTTTAAAATTCATATTCGCAAAATGTTTTTTGATAAGCAAACTAAAGTGCTATTTGTCCGTACTTTTTATTGGTCGAAACCGCGATGCTGCTCGAAAATTTTTCTGAAAACTGTATAATTCGGATCCCTTCTCTATTGGCATCTATCTGAGAGCTAAATTCTTTCTTGGTGGAATTTCTACATACTTTTGGAGTTGTACAAATTTTGTCGGGTGTCCATATTTTTGACAGGAAAACGTCAAGTTTAGTGGAGCAATGAAAAGAATGTGGTTCATCCCTTTGTTTTGGGTGGTGTTGTCTTCGATCATCGTTTTCTTCATATTCGTTCAAAAGTTCGGACAAGGGAACCGCCGCCCCTATAAAGTTATCCAATGTTCGTACAATAGTCCAGAGGTAATGACGCTTGATGCTAGGATATAAAAAACTGCTATAATATTAAGATGATTTTTGGTACCTATGTCAATCTATACTCAATTCAAAACCATATTTACATCCATATAGGCTCCAGCCACGTAGGCCTACCTACGCATGTGTATGAGTAGGTGGGCTTGTAGCTAACGTGCTCTTATTCACTAGGTAACGAAAAGTCAGATTTCGAAGCCCAATTTCTGAACAGGATGGTCCATTTTACGTGAACACCCCACTTTTTTCAAAGAAATGATTCACTTATCTGAAGAAGAAAATAGGTCTGCCAAGTAGGTTTCGCACATAGCTTCCTCGACGCATAACATGAGGTATGGATCATTGAAATGACATTTCATTTACACGAAATCAGATGAAAACCGTGAAAGACCCGCCAAATAAATAAATTTTCCAAATTGATTGATTCCCTATTCTTGCGAGCCTTATCTTTGACCAAGCGGCGCACTAATGTAGAAAATTGTTAAGAAATTGATAGAATCGAGAGTAGAAATATCGAAATGGATGGCATAAGTACTCTCCTGTTTCCTTAGAACGTCTTTTGGAGGGTTCCAAGTCAACTACGCTGACTCGAATCCAAAAATGTTTAGTATTGTTATGATTGACGTCACGCAGGATTTCGAGGGGTTCGACAACATTTCCGGGACTCCTGATGGCTGCTTCATCGTCCCCAACGTCGTCCACTTCGTGAGATTTGGAAAACCGGAGTTTTCCTTCGAAGAAGCGGTCTGCGTCATCGCCGCCGCGAAAAACCAGAAACCGGAGGCGATTTACTTCCACATGGACATTCCGAAGTTTCAAGGAAAATACTGGGACGTGATACAGTCGAGTCCTTTCATAAAGGAAGTCAAAATCGTTTACAAACGCTGGGTAATGAGATCAAAGGAAATACTTACGGTATTACTACTTACGATAGTGTTGTTCTACTACACAATTTTTGTTTACTTCTTGACTACTTACAGTGTACAATTAAAACACCAATGAAAATAATATAACGAACGAATAAGGGATTCAAGTGGATAAGGGGATGATGTGAGTAAGCAAAAACAATCAAATTTCAAGGTCATCCGCCACGGCGTTCAGTGTCTACCCCTCCTTCACGACCGTCGAGTAATGCGGGTTTTTTGCATTTTCATGCCTTTGAGTACCACTAGTGGCGTATACAGGTTCTAATAAATTCGTGTCCACAGATAAGTTGGGACAAATTCAGAAATCGATCCTACAGGTAGTTTTCAACGAAAAGGTTTTTTAAACCCCTTGTACTCGTGATGTTTTTTATTTTTAAGACTAAAACAGCTATAGCTCTCTCAACTTACGATGTGAAATTATGAATAAATCTACCAGTAGAAAGAACGTTAAATTTGCTATGATATAAAAATTTCCTAACTAACTTTATCATTTGATTTTCAAGGCTCAAATTTAGCCCAAAGTTAAAACTTCTATTGAGCTGGGCACGCAAAAGGAAAATCTTTCTCCGGATCTCAGCTTTCCGGGGTTCCCAAGTATCGTTTTCCACTGGAGGATTTCAAGCTGGGTCGAATGGTGACACTCCTAAATAATTTTGACTGATCGACTGATCAGTCAATCATCGATCGACTGACAGTACATTCTTCGGACATATAACACCATGCACTTACCAATTTTGGTTTAATACTTTGCCCAATCATGCTAGAGTGTTACTGAATTTTCTCAAAAATATTATTAACCAGTATAAACCTCCACGTTACCATGTATATACATCCTCGTTGCTTAGCAAAATTGGGAGGTAGTGCTAGTATTTCTGAAATATAATATATGAACTATTTTTCTCGAAAAATCAATTTTTCATCAGTTAACATTTGTTTAGGAGCAAACGGATGCGTGCAAGAAAAGTCGAACTTCGGAATATCCTACAAATTTGACGTTTGAGCTACGTTTTCGTGGTAGAAAATTTAATGTCTCTTCCAATGGTATACTTATTTTTAATTTAACGTCTCAAGAAGTTATGGCTGTTTTAGTGACCAGCCTAAGGTCGAAGGAAAAAAACTTAAAAGTGAAAAAACTCACGAAAACTAGCTAGGTGCTACTGTGATGCGCTTGGTCGAATTAGACATAAAATTCCTAGGAAATGACGTCCTATCACCTGACAATATTTCCAGGGTGGCATACACTGACCTTCTCCACTTTGTTTAAGTATGGGGGGGGGGCTAGGGTTTTTGATTAACCCTTCTCAATAGGTAATGTAAACTAGGGCTTTCCACAATAGATCTTTTAGGTCACAGTGGAGGGGTCCTGAAAGTCAGGAACCAAAAAGACCCCCCTACCCGCTAATAAAAAAAAATATATATACAGAAAATAATAAACCGTTGTGTAATAATTTTTAGCGTTTTTTGATTCCGATTCCACCGAGGGTAGCGGAAGCTTTTTTCACTCTGAAAGACGAAAAAACGTTATTCTCCAAAATTGAAATTTCCAGACGCATTCTACGTTTCTGAACAAATTTGTTTAACTAACATATTATTTGTCTAACTAACAAACATCAACATGATCAAGAGTTTTAACTCTAATCTTATTCAAATTTATGTTTTGATATTTGTCTAAACTGACATACATCCACACGATCAAGAGTTTGGAACTTTCATAATTTTTGATTTCAAATTTTCCTGGACGCGAGGAAGCTATGTACCTACCATTTCCACTTGGCAGAGTATTTAAGTTGTGTATCTCACTTGTATAATTGTTGTTAATATTTTTTTCTGAACAGAAATGTCATACAATGGGAAACTCTATCATGATAATTCTGATGAAGTACGGAGGTATCTACTTGGGGAATCAGACCTACGTCATCCGACCCCTCGACGAGTTCAGAAGATTCGAGATGGCTCTAGGCTGGGAATTAAATGGGAACGTTTCTAGTCAGGTGATCATCAAACATTTTCAAGAACCGTTGAATAGCTAACGATCTGATAATTTGAAAGTCGTATAGCGACGGATACGAACTGACGGACGACTACCAGTTCCGTATGAGGGTGCTAAAATCCGAATTTGATGTCCAAAGAGGAAAATTCCTATCCATGCACATATATGGTTGTATAATATACCTCTATGTATATGCAACTAAAAACTGAATGTTGCCAAATATTTTACCAACGTTTTTAACTGATGTGACACTGTCGATGTCTTTCGAGGCGTACAGTTGGAGTCACCCCTCGATGAAATCTTTCTTTGCCAACACCTATTTTCCTTTCCTCGTTTTTTAGGTACATCAAGGCTGTTTAATATAGTTTCAGTAGCCACTTGAGTTTTCTTAATCGCCTCTGTAAAAACGTAGATGTTTGGGAGTGTAGACTCGAAGTGTTTGGCAAATTTTCCGTGGAAGAAGGATTCACACGCGTTATTCGCTCGGAGAGAGTCTGCCGCCCATTGTATCGTCTGTTGAAAAGGAACTTCGGCTTTGACGAACTAGGTAGACAAACGAAGCTGCTGCAGTGGGATAGTGAGCAACACTGTACGCGCGGAACTGGTGTACTACCGAACTGACATATTTGCATGATAACAGACAAATAAAACTATAAACCAGAGACTACACTAACTATAAAACAACAGACAACGACGAGACGATCTGTTGAGGTACGGCAGTTCGCATCCGTGGTTGTCCAACTTAGAATTTATATTTAACTTATTATCATAAGAATATTGTATTTGTGGTACGTTTGCTTCCCTTGAAGAAGAATTAGGTGTATTTTGTAATAATTAGAGATTCTGAGTAGAGTTAGGATGATTATTTTGTGGTGTTCTAAAATTCTCGCAACTTTTCCAAATCTCAAAAAGTTAGAAAAAAAGTAAAACGCTTGTGAAAATTCAAAACATTGGACATTGGGCATTGAGAATAATATTGTCGATACAAAGTAGAGAAATTCTATTTTTGTTCTACTAAAATGCCTGAATACCTGGTCTTGGTCCTCATGAGTAGAGTCCGGATTTTGTATGTTTGGATGTACTATCTTATTTAAGGCGCTAATGCTTATGTAAGTCCATTCCGAGTGTTTTAGGAAATTTACTACTCAAAAAACCGAAGTTTATTTTGCTGTTCGTTCAGGATTGTTTGCATGTTTTTTAAATGTTTTGGAATTTTTACATGATTGAGCATGTTCGCACGATTCATCTCTATTTTGCAATAATATAACGAAGAAAGTATTATGAAATGAGCTGAAATTCGACATTAATTTGGGTTCTTTTAGTGAATGCGAAAATTCCAGTAGGTACCTAGCAGAAATAAGGGTGACAGACCTCACCTTCTCATGATGTCCTGGAATTTCTATTATCCTGGCTCTGACCTAAACTTCTGAATGAGACCAAGACAGTTTGGCTTTACATTCAGTTCTATTCATAGGCAGTAACACAATAAATTATCGGTTAGTACCCTTAGGCTCATGTGATGTGGAAGGATCGTTTTCATCACTAAAAACGTTTTGAGTGGCAAGAGACGGGGTTTCAAAGTTGGGGGCCATGAAAAAATAATGATAATTCTTTGTAATTTCAATAAGTCTGAAGATGTTAGTTTCGATGAATAATCTAAAATTTTAAACTTACGTATTTATCCACCCCTGTATGTATATTTTATTTATATTTCTCATGTGTTTTAGTCGTCATACACTTTTATTCATTTAAGCAAATTCATTTTATGGTGGTAGTTAGAAGAATAAAACATTACTACAATTCAAGGAAGCATGTTTCTCTTAATTCCCCTCACAACCCTATTTAAAGGAAAATTAATTAAATTTAAAAAAGAAGATAATAACTTCCACCTGCATCAAATATTAGCTCTTTAGGTTCACTAATGAGGGGGAAAATGCCAGGCAAAAAAACGTCATGTTTAGCTTGTTGTTTGTATGTATTCAACAACGGCTGGAAGGAATTACCTCATCGTTTAAGTACGCAATATCCCTCATCTCGAGGATAATACTCTGTAAGGGCCGCAATTACGGAAACAAACACCCAAAAATATCAATTTTCCGGGTAACAAAAGTAGTGTGAGGTTCCACACAAGATGTTTCACAAGGATTTTCGCTCAGGTAAACCACTCAAGAAAAATAATTTTTGCTTGAATTCAGTGCATGATAGGGTTTTTTAATGGATGTTTGCATGCATGATTGCCATCAAATGTTTGCATGTCGATCCGGACTCTATTCATGAGATGCCAACCACTTGTGATATCTTACAGGAGTGTCTACAAATCAATGTAATCTTCTCAGTGCATGGTTATTTTTTACTTTGTCTATTAAATGGTCTCAGTGAGAGCTTCCCAAAAAGGTGCATCATGAGGGGTATTTGATGAGCGAAAACGGGTATTGTATTATTTAGATCTTTCTATGTCATCCTACCCAGCCCAGGTGCCCTTCTGGGGTAAGGGAGGGGGGGGGGGGGGGGGGGGGGGGGGGGGGGGGGGGGGGGGGGGCTAGAATTTACTATGTAATTTGTTTGTGGACAAACTTGGCGGAATTTTGGGCTGAAAATTGGCAACAAAAACGTTTTTTTAGGGTGCTAAATCCGAATTTGAGGTTTTAAAAGTAGTTCCTTCCTAGGTAAATAGTTCTTGTAATGAGATATTGAAAGAGCTCTTTGGATTCTATCCGTTGTAGATAATCGTCGCTAATAAAAACGCTCGTTTCCTGAGGGAATGGTCTTCGACTCACGACGATGACAGCGATAATTATGAAGAGGTCTTGTCGAAACGCCCAGAGCTGGTTCACCGGGTCAAACGACGGTTTGGGGAACGAGAAGTTGCCGACATGTTGTACCTCGAATACCGCGATGATCCGTGGGAGGACCATTACGTCATAAATCTGTCACCTGAAGCCACTCTCCCCGTCGTCTTCAACGAGGACACCATCGGCAAATACTTGTGCAACTTCCAACGTATGGTTTACAACGTCTACCCCTTCAAAAGAGGAGGATAAAAAAATAAGTAAACGAAAATGATCTACAACCATGCACAATTCCATGAAATCCTATATATACTACGGTTATTGTAATATTGGGGTGAAAATCTGCTGCATCACTAATATACTGATTTTGTTCTCAGAATTAAAATTGATGGGAACGGTATATTAATCGAGGCCTCATTCAAAGGGCCATAATATACAGTCAGAGGGTCAGGGGGATAACAGTAAAAAGTACCTACCTAGGCCCTCGCACCAACACAAAGTAATCGAAAAAAAGTTCCATTCATGCAGCATGAGTTGGTGAGCGAATTTTCAAAGAATAATTTTAACCGATTTTGTGGGTGATTCTTATAGGAAATTTCACGTTGATTCAGAATATACCATACGTTCCTGTGTTTAGGATGGTATTTCACACAAAAACCTCAAAAAACAAGTTTTTGGGCGATTTTTGAAACTAAATTTTCAAAATTTGACCCCTTGGAGTATCCAAAAATTCTGGCCAACGAATTCAGCCTTCACATTTATTGTTCACATTTAAAATTTTTTTTGGATTTTTTATCTCGATCCCTCGGGCAGATATCGTCTGGAGTGACACACATATATATAAATAAATATATATAGACATATGAAAAAAGTGTTAAATTTCAGGAATCGTTTTAGAATGGTCTGAAACGGATTTCCATGAAGAAAATTGTCAAAAATTTGCATTACAAAAATTTTGAAGCCATTGCAATAGCTTCATTTTCTTCGAAAATTCGCTAATGTATGTTTTATTGTAACGGCCCTCGTACTTACCTCTGCCCTCGTACCCACCAACACAAAGTAATAATTGGAAAATTTATGTCATATTGTAACTAGTTGAATTATTTTAGATAATCTGGCTAAGGTTTGGAGGTGAAGACAAAATACCTACATCTTCTTCATGATAGATTTCAATTATAGCCAGGACTTCGGCTTCAATGGTACAGACTGATGAAGTCGAGTCTCCCATTACCTCATTATTATGGGAGTATCATAAGAGTTTTCTTTCGAACGTGCTGCATTGAACGGATGTGCTTTGATATTGGAGGGGGGGGGGGGGGATACTTTTGCTCTAATAAATGGTAAAATGTGCTAGAGGGGCAATTTTGCTGGATCTCGTGCAGCTGTCAGTAGTGTCGTTCCACCTTATACCTACATTTCGTTCTTGCAAATTGTGGCCTTTATGAGAGTAAAAATGCCCTTCTCCCAACATCATATTGTTTCAAAATACACACTACGTAAGCAAGAATATCTCAAGAATGGGAGACTGCTGCTAAAAATGACCTGACATTCGTAATAATGCCTCTGAATTACTTTTGAGGCTAATTTATTAAAAGCTAAAGTCTGACTAAAGCTAACATAAGGAGTGGCCGTATTTGGTCCTCTCCATCAACCCGAAGAGATTCACCCAAATTACGGTTCCACCCCTGCCAGCTAGGTACATTTTTGGTAGGTTTCGCCCCAAAGAGCCCTGAGAAGAATATTTAAATCGTGAAGATGTAACACCGTTACCTACTCTAACGACATACTTGTTTATTTTGACAATCCATGCAAATCGCTGTTGTTCCACCGGTCGCTCTTTCATATTTGAAAGAACCTAATGAGCTGGCTATTGGCCTCGGGGACAACGCAGGCAATTAGAGGGGTATTAGAAATCCCTAAAAATAGGATCCTGGCTTTTACTGCCGATTATTGAGGTTACTTCCGTGTCTATATTACCCATTTCGATTTATCTTGCCGTTACCTATACTACAACGCACTTGACTAGGGGAGAGAATGAGGGCAATTATGTTTAATTCTCTGGCATTTGAAATTTATGAATTAGAGTCTCTCTGCCATTATCACATATTCTAATGATTTCTAATGTCACCATGACCAACTCTTCAAACAATTTTGTGCAACTCATGCCTAATGTATACTGCTAGCTGGTTGGGTTAAAAATATTCAAAGCCTACTATCAGTATATTAGAAAATCATTCGATCAATCTATTGGTAAAATTAGCCAAAATTTGGGTGTAGCAACTCACTGTACAGCATACAGTAAAAAACCAATTTGTCAAGTGGCACATAGTTTACTTTAATTTATGATTGCGTTCGTAATTGAAATGCAGTTATAAAAAGTCCCATTCATGCAGCATGAGTTGATGAGCGAA
>JAEMON010000002.1:20696789-20707950 GCA_030264115.1 Lygus lineolaris | reverse complement strand
TGCAATAGCTTCATTTTCTTCGAAAATTCGCTAAAATCTGTGTTAGGCAGGTATCTACTACTGGACTGGAACCACCAGTCAAGTTCCATATCGGGTAAACTCCTTGTAAGCTTGTTCCCTCATACGGTCAAAATTTGAACGTTATTGGATCATTGGGCCGTAAGAAATCAGTAGTTGACAGGAATTCACTTTCGTGCTTGCGTGATAAGCTACCCCTGACTCGATCAAGATGAAATTCATAGGAGACCATCTTCAGCCTAACCCTGAAGCTCCCTAAAAATGCTCTAACTTACACGAATCCAGAAAATGTCATTGGAATCATAAAAAATAAGATGTCGATGTCATGATTTTGTTGTCAAGGATTTGTTTGGAGTAAGTACCTACCTAACATTACCTATTACAAACAAACAAAAATAGGTACCTACCCGTTGTAATGAATACGCATAGTCCTCTATCAATCAAGCAAATGAGTCCTAAAAAAATAACCACACCATAACGATCAATTTATTGGGAAACGAATGGTCCTCCATATTTCGGTGCTTTGTGAACAATGAGCCTTTCGCTGTTAGGAATAGAGGAAAGAGGAAGTCTGGGAACTCCACCATTGTCTATTTCCAGGTGCTCGCTGAGCATTTTGCTACCAGCCTAATCATATCAGTTTGGGCGTGATGGAGCAACATACAGGACGACAGGCAAGAATACCATGCGTAGAGGACCACTTAGGGCCTGACAGCATATTCTCTGAAAATTTCATTGACATCAGATGAAAATGGTGGAACTAATGCGTTTGGCAAGAATTTGCGGATTACAAATAGGCACCGAAAAAATACGAGTGGACATTTTACTTCGGAGGGAAAACCTCACAATGACTGCTCCTACGTGTCAATTGTATACTAAGCCGCCACACATGTAGGTATTCGTTTTGCGGTTAACCACCTCAAGGCGTTTCGAATTGACTCTGCAGTCTTCAAATTTGTCTTCCCTCATTTCCCTAAGTCAGTTAGTGAATTGGATAAAAAAATTGTTGGCAACCGATATTATAATAGTTCTTTCTTCATGAATTAAGGTATCTACCATGGAATACATCCTAGGTTTACATGGACTTCCACTTCTATTTTCGGTCTTGAATTGTCCGTTCGAAAAAGTCCAACAAAATGTTGCTGTCCAAAATCGAAATGTCCACTTGATTTTTAAGTTTAAATGCTTTCTGAGCAGTAATTTTGGTTTCAGACATGTGGTCATTTAGATAACACGAAATCATGGTCCGATCTTGATTACATTTTCCGGGAATGAGCGAGTTAGCCCCTACAGTCCGAAATTAATTTCGTCGCCATCGGACCTATGGCAGCGTGACGTATTCGTAAACGTGAATTTCATGAAACACCGATTTCCCTCAAATTTCGAAGGTAGTTGAGGGTTGGGTTCAGAATGACGCATACGAAATTAAGTTCATCGCAATCAAATCAGTGGGAGCCACAGCGCATGCAAAAATAGGGTGAGGCGTTTCTTAGCTTCTTCGAAATGAACTATCTCTTCAAAAATGAAACGCCTTACAAGATATCTAGGGCGTTTTAGTTCCAAAAACATAGCGAAAGAGCGGACCAAAATGCCTCAGATATAATAATTGATGAAATGATCGATTTTCCCAGTTGTTTTATTGCACTAAACCAATAATAACTATTGAAGTTACTTTTACTACCAAAACGTTCGGTCCTAGGAATGATCTGGAGTCAACTCACAGCAAAAAGTTCATCTGGAAAACTTTGAAGCTGATTTATGAAAATATCATTTTTCGAGGAGAGGCGTTCTTCCTTCTAACGCTAGTATAAAGTACCTAGTTTATTTGTATAATAAAGTTATCAATAACAAAAAACACATATAAATTGTTTGCATTTGGTCATTGTTATATTGTTACATTTTGGTCATTGATACATGTTTGCATTTGGTCATTGTTTGTTTTGGTCATTGTTACATTTGCATTGTTACATTTTTGGTCATTGTTACATTGTTTGCATTTGGTCATTTTTACATTGTTACATCATCTGTTATTTAGTGTAGTTGCAATAAAATAATTATGGTGGTTTATAGTTTAGGCGTGAGATTTCCAAGTGTCCGTGACGAGATACATGTCCTAAACCCATAGTAAAGCCCATGTGGTTGACCCATAAAAAATGTTGTGCCATTGAGGGTGGGGGTTCACGAGTTGTAGTTGTAGGATCGCAGAAAAATTGTCCAAAATTATGATCTTAGGTCGTTTTAAAAAAGGCTAATGCTTGTTAAATAGGTAAGTGCGAAAATGAGGTTCCGACAGGCGGGCTTAGATTCAAAAAACTACAAAAGAAATTAAAAAACAACCAAAAACTAAAAAAATATTTCTTAAAATTGACATAATATGTGGTGAAACCGAAGTTTGAAACATTAGGTTGACTGTAAAATTGGCGAGAGGATTACGTGACGTCATAGGTTGTGGTTGGTGGGTGACGTCATAAGTTACGAATTTAAGGCACTCGTTTTCGCATCATATAACCCCCCCGTTTATAGCACCTTTTTGGGAAGCTCTCAATGAAATCTTTCAGTTAAACGCTTAAAATGGAATAGCCCATTCTAAACTCAATATATATGGTTACTCAATGAGTAATATAATCATTGATCATGAGTGTAGTGCACTGATTACTCGTCATATTATATCCGAACGTTATCGATGTAAAATATCTTGTACGATTTAGCGCGAGTCAGGTTTTAATGGTTTGTTGCTCACAAGTTAATCAAACCAATTGTTTAGTAGCCAGTTCCGAAAACCACATTAGGGAACTCCCAGCCGAACAGAAACCAAGAAACTCACTATCAGTCAGGGTGCCAACGTATTCTATTGGTATTAGTTTGTTTATTTTCTCACATCCTCTGCAACTTCAATGCGTTGCCCCTGCGGTTGATCGTACACTAATCCGCAATACGTAAGTGTGTTCTCGTTGTGCCACTAATAACCATCAGGCGTTATTTTTGTTATAGATTCTGTGGTATTGCTTGGCAATGTTGAGCTGCTTAGTCCATAATAATAAATTGTTGATAACCAATGATTCAGAAAAGTAAGAATTCGAAGATCAATTAATAATCTGTAAGGTGTTTGGCTTTGAATACGCTATACGAAATTTAATTCAAGATTTCACCAACATATCGATAGTTCGACTTCTGTTAGTGGACTTTATAGTTTAATCAACACTAGTTTACATTGATTGCTACCTTCTTCTAATACGTCATTTCTACCCATAATAATATGAATGTAAAATTTATGATTCAAAATAATTAAATATCTTACTTAAAAATCTAAATTTTCACTCACATATCTGTTGGTCTGTGTTTGTCCGTAGATTCTTGTGAGGCTCTAAGATCCACAATTTGCATAGAATTTCAATGCAATTTTCTGGGATAGGTATTGTGAGATAGCCTCTGGATGGCAGTATTGGGCAGAATTTACATAGGAATTTAATTCCGAATAATTTATTCGTTATTCGAAGCTGCGAATAACATTCCTCATTTTGCTTCCTCACTACCGAAGGTCCCATGATTCCCATGTATTCGTGCAAGTAAAAAAAAAAAAAAAACATTCGTTAATAACAATCCATAATTACAATTTCTATTTTCGTTTTGCATTTCAAAGGTTTCTGAACAATTCTGACTAACTGTCGGTATTCCTTGTCCGATGCAGGCAAAAATATTAAATTATGATCCGATTTTGATGAAATTTTTAGGGATTGTGCGGGGCAGTCCCTAGACGGTCCCCTATCAATTTAATCACCGTCGGATCAATAGCAGAGTGTGAGCATGCGCAAAAGTGAATATCCTGAAAAAAAAGGTTTCTGGAAAAATAATAATGGTCCCTAATGGACCGATTTTGCTCAAATTCGTGGGGATGACTCAAAGACGAGTGCCTATGAATTTCGTTACAATTGGATCATTAATAACTAGGTACGTTCTGTCCATTCGCAAATTTGTTGTAATAGGCATAAGCATAACTCCGAAACTACTCGTATTCTAATGATTGCGATGCAATTTTCACTGGTTCCCTTGTGGCTTTCCCTGGTTCTATTCATCCATGTTACAAAAGTAGGAAAGTTGCTATACTGCACATCACCCAACTTGGCAGAATTTTTTTATTCGAAAACAATTATTCAAATTCAAATAAATGAGTGATACAATAAACCCCATGTTCAGTATCGTTTTAGGAGGGAATTGACCCTCTGAATCGATTGCATCTAGACCTCCAAATCGAAGGGAATCCACTCAAATTTGAAGGGTAGTTCAAGGCTAGAATTCATCCACAATGAGATATGAGAATAACAGTAGCCAAGGAGCAAAGCTTATAAAATAAAACTTATAAAATTCAACATAGAGAGATAATTCTCAATTGTGTCAGTTAAGAAAAAAATATTAACACGAATTTGTTCTAAGAAGTTGTGTTCCACATCCACACTTGGCGGACACCTTTTTCCTGTTGTTACAATAAGATATATTATGATAATGTTATAATATAGGTGATATGAGCCTTTGTCCCTCGTGAATTTACCCATTTCCTGTATCTTCATTAGTTATGTCTAGCCCTCCTTATTAAGGGTTTTGAACGCTTTTGTTGCACCGAATCTGACGTAATTTCGTTCTAAAAACGATTGAGAGCGTGGGGAAAAAACCTTAACTTGGAACCTGCCTATAAGATTTAGATGTTGTACATAAATACAGGCCATAAGGTGGAATAAACCGGTTCCCGTGAGACCACTGGAGTTAAGCTATCAGTGGTGTGGTTACTACCTACTTGGATGGGCGACCGCTTCTGTGACTTGGACCACACATCTCCGTATTTTTGCGTCGGGCCGTAGGCGGTCCTCTCTTTATTCGATCCTCCCTTTGGAGGACAGCTGTAATGACGTCCGCGACGTCGGGAGCGGCAGACGGACGAAAATCCAGCCTGAAGTGGTTGTTTATGTAACTTTTTTTCCACAACTTTACATAAAATACAAGAATATATTAATTAATTATTTTATTCTGCAACTATAGTAGACTTAGCTGGTTATTGAAAAAACGCTGCAAATTATCACACAACGGTTTATTATTTTCTGTATAGATCGCCCATCTACAAAGATCCTAGTGTCATAAAATACCCACCTACCGAGAGGTTCACAATCATCTCTTGGCGACAATGAGTAGGTACCTTATTGTAATTATTATTATCGGGGAGTTGTATAATTCATTCTTAATGAAATTCAGTAACTAAGGAAGCTTCTGAAAGTAAACAACAAATTTGGTTCGGTGGAATCGAAAGAAAGTTGCATTTGGACAGCTGATAATTTTGAACGAAGATTTTGCCTACTCGGGAAGAATTACAATACACACTCGTGTTTCTGCTCTTTTTTTCGTTCAACCCTCAAGTCCTTACAGGGAGCGAACGGTTGGTCCTAAAACACTCCGCAAGGTCTCATTCGAAGCTAAAAATTGTGTTCTATTTTAAATCGATGGCAAAAATATACCTTCCTATTTGACATTTTCGAGTTAGGGCGTTTCGAAAATGCCATCCCCTATTTTCTACCCCTTAGAGAAGACTGACGGTAACGTCAAGCTTCGCGACACAACTAGACCCCGAACGGGGCCGGTATACCAAATTTCAAAGGTCTCATTCGACGCTAAAAATTGTGTTCTATTTTAAATCGATGGCAAAAATATACCTTCCTATTTGATATTTTCGAGTTAGGGCGTTTCGAAAATGTCATCCCCTATTTTCTACCCCTTAGAGAAGACTGACGGTAACGCCAAGCTTCGCGACACAACTAGACCCCGAACGGGGCCGGTATACCAAATTTCATTAATTTTGGTCCATGGTAAGTAAGGAAAGGGCCGCATACGGCGGACGGCGAACGACGAACGGACGGATTTTTTTTATTTCAACTTTTGGATTCTACGTATCTTGAAACGTAAAACCTCAAATTTTGAGGGGGGTTAAACATTTTTTTTCGTGCTCGATTACAAAGGTTCATTGTTGAAAATAATAAACCAAAACCGGTCCATTTAGGGTTTGGAGATCGGGAGTTCACCTCCCTTCAAGCGATTTCAAGAGACTGGAAAGTCGATTGTCTTAATACAGATTTAGCCTCATTGCCGCGATATCAGCGCCGTTTATGGTGGAGACGCCTCAAGCCAAAACTTCGCTCATCTTTCTCCAAACGGTGCGACGCCTCACAAAAGACCCGGCGACAAGGCCTCGTAAATCCATCAGACCCGAATCCGAAGGAGATACGACCCTTCCGAAATTTGCATAATTCCCTAGTAAACCGATCGTACGGGCCTACATGCACTTCCTTCCCACCCACACCTGCGAATCTGATCCTGCAGCGCCCTGTAATCTCCATAATTTTCTATTATTTCTTACACGGTTATTTACAGTCGACATCTGTCCTGGAAAGAGCGAGCTGTCATATGCTATGAAATGATTCAGTGTGAAACTATTATAGATAACATGGAAAATCTTCAACTTTGCACCTTACCTGACTGTGAGCCAAGTTTTCTGAACTGAAACGTCACAAAAAGCAAAATGAACTGTGTTGTTCCTATTTACTTTTGCTGGCCGCATCCCAACCAGCCAACTAGGTGACTCCATTACCAAGGCCGTCAAGAGAAAATCCGGGCCCGGGGGGGACTTATTTATTTTTTTAAATAAATAAGTTGAACTTTTTAAATATATCATATTGGGAACCTAAGTAAATAAATTAGGAATAGGTAAAAGGTGGATAACATACTCGTACAGGGTGTATCGAATAAGTCTCCTAACATTTTTTTTACTCCGCTTAAAAACCGACTTTTTTCGATTTTTTGAGATATTCTCGTGTTTTTGACCTTAAGTTACTAGGTTAACCATACCTAACGTCCTTAGTTTAGTAATTGAGGATATATAAAATTTGAGGATACCGTTGGAAAGAGCGTTAAATTTCCCATCTCCCTAGTGCTTTATAAAAAATTTTACAGTAGATTCAATGGGCAAGAAATTGAACTGAAATGATAGTTTTGTCAAATTTCTTAGCTTAGCTCAGCAAATCTTAGCTTTTCAATAGGTTGGTTAGTTTTTATTTTACTGTAGGAATTGTGGGAGAAATTCAAGTTTGAATGCAAACAAATGTCGGTTTTTTTCGAGGAAATCGAGTGTTAGAGTGTTTACGACTTGACCATGGTTAGAAGAGTTTGGTATCGATTTCGATGTAATTTTTCACGCTGAATCGGATGTTGACACTCCAGATTCATTCTGACTGTTGAAGAATTGATTTTTCAAGAAAAATGGTACATTTTTGGACATACCAGCACATTAATGCAACCCATTTTTTGCTGATTGATTAGCAAAATACAAGTTGGACTGCTCAGAGTGCTCAGTTGAACACCGTGTGCAGAATGGGGAGGGGGGGTGATGGTAATAATTTTGAGAATGTTGATGCTCAGATGATTGGCCTCTCAAGAAGGCCTTATTTACGCAGTAATTTTTTCAAATGATTTATTATTATTAGCTTTTTAAATGATTATTTCTTTAATTTTATTATTATCCTTTTTTTTCTTCCTCAAATCCGGGCACCCTCACGAAGGCCGGGCCCGGGGAAAACGTGTCCAGTTCCCCCCTCTCTCGACAGCGCTGTCCATTACCAAAAACTTATCGTGTAGCTATAATAAATAAATGTAGGTTGTAGAGAGGCAAGGTTGGTTGGTCGGTTAGACACACTTAGTCGGTTTAGACACTTCTTTTCTAAGGCCGCGGGAGCCAAAGTGACATATGACTACTATTGCATGAAATGTTTCGCTGTTGAATGATTATCATATGCATGGCTCCAATCTAACATATTCCAGTAAGAAGTTATAATTTATGTAATTTTCGTTAAAGGCGAAAAATAACATGCCGAACCTTTTTGAGTGCAAAGGCAACTGAAGAGCTACTGACTAGTCCAGAAGGGCTGAAAAGCTGGCCTTCTGTTCATTGAAACCCCTTCCGCCACAATGTCCAAACCGACCCCTTTTTATCTGTTGTATCAAAATAACTTGAGTTATACTATTTCCCAAGGGCCCGCCATCTATTTTGAACTGCAGGGTTAACTGTAATTATAGCGTGACGGCTCCCGGGTTGGTTCTGTCAGTACCCGAGAAAAAATAACGAATCCCCGTTTAATACAGCGCCTTCTAGATTACGTGTTAAACGGCTGAGAATTTGTTTTCGAAAGGAGCCGCCGCCGATCGATCATCGAGCGCGAAAATTAGAGAAACGTCGAGCTTCTCGGGGATTGACGTCTACCCGCTGCGCAAAGGCCAGAGCCTGGCCTGGAAACTGTTAAAACGCTGATCCTGATTCTCACTCTATGGAAGTGGCTCGTGAGACGGGTACTGAATGAGAAAACCACACGTCAGAAGTCACTAAATTGGTTCAGCCGAGCTCGACTGAGCCACTCAAATATTGACAAATTACCCCGTATTAAAGAAAACTTACAGACGTCTAAAAGCAAATTCAAGCTAATCTCGAATATACCACTTTTGTGAGTTTTATAGGGTTGATGGTTTGGTACGACCATTTTCCGTTTTGGGACTTTTGTGTTTGGAGTTTTCATTACATTTATTTCATACTCAGGTACATATTATGTTTCGGTGGTGCTCTACCACTTTCTTCAGCCTTGAACTGTATTCTTCATTGACAGATGGGGCTCATTCCACTCTTCCCTGAATTTTATCTATATGCACCATATACCCATTGTGATAAGTTTTTATTCCTTTAATTTCCTCTCCTACCTTCTATCATACCTACGAACAGTTTAGATCATAATTCCATCTTTCTCTCCATTATTTCACTGTTATTTGTTGTAGAAAATTACGTGAGGTATTTTCACTAATTCAATTTTGTATCTCCCTCTTCAACCAGGGATTTTTCTGCCACAGTGGAAGAACCACTACTTACCAATGCCCTTGAATTACTAAAAATACATAACATAATGTTCCACAACAAATAACAATGAAATAAAGGAGAAAAAGATGAAATTAATATGGTATAAACAGTTCGTGGGTATGAAGGATGGAAGGAGAGGAAATGAAAGGAACAAAAACTTAGCATAAATCGTACAATGGGTATACATCATGGTGCATACATAGATAAAAGTCAGAGAGGAGTGGGATGAGCCCATCTAACAAAAAAGAATACAGTTTAAGGCCGAAGAAAGTGGCAAAACACTACTGAAACATATGTACCTGGGAATGAAATTAATATAATGAAGACTCCAAACACAAAAGTTCACTTTTTTGAGGGTTCGCAGTTTATTCTCTTTCAAATTTCCCCGGCCCTCAAGGGTGCAAAGACAAGTATATTATTGACGTATAGGGGTTGTGTGCATGGGCATATACAGGGTGGTGCAAGGGGGGTGGGGGAGGGGGAGGGGAGGATTTTTGGGAACACGAAAATCAAAAAATGAGGTCGAACTAATAAGAGACACCACAATAAATGTGCAGGGACAATGTATTTTAATGGAAACATGTTATTTTACAGTATCAGACTTCCTCTGTGAGCCGTTTAGAGAAGAGTGGGATGACAGATTAAGGCTGAAGAATTTTCCAGTGGTTATATTTGGCAAAAATGAGCAAAATAGTTGGAAATTTTGGCAGCGGATGAATTAAAATACCCGTCACCCAAAAATAATATACCATGGTGCTGGTACCTACTTCTCCAGTATAAATTAATGTCTGATATTTATAAGATGTTGACATTGTTTAAAGTATCAATAATATCAAATATCATTTAGTAACAATCATCATTGAGCGATATCGAAGTGATCAGAAATAATATAATTAAATACGCTTGATACAAAATATTTTGTGTCAAAATATCGGGAGTATCAAGGGTTTTTCGTGATTTGTTAGATCATTCTTATCTGTAAATTCCAATAGGTTTTTTTAAAATCTTTTAATTTTTTTGCAATTCAAAAAATTGTGTAAGTAAATCAATTTACTTTTTTTCTTTTTTAAATATTGCGTCACTGAAGTTCTGCAGATACCTCCTTCCCACTACTTCCTCCCGTCTTTCCTCCCTGTATCTGTGACGTCATATAGCTCCCCTGGTTTGTACCCATAGTAGGCATTGGTATTGACAGTAACCATTATTCTTACCATGTAAAAGCTGTTAAAAAATGGAATCACCGAAAAATTTGAGTCGAAGCAGAGGTCTTGAAACTGATAAATAACGGCTGATCCATTAGATTTTTATTAAGTTTTCAACTTCGTTAGGAGAATTTCCGAGAGAAAAAAGCTCCATTGGATATCGCGTTTCTGTAGGTAATTAAGACAAGCGTTCGGCCGCTTTGCAGAACGACCTGGTATTAATCTTCGTTTTCCAATTAATTAGGAGCAAAAAGGCGTGGACGAGCGGAGAATTCGCTCAAGAGCTTCCGTTCGAAAAATTTCAATTTGGAACGAGCAAACTGGGTAACATGAGTTCTTAGAAGAGAGGGAATCGTGGTGGAAGGAGGGGTCGTGTTATTAATTTAGATGATGAATGTTGTCCTGGGCGGGGAATTTGCTCCTCGAATTTTAAACAGCGGATTTTAACGGAGGCCGCATTACGAGGACATGATAAAACGTCGGTTTTCGAGAAATGGGGACCACTTAAGCCCTGGGGGTCGAGTTTCGGATATTGATAAGGTGACGTGACGGGGGTTCGGGATCAATTTTCATTAAATGGACTGGCGAGTCGAGTCATTTTAAAAGACACGACAATCTTAGATTAATCAAGTTAAGGTAACAAACGTACGCTGAGGGTGTTCAAGTGTACTGAATAATAACAAATTACGTCGAGAACAGGTTCAGTAACTTATTTGCAACATGATGCAACGATAGTCTTTGTTTAAAAATAGATAGAATTTTACTCCCGTCTTGTTAGGGAAGCTTTTAGAAGTCGGAAAAACGTTGAAGATCATCTGCATCAAAATCTATACACGCCAACTAGGCACATTTACACCCCGAATAGAACCGGTATAGGTACCAAATTTCATTAATTTTGGTCCATGGTAACTAAGAAAAGTGCCGCATACGGCGTACGGCGGATGGAAGGATTTTCGTTAATTCGATTTTGGTTCATTATTTTCAATGATGAACCTTTGGAATCGAG
>JAEMON010000002.1:20661108-20684660 GCA_030264115.1 Lygus lineolaris | reverse complement strand
AAAAAAAAAAAAAAAAATTAAGAGCCAGTTTGTGTCATAATAACTGCAGTTATTATAACAGTTTATACAGTTATTATAACAGTTATTATACAGTTTTGTACACTTACTACAAAAAGTGCAAACAGATATAAGGGCAGGTTATAAGGTGAAAAAAATGTTGATAAGGTCGAACTTGATCCTCCAACTCCTGGATTTCAGCCCAGCGCTCTGACCATCAACAGAGCTCAGTTTAGGTAGATTCGTGATCTAGATTTATCTACTTTATATGTGGAAGAACACAGAGGTATTTATTAAATTCCATGGATGCAGCACATTCCTCGCTCCAACTTGTACGGTGAAATATAATTGCAATTTCAAGCTTGATTGCAGCCTCCAATTCGTCGATGTTTTTGGGCTTATTCAGGCACACTTTGGATTTCTAATACAAACAAATAATTTGCTCACTGCCAGTGTAGGAGGATTAACTCTAAACCTATCAACGGCCAGTAATGAGGCCGAACTCGGGTGAAAGGTAGCGATACCAGGATTTGGTATAGGGCAAGGCACTGTGTGTAGATGGGACGTTCAATTATTGTGCCAAACATTTCACTCAGACGTTCACAGTTCATACATTTATGTGAGAATGGCCTCTACATTTCTTTGGCATTTTTTTCTTATTATAGTAGAAGGATACGACTTATCAAACGGCATTCAGTACTTGCGTCGGAAGAAATGTCCCACTTCAGCTTGTACCGCTGATTTGGACGTAAGGTACGTTCACAAGAAGAGGTTACTCGAACGTGAGTTCAGGCGGGGTATCAAGAGGTACACATGAGATGAGGGTTGGAGAATCCACACAATCAAAAGCAGCAGTTTATGGAATAACATCTTCGATCACTGAGCCCCGTAGTCCGGCATCGCTCATTAATGCATCATAGCTCGACTATTCTTGGGGAATATGAAGCTCAAAAACGCAATGGTTGTAACAAAGGTTTCTAATTGTGGATTCTTTCCTATTATTTGATGTTGTATTTGTAAGCGTTCAAATGCAATTTTCTCCCTTAATCAGTGCAATAAAACTAAATTATTACACCGTTGAAAAACTGAGATCTTGAGGTTTTTTTTCTGTTGCGTGCTAGTAAAATAGTATTGGAAAAATAAAGTATAGTGTAGGTTAGTAATAAAAAAGTTGAAATTCAGGAAATCCTCAAAATTTGAACTTTAGGGAAAGTTTCGAACGATGAAAATCTACACTTTAAGACAGTGTACCTTTCACATAAGAAATTCTACGATCTTTCCAACGGTATATTTATTTCTAATTTCGCATAGTAAGTTGGGGGAGTTATGGCTGTTTTAGTGATATAAGGTCGAAAGAAGACAACAAAATCTTATAAGTGAAAACACCCACGAAAACTCTAGGAAGAACTTTTTGTTGGAAATAAGTTGTAGAATTGATTCCTGAAGTCGTCTACCCCTGTCCACTTATTTTTACGATTGCTTTTCTTACGATTACGATTTTAATAATATAATATATACCTACTTATTATCATATTATTATAATATTAATTTTTCATTATTATATTATTTTATTGTAATAGGTATATTATTATTTTTAATAATGGACCTTTGGAATTGAGTAAGAAAGAAAGATTTTTAACCCCCTCAAATTTGATGTTTCACATTTCAAGGTGATCAAATGCAACTTTTACTGGTTTCCACCGAATAGTGTCTTTACTTTTATAAGCTTCGTTAGTTACTCAATAACGTTATAAAAGGCCTGCAACACTCTCTTGGGTACCTAATAACAATAAATTACAGGTATGTAGATACTCATTGTACCTACTCGTCGAATTGTGAACCTCGCGTTATAATTAAGGTAGGTACATACTTACAATATACAAATAGGATCTTTACAGATTGTGTAATAATTTGCAGCGTTTTTATATTGTAATATTCTGCCTTACATATAAATTACCGCAGTCAAGTCCTTGCAATGCTGATAAAAGATTCATCCTCGGGCCAGTTTATGTCAACAGCAACGGACCTGGAGAACTCCCTCCCCATGGCGCGGCTGTCACCTTTCAAAAGCCCTTTGGCCTGAAGAAAATGTAAAAGACTGCCGGAGGTTGCCGCCTGGACCTGGAGCTCTTGTCAGGAGCGTTTTGAGACTCCTGCGGCACCCCATCACAGATCTCCCAAGAACCCACTGACAGACGGAACACATGTCCAGACATGTCCCGCTATGGCCCGGCGGGTCCCTTCTTCATTCCTAATCCGGATCCGGAGGCTTTGTCTCAAAAAAAGTTTCCCGGCCCTGAGAAAACCAGTCCGAAGTTGGATTGACACGTCACGATTACTTCCAGCCTTCCGTCGCCATCCGAGCGCGGATTGTCATTTTGACATTCCGAAACAGATCGGTGGAATTAATTCGAATTTCAAAAAAATCCAGACTTTGTATCATAAGAACCACCCGTGAAGGTAGAAAGCGATCAAACAGGACTTGCCATCCACATTATTTGCAACTTCATTTGGTGAGTTCAACTCTCGAAATGCACATTGGAATTTAGGAACCTAGTCATTTTTGATACCAATCTAGGTCTCAAAATCCATTAATATCTCATTTGCATCAAAACATGATGTTTATTATGAATGATTTGTCTGTGACTCAACGCATAATGGGAATGAAGATCATCCTGAGTTTAAGGTGTGTATAGTAAGTAGTCCCCTGTGCTTCCTGAGCTCCACCGCGACGCTAACTCCCCGAAAAGGTAAAATGTTATGCGCTAATGGGGTCTGCGCATGAGAAATAAAAATTGGAAAAATCCCATTAATTATGTTATTCGAGTTGCCATGACTGGTAAACTTTATTTATCAGGACAAAAAACTCCATGTGGGAGCAGAAATCGTCATGTTAAAATGGAATGTTTTGAATTTCGCGGGGGGGTGTGACGTAGGTACCTCCAGAGGTACGTACGTCACACCCCTTGCTGTCCCTTCCTAACACCGTTCCGATGGTTCCGACATTCTCCGCATGGATGCGCTTCGACCAATCAGCCCGCTCCATTTCCGCGCGCATTTTTTCAAACGTACACATTTCTCTTCGTCGATAAAAAAAATAGGGAGACCACATAATTATGAAATAACCCCACTTTGGGCATTTTGAATCAATTCCCTTTCAATAAAAATTGTAAACGAAAATCATGCGCAGACCCCATTATTTATTCCTCTTATAGCCTATTGTAAAGTATCGTGGTTTTCTTCAGCGCGTCATTACAAAAAAATATAAAACTCCTTTGTACCTAAGAATCAAGACAATTTACGACCTCCGTATAGATCCTGCAAGATGTGCTAAACCCGGCCATGACTCCAAACCTCAATAACAAAGAGGATGAAGAAATGTTGACATTTAAAAAAGTATACAGACAAGTTAGTCGTTCTGTTTCATGAGTGAGAAGGGGCTGGGACATTTCAATAGATGTCACTTGTACTTGGGGAATATACTCTGCGTAGGTAGAGAATTGGACATGCACGTGTTGCTAGGAGAAAAATGCAGTTGTAAGGCGTCCCAGAGCGGCCTCGGGACCACACAGAAGATTCGCTGAGAGAGATGAAAGTGAAATAGTGCGAGGTCGCTTCACTAGCACTACCGGACCACGCCCTGACCGGTCCACCAGTGACCAGGCGAGTGGGAGTGCAGACCCACAGGCTTCAGATTGTGGCGAAGGTGCGACTAGAAACTTATTTTTTCTTGCAATGTTGCAGGCCAGCTGCTCTGCATCATACAGACCGGTTTAATTCATGGATATACTAAATTGGCAATTCGAACGCAAAAATCGGAATGTAGATGTTCCAAAGCATAGCAAAACTACGAGGTAGGTTTAGAGCATACAGATAATTTATGGAATTATCGTCACAAGAGAAACTAGAGGATTTCGCTGGAAGATAGAAGTGATAGTGCGCTTCTGGACTTGGACTACAAATGCTCCTGAACAAATTTGGTTCTTTTTCTGTTGTGAGGCGGAATGTATTATATCTACATGTAAGCCGTCGAAATCAGGATAAGTCCAATGAAATCCACGTGCAGGTACTTCGGAAAGTATGGGTGTAAACATAATGTAATTTATCACATTATAAATATATAGTGGGTACATGAAAGTAAGTACCTTGTTAGAATATAATAATTTTTGAATACTTGTCGAATCCAGGAGTCTATAATAATTACGTTTTAATAAAATATACATAAAATTGGTTCTATATAGGTAGGTAAAAATAAAGCAATAATTATATATAGCTACAATAATAATTATATTTATGACTAGAAAACAAAATTCTCAGAATTATTCTAAGCATGTTTTTTTTTCTAGTCATAAATATAACGTCTGCAGTACAACTACAAAATGTCTACTTTTTCTTGAGATGAAGCACTGTATTTATACTGTCCAATGACTGGAAATACCAGTATCAATCTGGGGCTTGCAAACGAGTAGTTAACTGCTACTTATATTCTTATAACTGAACGACTGATAGATACCTACTGCTGGAGTCATGGTAGGAAATAGAAAAGAGTGGCAAAGATTAGAGTAACAACGTGTGAGCCTAGTAGAAAGAAAAATGAGGTATTTAACGTAAAGACAGTTGTAGGTATAGGGACCGATTCTAGTTGTCAGGTGACCATAAAATCTAGTGCTCAAGTGAGCCATTTCCATTGGAGTGGTCGGTAATTGACAATTTTAAGTTCTATTCAGAGTTCAGATAGTTGTCACAAGTGGCCCTCTGAATCACCAGGTATCATCAGGTATTGAATCGTGGATATTATAATAGGTACCCATCAATACTGAACTATAGTACTGGTTTTCAAGAATGAAAATGACACTTCGTAGCGTGCATTCCCCCATTTATTCCCTAGGAATATATGAGGCTTGGCTCTAGAAAACTCACCCTTGGTGTAACGTCACATAAATATCAGCCCAGGTAATGCACATAAACATAAATCTATGCTAATTTCATTAAAAAGGTGCCATTCACTCAATTACGCTCACTTTCGAGCCCATTCAGCAGTGAAACTCGCCCAGATGATCTTCTATTCAAGGATGACTTCAGATCGCCCAACGGCACCAGCTGCGGATGGAAATTTCTGCTCTGCCATTGTCATTTTACGGCCGACTGAACACTTACAGACCCGCGCTCGAAGCGTTCTTTCCTTTTCGATGACCGAGAAAGAAATTCAAAACGGCAACAAAAACGGATAATCGCCACCACCTTCCCGCTAGTAATTTCGAAAATCAAGGACGCCCATCGTTGTGAAAGTGTAGCAAGAACCCTTAAAAATACCAACAAAGGGTTTTGAATGGTGGTTTTGTAAAAGTGTCGACCTTGCTCACTCCGTAGTTATTACCGGCGTCCCTTCCTGGTGGTGAGTGGAAAGTGAGATTGCATGTCATCTTGCGTTTCCACTTTGGTCGTTAATTCAATCCAATTTTATGTGTGGCCGTTTTGCAAGGCTCCAGAGCCGACGCGACGTGGCGTTTGCTGCATGCGATGGACTGATGGATTTATCGGCACCACGGACAACATTATTTCTATTTCATTTTTATTTATGTAATATTATAAAAAAGATGACATTTTACGTCACGTTTAGGATTAGTTGAGAGTGTTCTTGTGATGTTTTTCAGATCCACCCATCCATCACGGGGAACATCTAGACGTCCGGCAAGTCTATAGACAGTCGAGAACTTCTTAGCGCAACTTCACAGAAACTGAAAATCACACCAACTTTTCGTTGCGAAAATGAATGGTGATTGTAAAATACTTACCCTATTCATTTTTTTTCTATTAAGAAAAAATTATTTTTGCTAACTTCTGATCTTCACACCTTACCTTCCATAAAACTTCTTTTTTTTGGAAACCTCTCACTGATTTCTAAATCTTTGCAAGTACGCATCTACCTATAAAAAATATTCCCAAATTTCTCTCCTAGTCAAGTTAATCTTTACAGAGATGAATTAGTAGGTACTTCAGATGACATAAATTAACACCGTACGTTTTATCAACTTCATCTCAGGAATCCCCTTGAAGGAATGGAGTCGAAAAAGCGACGGATCGCAAATCACCGAATCTCCGCACTTTTAGGAGACTGAAAAAAAAAATCGTTCTCCAAGAAAAAATCCCCATCGCGGACCCTCCTCAAAGCCATCGGCCTCGGAGAATGTCGATTTCCCTTCTCTCCGAAGAAGATTCCGTTTTCGCCAAAAAGGCCAATTGCCGCCTCAATAATTGTCACAATAAACATCGGAACACACAAAAGAGCTCTCTGAATCCCCGGCGGTACTAAACATGCCGTAATCAAGTGCGAAGAAGAAATGGTCGAAACAGAGGCTCAAATGGGCTCTGGAAGACCTCCTACCCATTTCAACCCTGTAAAGGACAGGTTTTTCCAAGACGTTTTTAAAAACCGATCTCCACCATCAAACGAGAAACCGGATGGAATCCCGAGAATCTTCCTGGTTAATTAGAAAAACTTTTTTATTTTTTCAAAACCGCTACCGAGTCACGCCATTAAAACACATTGTTTCGCCTTTCGAATCGTCTTCAGGGGCAAAAACTCGTGGTCGTTATCAGTAAAGGTCCACACCTTTAGGGCTGGTGGGAGACGACTTCAGGACGATTCGAGATTTTTATCTCTGTGAAAGGAGAAGATTGACAAAAAATATATACCGTCTGATGCGCCGTTCGATTCGTCGGGACGAGTTTTTTTTCGCCAGAAAGTATAAAACATCCAGGATTTTCATTTTTATTTGTTAAGAAACAGACGGCCTTGGAATAGATTAATAAAAATGTGATGTTGGATGAACTAAGTTTGTTAAGGCTGAAGAATTTATACAGTATGAACCTAAATATAGGAGTATAAGGTAGGTCATAGTAGGTAACTCTCTTATTTCGACTCTTTTTCACCAAGAATCTTATTACAGCATCACTCTGGATGATCTTAATCCCAGATTTACCTCTTATTTTGCCGAAAGAAAAATTATAAGTTGCAGGCTTATTTTTATTTGAACTGTTTATTGAAGAGTCTGACAAAATTAGGCCCTCTTTACTATTTCTTCTTCTTTCGTGTCTCTGCTATGAGTTTTTGAGGTCCTGAATTAGAAAATAACAACCGTATCGGTTTAAGATTTTCAATAATGACCATTTATGATCATGCATTGAATTATCTCCCCTCCTTCCAAAATCTGCTCTTCTGTGTACCTACGTTTCAGGGTACGTAGAATCCTAAAGTCGAATACAACAAAAATGTGTGGCGTATCCACGCGGCACTTTGCTTACATGGTGTAGTACATTCCTACCGTCCATAGATCAAAAAACTTGTTTCTGTTTCGCTTAACTACCAAAGAAGGAGGTTTCCTCCAAAATCAGAATTTCCACTTGCTTTCTGCATTTCAAAGCTTTTAGTCCAATTTCGGTTCTGTTTAGCCTGTCTGTCTGTGGTCAATTTTTGTCCCAGGCAAAACTATCGGAGGTTCCATCTATTTGTATTACGGTCCCTAAATGGCCGATCTGTACTAACATGACCAAACTCGAAATCTGTTGCCATACAGGCATACAATTAGTTTGTCCTCCACGTGCAGAATACTGAGCTGCATATTGAAGTGCCAGTTCATAATTTTTTAAGAGATCTATATGAAGAACTTCCTCGTGGAACGGGAGTCTCAATTTCTCAAATCTGTTGACGGTTCGTTATTGTTGTTTGTTGACGTTTGTTCTATCAATTTATTTGTTGATGTTTATGACAAAAACAGAAAACAATTACTTCAATTTTGGTGAAATGTTCGAGGATGTGCTGGTTAGGTTCAAATGGTGAATTTCCTGAGACAACAGTTTCTGAGTTCCTACCTACCAATCGACCGATTTTGCTTTAATTTGGAGGATAGTTGGAGGCTGACTCCAACACGATTCTCCAGGAATTACGGGACTATTTGATCATAAACAGCGACTGCGCATGCGCAAACTTAAAATTTGCTGTCGGAGGCGTAACTCCGGAACTATTCCCATTTCGGTTGCATTTTCACTGACTCTGTACATCCATGTTACAAAAGTGAAGAAGCTACACTGCCACTTAACTTGGCAGACGTTCTAGTTGGTCCATGAACCGTGATTATCGGTATAGTTTGCCCAGCTGCACGGTTTTGGACGTTTGGAACCGACTAAAGACTCATTTTGTCAGTGTTTCACATAAATATGTAGATGGGCGATACAGAAGAATTTAAAGAAATATTTTCCTGAACTGAAAACAAAATAAAGTAATAATACAATTTGTGGCGTGTTGTGTGGGGGCCCAAACAATTTTTTTTGCGGTTTTCTCGTATAGAATCTTATAAATTTAATTTCCTAGGAATCGGTAACTTCAGAATATAGACTAGACTCAAAATAATGAGTTGCCTGAAACTCGCAGGTCATCTTTTTCGTAAACCAGTGTTATTTATCCAACAATTTCTAGACAATTTGCATCAATCTTTAGAATTTTCAGATACATTACTCATTTATATAAATAAACTAGATATAGGCTTCGTAATCTCCTCGGACTTCTCTGTTTGTTCTCTATAATTATTTTTATTTAATTTGTTCTTATAATTCTCTGTAATTAAAACATGTTATAGGCGATCAAATAACATTTACATTTCTCTCGAGCATCTGGTTATCGGTCCAAATCAATGCAGGGTCATCTTGTTCCTCTTCTGAGGGAGGTTCGGCTTCATCCTCACCACCACTCTTACACCTGTCATAAGATAATTACTGGTATCTAGTTTCTTCCTAGTTGCTTCCTGGTGACCTTGGTCCCGCCCCGACCGTTAACTTTGCAACCTATTAATACCAAATAGATGAGCGAAGCTGCGAGACGCTGGTTAATCACGTGAGCAAAAAAACTCAGGAAGAAAAAAGACAGACCGCCGTGCATCTAGAGGTAAGTACGGCAACATTCTTGAGCAAGACATCCAACTACACTGGTAGGTAGTAACTCCATCTTCTTCAGCGAGAAAATGGGTTCACAAGAAGAGCTCAACATGACCTGGAGACAATGTGCTATTATTCCAGTCACCGAGGATAATCGCACTGTGCGCCAGACGACACTCATTTACGGTAATTAACTTTATTTACTTCCTCAGAGTACCTCAACAATGAGCAGAAATTGAGTGCACAGAAGTTAAGATAAATATTAGGTATGTATTTATAGGCGAAGGCGAAGGTAAGCTCTAGCTCTATCTTGTCTTCAAGTTTGGGGACCTGGGTATGGGTACAGCCCTCAGACAGAAAGGGATGCATTCGGGTACAGCCCATGGGCAGAAAATGATGTGTTTGGCTAAAGTAATTCAGACTTCTTGAAATACATGCTATTTACATGTAGTGGAGGGATCTCTGATAAATGTGAGTTGAATAACTCGCCGTCGTAGTTAACTTTAAAAAGAAGCTCTACTCATAGGCGTCTTCTAAATTATGACGGTATCGGTTACTCATGGCACTTTTCAAAGGGTATTTCAAAGGGTCATAATCGCTATGCCACCTGCCCTTTTTCGAAGGAGATTGACGAGTGCTACGCAACGCCTCTTGTTTCAACAACTCACTTCCTCTCCTCCATCCCCATCGGTTCACAATTATCAGTTCCTAGGTAACAGTTCTTCTTACGTTATCGACATGTCTCGTCAGCCCGAGATTGCGACTTCCCGCGTAGGCTCACCCCTGTTATATTTTGGAGGACACCGATTCAGCCTGCACAAACATTCTAGCCCAGCCACAGTCAATATCGACACAAAAAATGCAAACATTGCAAACGTGCACGTATCCCTGATTTTTCCATTATACGAGTATTGTAAGGACCCCCAACGGGTAGGTTGGACCCCAACCCTGAAAACCCTAAAAAACCGAGAAATTTTTGGATTATTATCAGTTTTAAAAATAACGATCTGAAAGAAGGGTCCCATGGAAAATTGTACTCTTCATTTTTCAAGAAGAATTTGCTATCATTTGAACCCAACCCAAACTCAAAAACCTTTTGGTTTTGTCAGAAACCTACAAATAAGAAAAATTGGGAAATCGGATTTTGAGGCAAAATTGTGCCAATGGTCTGATATCATTAATTTTCTCACCCAAGAATTATCTAATAAGTACCTTCCAATAAAATAACCTGAAGAAAAACCAATACCAACACCTATAGTATATACGAGTATATATTATGTGAGTATTTGTTCTCATACAATACATAAGGGGGCCTTCACAATACCTCGATCCGGTAGGTAAGTTCCGGTCCGGTTCGTGGACAGACTTGACTATTTCTTTTTCCTTGAAAACGGTTATTCCATAAGCAGTAACAATACGGTAAGTGTACGTTCAAGGGTTTGGTGAATCGTTCTTTTTCTTGGGAACAGGTTGCTCGAGAGGTAGCATACCGTTGAGGTTTCCTCCTCCAATCTGGTGGCATAACGTAGCTTTTCGAAAAAGGCATTACCGGATTATTGGTGGCATAGAGATGCTCGCCTATTCCAAAATATCTTTACCTTTTGTATCTGCTTGCAGCCTCCGGGATGTTGTCATGGGTTGCATTTTTTGTGGCTTCTACAAACAAATTCAACATTCGCAGAGGGAATTTCTGAGTTTGAAGGTTTAAATAAAAGTTTGAGTTTTAAATACCTGTGTTAAATTGTGAAAATTATAGTAATTCGTCAAAATAACCACGTTTCGGCGACGGCTCATGAATTTAGTTTCTATAGAAATATCCATTGCAACGTTCTGAGCAAGTGGACATTTTCGAATTCGGATGACAACATTGTTTTTCTTACTTCTTGCACGAATACATACCTATCTTCTTTCCTTCGGTAGTGAGTAAGCAAGAGAAGTGTTGTAATGAATTCAAGGGTGTTAGGTAGGGGGGTATACCACTGAGCTAGTATTCTTTATATTGACAAATCATGAAATACTCACCTATAGTGCTTGTTTCTGATAAAGATTTAAACATGTTTTGAATATCTCCAGAATTGTTTCAAGATAAATGTAGTCGCCGCTACAGTATCTTTCGTCACTTCAATATCTGTTCGAGTGGGACCTAAATTATGCAATGTTACCCCCGAAAAAGGAACAAAAATACCACCTTTCTTCGATGTAGGAAGAAGCGGCTGCTCGGCTGAGCGGGACGGCCGTGGACCACACCCTGGTGAATAGCTCTCGAGATTAATGAGTTCCCTTTCACTCTCGAAGACCGCTCGCAATAATCTTCAACTGGGGCACGCGATCCGAGCCGATCGCGAGCGACGCCCGAGCGTGGGCTGAGCGGGACTTATGCCGATCATTTTTATTGTCCGGAAAAAACCGCCGGGAACGGACACATCGTTCGATGTGCGGCGAAAGGGGAAAAATTATTGTTTCCTTCGTCTAGCCTCGAACTCGAGCAAAAAGAGACGCCGTTCTTCTTTATTAGTCCCATTCATCATGAAGGCCTGTCCCATTGTGTTAGACCCTGCGTGGGGCGTCGGGCGTGTGCGGTAAAACAGTAATAACGCTGAATTGAATCGTCAACCCAAACAAAACTATAATATTGAACCACATCATACAACATAGGTATTATTAAATACCAATGATTGATAATACCTATAATAATATAGTATCGGAGTCCCTCGTTTGTCCCTTTTTCAGTCTGTGGGGTGTTTTGAGTAACAGTAAAATTCAAACAAAACAGTCTTTTACCGATTACTATCGAAGCCAGTGTTTGTCAAACTCAAAATCATCAAATCTGCGTGTGCTCATAAGAGGGGAGGTTTGTTGGACATCAAATAGCGTATACCGACATTTATAAGAGCACATCATTCTCCTTCTTCCTGAGTTATTGTGCGGTTTGGAATTCCCGATCAAGTTTGTACCCCGTTTAAACGAACTGTCATGTTAATGTGTTCTTTAGAGAACACCTCATCAATTTACGCACGCGTTGGAGAGAGGCGCGCCCCAAGCGGATCTCCCTCCCACGCTGGTTTTAATGAGCCGGATGATCTCTTCATCCGGCTGCTACGCTCGTGATTAGTGCGCTGACATCCTCCTACGCCCGAAGGTGTGGGGAGAGCGAACTTGGTAAATACGGATGTCAATGCAGAGAGAATCGTTTTCTTAGAACTGGAACTAGTAAATGAATCGGCTCAAACACGTTCTTATTACCTTATCAGAAGTGTTCCCTTCAGCAAGTCATGGTCAAACCTGATGATGAAAACCTGCAAAGGATTGAAAATCGGTTTATTATTTTTCTATATTGTACTAATCCATCCGTGTGGTTAACTGTTCTGAGGTCGGAAAAATCTGGCACGTGGGTGTGGATTGTTGACATCGGTAGCTTCCTCCTCTTCTTTTTTTACACTTTTATCAAAGAAACACAGTATTGCAGAGCACTTTCATTGTGAAAACACATGAGAAAGTATGGCGTGCCAAGTGTGATTCACATGAAGTCAAATTGTTCGTAGTTTGTAAGTACAATGATCATAGTTTGTAATGTAAGAAGAAACTGGATGATATGTACGTAAAAGTTTAAAGGACAATAGACAGAATAGCTTGGAGGAAAATTGTCACTTGGATCGGCGTCGTGGACGGGGAGCAGGATGGCAATGGTACTGATCAGCGCGTTTGAATGAGTAGTGGTTGGCAGGTGCATCACCTATGTCACCGATACAAAAACCTACAAAAAAACCATACAAAAAATGGAGAACGATCGAAAAATTGTGATTTAACCGAACAGAGGAGAGTTTTCCTTGAAAAATGAATCCTGTTGACGAGTCGTCGTTGAAGGCTGGTTTTCAGAAGATACTGAATGAATAATTGAATAGGTTGCTCGATCATCCCATTCGTGGCATCAGTAGCCACGGCTACTTGAATTCTAGATCGTGTTGATGTTTAGAAAAATCAACCAGATCGTGAACTTTTTGCTGTAGTAGTTATTGAATACGAGGACGAAAGATCAGGAACAGACTCACCCAGCTCAAACCTCTTCTGAGTAACCCAAAACTGAAACCGCGCACCGGAAACTGACAATCTAAGAAGTTCTAATGCGCTACGTCTGGCTTTACGGCAGTGGTCTTTGGATTCCCGCATCCACCATCATGATCAATAGAATTTAAGTGCTTCAAAATCGAATTCTGTGAATCATTACAAGTGCCCCTGGGTACATCGTGCATAAGAACCTAGAAGTTGCCCCTCTCTAACCGCGGCTTATTAGTGAGAAGTGAGAGTAATATCTATGTCAAGGATCGATGCGAAAATTCCATTTCTGCCAAACTTTCGGAATATAGAAAATAGTGCCATCATCGAACCATAGACAACCAAACGGCTTAGGCTAGGAAAGTATGTACATGACAAACTAAATAGAGATGGTAGACATAGACATTATATCCGTGTGTCGGAATTACCCTAAATCTGAGAGTAATGCAACTGGCTGTTTCTCGAGAGCCAACTCCGTAGCATGATAGTACATGGATGTCCTGATCCATCATAAATAGTCAAATAGTGAATCATCCTAACTGTAGGCCACCGAGAGACTATGATGCAATTCTAACTATTCCAATGCTCGTAACCCATTTCAAAAACCACCACACGATCCTGCCCTCCTCTCGCATTGTATTGAAATACGGCTGGAGAGATAATTAGTAGGGATGCCTTCCCCGTTGTTGAGTCCACAGAAGATTTGTTCGTGTTTACAGTTTACACCGATCGTGTATCTGCCGACCTAGACAAAACCGCTGTTTGTAAAGTCGAAGAGGTCGGTAGCTACTGGCGTAGGAGCTGCCTATTGTCGACTTGCTAATGTTGGTCTAGTTACATTTTGCCAAAGCCAGTTTTTACGCTCTCATGATGACGGTGTCGAGTTGGAGATGAATTGAGGCGAAAACCCTTCGCTTTTGTTGTATGTCCTCTCAACCTTGATCAATCAAGATCTTGATCAATAGAAAGTTACAATATTTACCGAAGGACTCACCGGGATGTGCAGCAGTACCTACTCATCTTACTTAAAATATCAAATTTTGACAAAATTACCTTGTTAGGCACCTGGTGAATCTCACAATACTACCGTGAAAGAGACATACATGAGAGATGTGCTAAAAACTGTTGGTCTGGCTTATAGTGTGCGCAGATAAAAGTGATAAACCGTTTATAGCTTTCAAAATTATCAGAACGTAATGGATCAGCATTTCACACGAAATTGCCCGTTTGTAACCCTTAAAATCCCGATTGAGCGATCAACCTTGGCCCAACAGTCTCTTGAAATGACTAGGAAACGTACTTAGAGTGGGTAAATTTTCAGTATAAGTGAGCCTTCAAATCATTATCCATAATGAGGCAAAGCGGCAGCAAGACTGAAAATGGGAGCCCATTATAACACATGGCATTAGAAATAAGAATTTCAAGTCACACCGCGTACAAAGGGCTTATCGCCATCCGTGATCTACTCGCGTGGTGTAGATACACTCTACACTCGTGGGACGGCAGTTTGATGGGTGCAGTCATAAAAATATTGAATGTTGCTATTTTGAATACGTATCCTGTATGATTTCCTCTGTATAAATAAACGAATTGAATTGCGGTAAATTGCCAACATAGGGTTATTCCACTCTACTTTTTTGAATGTTTATAACAGAAAAATGTCGGTGTAAGCTTTCAAAAAAGCAAGCAGCAATGTGAAGAGTATCCGTCCATCAAAGTGTACAAAAACGGAAATGAAAATACTTTCTCTCTCAAAATTTGTCGGGGTTCGGCCAAGTAAGAAGAAGGATAACACTTTTTAGTAGATCATCACTTACTTAAATATTTGCTAAATACCTAATGATTTACTAAAAAGTGCTATCCTTCTTCCTACCTCGCGAATCGCGACGACTTTTGAGAGAGAGAAAGAACATCCTCATCGGCCGACAAATTCACAAAAATGAGGGCCTGAGGCCCTCAGTCACTGCTCCCTGACACCGTGACCTCATGCGGGAACCTTTTCGCCCTTATGCGACGAAACTACACGAAATTTTAAGTTTAAACTTGGTATTTGGGGGTTTCCAAGGGTGATGAATCTGAATTTGAGATGAAAAATGCTAAATTCCGACCTTCTGGAATACCCAATTCTGTTCCCAATCAGGCAAAAACATTAGGTAGTCGAGTACAAATCGTCCATTTGCCAGAGCTATCCTAGCGAGGGATCCTGTCGACCAATCAGCGCCCACCACGCGCAACCCCTAGTTACTTTCTACTGGGGGTGTGTCCTGCGTCCTTGGTCTACAGTCCTAAGCCACCCCTTCCCGTCATGCTCAGCCTTCGAGAAATATCAGAGATCGTGACTTTCATCCTCTGTCTTTATTGCCCCGGGTGTGCTCTCGCAGGCCTCATGAATCCGCTGGGAGGGACCCAGCCCGGAGAACGAACAATAGAAGTCAAACCGCGTTACCGCTTCATTATCTCCGATTGTTGTTCTTCAACTCCTTGTTGTTGTTGGGTCCCTTCAATAAATGGCCGGGGTTAAACTTCATTACCGACTTCCAGTCATCGTGAGTCGGGGTAAACGTTGAAAGACCCTCATATACTGGTTTCCTTGTGGGGTTATAGGGGTTCCGTCTCTTTTTGGTGATGCCCCCAGGGGAAACGGAATTGGAACATCTCACGTTTCTCGATGTTTGGAGAAGGTAACCAAGAAACAAACTCCCCATGATGACTGTCAAAATCACAATCTGCTGGGACTCAATGCCTAAGCCTTTTGAGCCTAAGAATTACCTACAGTTGTTATAGAAATATTTACCTACTTACTAGGTTAGAATACACATCACTGTGGTATGGGCTTACTTATAATGTACCTACATCCAACAGACTCAGGTGTAATTTAAAACCAATTTCACAAGTTTCAACTTAACGAAAATCGGCTGTGATCACCGAGGAAGTGCAAACATAACATTAGGCAAGCCAAAATATAAACCGGGAGTTTGAAAAAGAGGCGGGCCTCGTGACGTAGTGGTACTTCAAAGCCTCCTACATAGGATTGAAAGGAAGCAGTAATAGCAACCATGCTAAAACTTAGTGCAGAGAGTACAAACGTATAAAATCTCATGAGTGAAAAGTGCCAAACGTCTCATGAGTGAATGATAAAGTGCCGAACGAAAAAAATGAATGAAGAAGTAACGTTAGCGATAAAGAGCGTGACAAGCATCCACAGAGGAGTAACAGATCACTATGGATACTATAAACGTTCCCTACAACTTCTACTTGGCTCCCACACTCACTACATGGCTCCCACACTCACTACTTGGCCCTCCCTTGAAGTGGGCCTCTTTCAACATTCGATATTTCTATTTTGTATTTCCTCCCTTGCATACAATCCCTTACCTTCCCCCCTACACTACAATACATTACACTACTTACCACAGTAGCATAAACTAAACCTTCCAATAAACATGTTATTACCAGACCCACTGGGTTAGCACTTCCAGCTTTCCCTTGAGATATTCTTCATAAGACAAATGTTCTCCAAAGTTCTTGTTTTTCTGATCTGTTAATTTTTTGGGAGCCTTGACACCCCCTCACCACTTTCTCCGAATTAAGCACTTTCCTCCCATCAGCAGGTTGAGACTTGAGAACCACTGCTTTAGAATCAATTCAGACACAGCTTGTGTGTTTTTATTTTCATACAAACCAAGTATATGTCTATATTGATCCAATTTAGGAAAATTGAATTAGAAGATCCATCCATATTAACTCACTATCCCAGATTCCCACGGTATCTATTTTATTATCTATTTTGTATCGTTACACCGACTGTTTAGTATCGTTACTCCGACTGTAATAGTTTGTACCTAACATCAAGTAGACAAATAAGGAAATGTTTACCTTACGGTTACGGTTACGGCTACGGTATAGTGAACATTGATGTAGGTACTAGTGTTATTACCTATAGCGATGTTTTTTCAAAATGCAATTTCAGAAGAGCTAAACACTTAATTCAAAACGACCCTTGCTACTGACAGACTGGTTAGGCGATCGTGGTTAAATTATTATAATAACGGAAGTTTTTTCTAGGGGACATTAAAAATAATTATGCCGTAATAAAGGTCGAGTTTGTAAGAATATTTAAAGGGAATTCTTGTTGTTATTCGGACCTTTGGGTCGGAAGACTTAAGTCTGTTACCCGTAAAAGGGGAGTTTTATAGACAACCTAATTGCTTCCATTCGCCTCACTCCATCTCCTAAATCACGAGCTACGTCGGCGGGGCACACTCCAATGCTAATAGCAGGTTCTCCGATGAGGGTTTTACGTTTTACAGGCGTAGACGGACCACTTGGGGCGGTATTGCCGATGGCGAAGAGGTTTATTTCGCGTTCAGGCTCAGCTTCTCTCTGGACCTCCCTTAAGAGGTTATAAGGCGAGAGTATCCGTGATGTATTTAGTAATTTACCTGACGTGATGTGTCGAGTAATTGTGGAACGAATTTTATGAGATTGTACAGCTTTCCGAAAGCAGTACGGTACCATGATTTCACTTCCAGGTGAATTAAAAGCTTTTATCTTTAACTGTGTTCGACCGGAACCAGCCTTCGCTCAAAGAGAACTTGTTACCGGAAGTCAGATAATATAAATGCGCTAGTATTAAACCAACATTCAAAATAGTTAGATTTTTCAGATCTGCGTTCTAGTAAAAAAAATAATAATAATAACAATAATAATAATAATAATAATTTATAAAAAATGCTCAGACGAAGTTTAGCTGCCATTTCAGTGAATTCAACTAATTTTTTAAAGCTATTTTTGATCGATATTGATGCAACAATATTGTTTTCCCCCGATGTCATCCTTTCTCCATGTTGAGAGTTTCTGTTGGCAATTTTAGATCACGCAAGCAATAAGGAGTGATAAAGAGGTGTGAAGAGGTATGTAGCTGGTAATATCCAATAAATAGACTAGACGTGTTCCGGCCAGAGTGTGAATCGTCATAAAAAATTCGTGAATCTCGGGAATTATAGAGTTCATATTAACTCTCACTACAAATCATATTACTACTTCATGTCAATATGTTTTTATAAAAGTAACCACCACTTCCCCCCCTCCCGTTACCATTTTACCGTTAAAACACTTCTCCAACTTTTCTCAGCCAATAATCGATCAATTTCAAATCTGTTTTCGGCATTCAATTTTTTAATTCTGCAGGGCAACACATTATCAAAATTTCAAATTCTAAATTTTAAATTGATAACAAAATGTGAAATTTTTGAAATTTAAAATTTTGATAGTGTGTTGCCCTGCAGAATTAAAAAGTTGAAAGAATGCCGAAAACAGATTTGAAATTGATCGATTATTGACTGAGAAAAGTTGGAGAAATGTTCACACTACTGGCGGAACTATTTGGCGGAATAATGTACCTATTATTATTAACCAATAACTTTTACTGTCTGATTTCTTCAACCGCAGTGACCTGGACACGAATCAACAATGTCTGACCATCAAAGGGCAATGAATAAAATAATTCAAGACGAAACATATCGATTTATTGAGAGTTGACCTGACTTCATTTTTGACGAATTCAATAGGGAGATTTTCCACTGAATGTCTTACGTATGCCACAGGGCAAGTACTGGTATTATAAACTAGGGCGTACAAGATGACCTTGCTGCTGACATTTAGTTGAACCAACCTCAAGCGAAGGAAAACTTGAATATTAGGCGTGGTTGAGATTCTTGTAGGCGTGTAGTGAGATCTTCTCATACAATGCAAACTGGGAGGTCGAATACGACCAATAAGTCTCTATGGAACATGGCAAAAACTTCTGCTAAATTGGGTGGGCAGCACAGAGCTTACTCAAATAGAGTATGACAACATGGTCGATACGTTACTTGTGATCTCTATACTTATTATATGAGTAACTTGCTCCCTCCTGTTTGCGCATTCTTAGTGACTGCTTTTGGAATTATGGAGATACTTACCTACCTCCGAAAATACCATCGAAATTCGAGCGAAACCAAATCCTCAGCGGTTATTGACATCACATTCAGTTATCGTCCAGCCTTTGAGCCGAGCACCTCGTAATCGCTTCTTGCCTATCGTCCGATCTAATCTGCCGCAGGTAAGGTAGCTAGGTATTATCTTTTACCTTCACGTTCTCTCTCTCTTCTCATCCACAAGAATTGTCAAGATTGCGCCAAACCACTGCTCTCTTCTGACAATATAAACAATATAACTTGCTCGAAGTGTAGTTGCAACTTTCATTATACCGTTGTGCTGCGGCTTCACTGATACGAATTTCAAAAAACTATCTCATGAAGCCACTTCTAAGTGGAAATGTCTTAACTGTAAAGTGCCCAATTATATAGCTGTCAGTTATTTTTAAAACCAAAAACGTGCTCCCACTCTGCAATCTTGAAACAGCATACTTGAAATCTTGTTACTCGTTAAAGCCATAACCTCTAGAGAATGTCAACCACTATGGAAACCAATGAACAACTTAGCATAAGTTTGGCACAAACCACATTTTTTAGACTGAGCACTACGCTAAGCACAAACACCCAAAGGCCAAGGGGAAAGAGTGACATATAAATAAAAACAAAAATAAATTGAAGACTTCCTATATACCAGCATTTAGGCAACCCCTAGTAGCCCTGAAGATGCTTTCAGGAGTGAAAGCGCTCGGCAATTAAATAATAGAAACGAGGATCACCTACCTTTTTACTCACCCTCAGACCACCCCAGTACTTCTAAGTGGACATGTCTTAACTGTAAACCTCCCACTTATACTAAGCGGAAATTGATACAATGATCGGAAACCTCACAAAATTTCTTGCAGAATCCCTTTCGGTTCCGTCTCTCAAAATTTGAATGCATCAATTAACAGCTCAATTAAATCGGAGAATAAAGCCGCAATGGTACTCACCAATAAAGCTATTAGCTTCTAATGTTAATGATAATATTTCTGCGACTATAAAATCAGAAATGAGCACGGCGCTTGCCGCTACTAATAATACTATGGCTGAACTGAAGGGAACCATTGCCGATTGCAATGAGCTCGTATAGTGAATTCTCGGCTAAATTTGACTCTTTCTCGGCCAGCATTGAAAACCGAAAACGAAGGGTCGAATCCTCTAAACTCGAGATGACCAAACTTGTCAATGATCCCGAGAAAAGAGTTACATCCCTAGAGGCTGATCATGGCAAATCCTCGCAGGCTCAAATAATCATATTTTTTTTGGTAGCACACACACACACACACACACACACACACACACACACACACACACACACACACAAACACACACACAAACACAAAAACTCCAAAGTTAAAAACTCCAGGGTTCTATTTTGAATGATCTACCATGGTGCATGTTTTCATATAAGTCGCTACCCACAAATTCCTCATTCCTCATTCCTCATTACATCATTAAATTAATAATAGCCTAATTTTCTTCGAAAATTCGCTGACAAGTGATTTAGTAAGTCTGACTTCATTATTTGTAGTAGGTAGCGGTTGAACATGTGTAGTGCTTCCTAAAGGGGTTAATAAACGTCAACGTCTCCAGTCAACCGTCTGTTCTTCGGGTCCGCGAAGTCAAAGGCAGACCTTGTTCGTCACAGTGTTTTCTTCAACTCGGGAGGAAGTTCTTCTTCGTGAGACTTCGGAGGATCGCTGCGTCTTCATATATCTTGCGGGCTGCTGCCCTGACGACCTCCCCCAACTGTATTAGACGGACGCAAAAGATGGGGTTGAGGGGAGACCGCATCAACATAATGAACTCCTCATTAGGGCGACGGAGCGGCGTAACGACGAGGAACGTATGACGTCTCAATCGCGGCGACTTGTGCGGCGGTTGACATGAGGACATACGATCGGCGAGGATCACGTTATGGGAGGCCCCTTAGAGCTGGAAATGCCGATTGACATTCATAATCTCATTTCACTATGCCACATGGGCTCGTAATGGCTTAATAAATTGAAACCTATAACCACATACGACGTTGTTCACATTGTGCTTAAATTCACCTACGTTCCAGCTGAACTTGATTATTAGTACAAGCTGGTTTGCGCATGGAAAGTCGCTATTACTGATCCAATCGCTCCAAAATTCATAGGTAATCGTTTTGGAGCCATCCAATTACCCCACGTATTCGAGAGAAATCAGTCCATTTAGGAACGGAGAAACCGTAGTTTCAGGAAATTCACGTTGACGGCGATCAAATTCATAGTTGACTACTGATCCGATATCGGATCGTGATTGCAATAAGTCTTGCCCGAGACAAGGAATTTCCAAAGACAGACCGACACGGAACCCTAAATTGTTCGGAAAGCTTTGACACGGAAAAAGCTATAGTGAACATATTGATTGTCAAGACCACATTTTTTGTAGACTTCTTGCCCTTTACATTAAGCTCCACTGCCTTCGGTAGTGAGGGAACAAAATGTACCTAACTATATGATGGTGTCTAACTTACTGTTTTGACCCGCAGCCCTGGAAATAGTCCTGATTGACATTGAGTCTTACACCAGGTAAAATTGGTTCAGCGGTCCAGTTTTGTTCTTCCATATTCTTCGCAATGAATGATGTTTTCAAACGACATAAAACCTCTTTTAGGGTTCACGCACTAGGTTCATTCATAAATCATAATTCCTATGATGATTCCTATGTATCCGTCCTTTGTCCGCGAGGAAATCAGACTCATACTTAAAATAAGTCGGTACCTACATACCTAGCTTTCAAGAAATGTTATCTATTTTTTCAAGTTTACGTGATTTATTTATTTAAGAATTTTTTTTTAAATCTGTGTCTGCCGGTAAAGGGGGTTCGGTGCTATTTTGTGTAAAATGGTTTTTGAAAATACTGACGACTAGTAGACACTAGAAATTCTCCTCTACAACTCGGTATGGCACGCTAAGTGCAACAATAATATTAGGCGGGAAGCTATTGAACTGGGAAGTTGGCGTTATGTGCGCAAATTTCACAATGCTGTGAGCGGAAAGTGAGTCATGTGCACGTATCCCTATTGGCACAAATATTGGATTGGAGAAAAGGGGCTAATTGACTTTAATATGCAGATGCACCCTTTATTGCGCTCATTCCTAGGGAACAAGAGGTCATATACTCGTATCTCGAGAACTCCGTTGCCAAGCAAAGTAGCTGCCGTTCCAAAGCTTTCTGAACAATTTTGGTTCCGAGTCTGTCTGCTTGTGGTAAATTCCTTGTCCCCACCAAAACTATTCGAAATTATAGTCCGATTCCGATGCAATTTTCACAGTTTGTAGTTAGTAGGGTTAGTCTCTAGATGGCCTCTTAATAATTTCATCGCCATCGGACCAGTAGTAGCGTATGCGCGCATGGCGAAATCCTTATCCACTCGTTGGAAAGCTCTCGATTTATGCCGAAATTTTATGCTGACTGCTAAGCCATAGAAACAATGAAACCATGTCAAACACGCTTTTGAGGGGCCACAAATTTGGATTGACCCCGGCAAAAAGATATAATTCATGTAAAAAAAAAAAAAAAAAATAGAATAAAATAAAAATATGAGGTTTCTCTGTTCTTTGCACCAGTCAAGTTGGCGTGAAGAAGACTACATGAATCTCAATAATACTTCGTAGATGATTGTCATCTTGTCAGGGTTCCCATGTTTGTTATTCCTGACTGCGTTTATTTAGTCGTCGATCACTGCATAGAATACTGATACTAACGTGGATCATTGGAATTTTCGCTACGAAAACAAACCGAAAGGCTTATTTCTGATTGAGAAAAGGGAAAAGAGCGTATTCCGGGGCCCCAAATAAGCGGTCGGGATGGGGCAAGCGGGTTCGAGCGTTAACAGGCTTGTTCCCGTAATGAGTGGCGGAGCGGCCTCCCGCGAGGTGGTTACCGTAAGAAGAGAAAACGGGAGCAGCGCTTGCAGGGAGCAGAGCCTGCGAGCCACCCTTCGAGAGAGTGGGTGGACCTCCAGGCCTCAGATGGAGAGAGGAACAGGGTCTGGGTGTGGCTCGCCGAGGTCATCTCTTCCTCATGCTCCCCTATTACATTGCCATCTGCAGCAGGCCAGAGTGCTGAAAAATGTTGACGTCACTGATACAGAGATGGATCAGGGGTCTAATGAGGGTAGCTAGGGTGGGTAGAAAGCGGGAGAGAGGTAGAGAGCAGTTCATGTTGGTAGGTAGGTACATAGCTACCTTATTTCGTTTGGATAATTTCGGCAGTTTTGCATCCCTACCAGTCACCAGGTAATATGGAGCAAACACATGATCCCCAGCCCACAGACATATCCATGGTTGCTTGGTCAAACAAAGTAATTATTTATTATTAACAAAGACTGGCAAATTGTATTCACAAAATTTTCACCGCTAACACGGAAAAAATCATGGCATGGATACGTCTATTTGATTTTCAAAACATATTTCATGAGATGTTGTGATAAAATGGGAGCATTCCAAAAAGTGGCGAAAGATTTTCCTGCTATGAAAACTAAGGGAGTTACACTTTGCTAGTAAAGCATTGGTTGTCCGTGAAAATCAATACAAAAACAAAAAACTTGGCGCTCCGCGCCTCGCCTCTACTTTGAGCCTT
>JAEMON010000002.1:20647753-20660108 GCA_030264115.1 Lygus lineolaris | reverse complement strand
CAACTCTGGTAGGCCACCGCAAAATCATTATTCATGTTAAAACCGTCTCATTTTCATAGTAGAAAATCACTCACGTACTCACGAAGGCCAGCCAATAGACATATCCATGTCAACATCACTTTGGCGGGAAGAAAAAACACACAGGAGTTCCTAAAAGTATTAATTACCTATTGTGATCACAATAATATCATGTCGGAAGTAGGTAATGTCCAACCTACTACAAATGAACAAATACTATGACAACAAATTTCAATTTTCCTCATGCGCAGTGGCTATTATTGAACTGAGTAATATTGATGGAATTCAAGCATCTGGGGAAATATCTTCAACCTCCCTTCAAATTTAGTTGCCTAGTGTGTCTAATACTTATCACGACACCACGCCGCGCCGCTGAATACCACCTGGTCTTGAGCTCCGTACAACAGAGCCTCTATGCCTATACATGACTACATAATGTAGGCTTTGAATAACATCAAATAACTTGTCTAACAATTAACTTTTGGAATCTCTCATATTGGAGGTTCTTTAGTTATATTACTTTATCGGCAGGTATCGAGGTACCGATTTATTGAGCACACAAAAATACTCATATACCGAAGAAGTGTGAAGACTGCGAAAAGAAAGCCCAAAAGTAGGTAGATGGGCATTCATGCAAGGAGTCGAACAAATTGTTGCACTCCAAAATCAAAACACCAAAACATTGATGTAGGTATCATCATGGTTGTCCTTCTTCCATAAGATAAGATCAGATAATATACTCTGTTCTACACTTTGCATGAGTGCACGTGTTACATTTATGGGGAATATACATTCTTGACTCTGGAATAAAACCAAATGGCGCCGACGAACAATTCTTTACGGCCAATGAGCGCTCTAGGTCAGAGTTAGAAGGTTGGGCACTTGGGAGAAAAAAATTTAGACCTTGGAAATATCGGAAAGGTACCTACCTATAGGGAAGAGCGCGGAAGAGTAGCGGTTATTGTAAATGGTCGGCTCTAGAAACAAAGAAACGTCCATTTATGGGTAGTTATAGAAAGAAAACCCCCGCAAGGGAAGAACATCGGCGCTTGGATCGTTCCAAGGAAGTCTGAGATATCGTGACTGTTTTCTAATGGACAGGACGGGAGTCATTGAATACAATTCCTCTGGGGTAGATTACTTACTTTTTGATCAAATACTGAGCAAACGCAATGAATATCAGACATACCTATGTATCTAATTAGGTATCTGGGTCATAAATGTATAAATATATAATATAATGCATTGGAATAGGCGCCTACTTGCTGTGAACCTTTTATATTATTTGGTGAAGTTCACAGAGACTAGGGAGTTTTGTTCTTCCTGTTTCCGAAAACGCGTGCCGATACGCGAAGCTTATAAGGGAAAACGTACCAATGAGCTTGGAGTATTCTCTTTCCGTTAACGAAAAGTTCTACGTGAAGAACTTTCTGTCGACGGAAAGAGAATGCTGCAAGCCTATTGGTCCGTTTTCCCTTACCACGCGTATCGAAACGCGTTTTTGGGAACGGGAAGAACACAAACTGTCTACTTTATGAATCAGATTGCCCTGGAGTATACCATCATCTGATTAGGGTTACCTTTTTACCTCCTTACAATCCCGAAGGTAGGGAACCCTTATATTTGAGCTAGAAGTAAGAAAAAACAATCCTATAGGATCACAACCCAATCCTAAAGGATCTCCTACTCCCCTAACAGACTCCCGTCCATTGCGGTGTTTCTCCAAAGCTTTCAAGGTGTGACCAAGTACCTACTGGTTATAATTTATGAAGATAACTGTCAACTTTTAGCTATCTCATAATAGCCTTTTGTTATTATAGGAATCATTCCAGCCATCCGAAGGAGAAGCCAACGGCAGACTTAGTTCATATCAACCGTCATAGTAACTATAACTGTGCACAATGTAGGTATATCAGTGATTTGCTTGTCACTGCACTATGGGCAATGAGTTAATATCTCCGTGAAAGCATTTGCTTCTTATGGGGACAATTGAAAAAAAAAGAACCTATACACGAATAAGGATAAGAAGTTATGGAACAAAGCGGGATGGTTGCAGAAAATGGCAGATTATTGATGAAGACATAATTAATTGTATCAATTTTTGGACATTTGAATTCTCCGACAGGCTCAAACCGCAGACAAATCTACAAAGACTTGAGTAAGAACGGCCTCTCGATCTCCTGTAAAGGCGTATTTTTTTTTGTAATACAAACATATTTCAATAAATGGGGGACAAAAAATGATAATGGGGTCTGCGCATGAGAAATAAAAATTGGGAAAAACCATTAATTATGTTATTTTAGTTGCCATGACTAGTAAACACTAACTTATCAGGACAAAAAAATCCATGTGGGAGCAGAAATCGTATTGTTAAAATGGAATCTTTTGAATTTCGCGGGGGGGTGTGACTCCAGAGGTACGAACGTCACCGCCCCCGGCTGTCCCTTTAAAAACCGTTCGTGGATATTATACGTAGTCAGCATGGATGCACTTCGACCAATCAGCGCGCTCCATTTCCGCGCGCATTTCTTCAAACATTCACATTTCTCTTCGTTGATAAAAAAAAGGGTGGCCACATAATTATGAGATAACCCCACTTTGGCCATTTTGAATCGATTCCTTTTCAATAAAAATTGTAAAAAAAAAAAAAATCATGCGCAGACCCCATTTGTACCATCCATTCACCTATGTCAGCCAGCATAGAATTACCAGCGGAAAAGAGTAACAGCTTGGGATTTGATTTGCTCCAGGGTTTCCCCTTTCATTTATTCAATAAAGCAAAAGGAACAGTCTTCGCTACCAGAGGAGAATTAAGCCTTGAGGAGGGAATACCCAACACATGAGCTGCTATTCCTTGTGCCCTATGACGTATTGAGGATCAGTATTCGCACATACTCCACTTATCTCATTCGAGCGGAGTTGTTTGCACAATCGAACGACCGATCGATTAATCAAAGACCACGCGCGCGCGTCGCACAAGCGGATCTGGAGACAGGATGCGGATCGAACCAATATAAATCCAGACGGATCTCTTTATCTCCGGAGTTCCCGTGATGCGGATGTAGAGATCGGTACACAATACGTAAAAGCCACTCCCAGCGAGTATAAATAAATAATGTTCCAAATCCCATTACAATAATAGCGAGGTTTTTATGGTCAAGAGACGAGAAACTGGAGTGACCTTCTCCCTCGAGACCCATTGTGTTGCAAGTTGAGAGACTAGAAAACCTAAGTTTTCCAGTCTCTCTGGTCTGACTTGGGACGTTTGAACGGTCTAGGAAAACAGTTTACGATCTCAAGTCATTATAAGGGGAATAATTATGGGAAATTGAACTGATGCTCGAGCGTCTAGAGATTTCAATTATTAGAAGTACAAGCATTTACGGTTCTGAAGAGTACCTAATATAGTACTTACCTGCGTACTCTGCTGCTGAAGCACTACGAATAGGCTAACCAACAATATTACTTCTGTCCAATTTATTACATGATCTTGTTCAGGGTGGCGATATGATATATGATATGATCAGTGATATGACAGATGTAGGACTTTTCCCCAACATACAATATCAGGTACTAGTCACATTTTACCTTCAATTAGACTCTTCCGTACGAATCCAGTTACATTTCCGTCAGTCGATATTTTAATGTATGTAGATTTAGGTACTTGTATCCGCCGTTCTTACTATACGAAAATTCCGTATTAGTAATAAATTATGATGAAGTTTTCAAGAGTTTTGGGGTTCAGCCAGGATCCAGACTTCATCATCTTTCAGTAGTAAGGAGCTTCTGTGCAGGTAAAAACGAGAATACACGTATCAATGAAACATGTTTTTCTGTTCAGAAAAGTCAACATAATAAAGGTACGTATAGGTACATTTAAATAGTCTACACATACAAAATCGTTTGGTATTCGATTCAAATTCGATTAAGATGGATGGTCGTCCATGGTTTGTGAAATTTTCCGATGAGTTAAGGAATTCTAAATAAATGCAGGTGGTACGAGTTCCTGTGTCTGATTTTGATTCTCCCTAAAGTATTGAATGGGAAACACGAACTCCGTGAAAATTCTGTTTCCCGATGGCAAGCCATCACGACTGGTTCCAAAGAAACCGTGTCTTCTTGAGCTCTCAGGAGTCAATGGTTGAGTCACATCTGAAAAAACCTCCATGTGACATGCGCCTTGTAAACGTTGATTCGCATATACAGACAAGGCAAGTACCCCCGCTTAGTTTGAACTGATACTTTTTCACCTCGTCGAGATCCTTTTCAAGGGAGGATGCATCGGCGGTTTAGGACGCATGCCGCAGATGGGTTTCCGTCAGGGCTCGGTGCGAGAACATGAGCCTTCGTCCGTCTACGGTCACAGAAGGAGTCTGAGTTTGGCTTTTTATCTAACCTAGCCTTGTTCATCATGACTTTTTTCCACCTTGGGGTAACGTCTGCCTGCGCCGGCTTTAAAAAACAGCTGCGAATGTGTGAAGTTCCCGTTCCTTATTTTATCCACCGGAGACTGAATGAAGAACCAGAGCAATTGAATGCCCTCGAAGTATCAACAAGTTGGCGATTACTGTTCTCATACAGCTGGAAGTGAACAAAATTCGACAACAGATCCAAAACTTTGAACAGAAATAAGATACTTTAAAACTCGAGTACCTAAATGGAATCATGTTTAGGATGGAACAACAGGGAACAGGGATCTAAATAGTTACGGACAGTGACATAAGTACTCGCATCATCAATTATTCTAATCCAAATTTTTTGGAGAAGTCTCTTGAGCTGATTACATTTTAATGTTTACTGAAACACCAAAGGTGTGTATGTTTGTTTTACATGAACTAGGTGCTAATTCCCTTGAAGTTTTTTGAAACAAAGGTTTCAAAGTTCATGGCCAAGGAGGGTGTAAGCTGTAGGGTAAAACTTGCGTTTTCTTCTTCCCCGATGAATGGATGGGCCTTCGTTACCGACTCCCAAGTAATACGTCCATCTTTAGGGATCAATGTTTTATCACCATGAGTCGAAGTTTTAAGGATGAAGAAGTTGGTTTGTTAATAATATACTTAAGGATGAAACAGGGAAATTCCTACGATTTGGCCAGTATTCTCACAATAATCACCCCTCTGGATAACCATCTTGAAACGCCAGGAAATGAGCAGAATAGATTTTTCCTATTACTGTAATATCAAAAATAATTTTTCTTGATGGTACAGAGGTTATTTAGGAGTTGAAAGGTGTATTCCGAACTGTATACTATCACAGATGGTATAATACATCGGTATAAGCAAGATGCCAAGTATAATAGGTAAATTTTACACGTGCAAACAACCTTGATGGGGAGATGAGGAGGATGTACCGGGAGGGTAAGGGATGGAATAATGGTCTCAAGTAGAGGGTATAGAAGCTGGGGATTCCTCTCTACACAACGAGCCATGAGATCCTAATTTTATCCTACCTTATGTGATTGCATGACCAAACACTTAGTTTTCCACCTTAGCGAACAGTTTCGGACACAAAAATGTGTAGGTATAGCTTCAGTTCCTCGTTCGATTCGGCGAGCCGAAAAATGAACAACAACAACAACACCTATTTATCTGAAAGGCTTCCCATTATTATTCCCACCTCCACTATTTCAAACGCAATCCACATAACAAGAGTTTGGTTTTCCAACCAAGGCCCGACTCCACGAAATATTGCAAATGGAGTGAGGAGAACATGACGGGAAGGCGGCCTGCCGTTTGGAAGCCCCCTACAGAGCAGGCGCGCAGCGGGGCGGCTGCGCCTTCAGAAGGCACCGATGCTCAGGAAGGTATCTCCCAAATCAAATCCTACTTCCCCGTGCGTCGGTCGGCTCGGTTCATGGCCTGTTCAACGTCTCGTAAAGTGAGTCGTACAACACAATAAGTTGAAATAAGGATATTTCGAAGCTATAATGAGGCTGCCCATCCAGCAAATCTTGTGGTTTGGTTGCGTATTCTCCATAAGTATAAGCGTGGTGCAATAGGATTAAAAGATTCGACGGTTTTAAATTTCGTCGGAGTGAAGGTTCCTAGAAGTGGAAAGTGGGATGCAGAATATATTCAAACAAACTTCTTTATAGTTTATAATTTTCATGAATTCTCTATAATTTTCATGAATTCTTTATAAAATAATATAAATATAAAATTCTTTATAAAATGCATGAATTCTTTATAATTTTCATGAATTTTATGAAGTCTCTGGTCAATACGTGAAAGAGTAGACTACGCCCTATAAACTGTAACTATGCACGAGGAAACGTTGGTGGCAATCGTTCATAAAAGAAAGGAGGGGGTTACCATGGACGTTTCAGCGCTTTATAACTTATTGTAGAAACTAGGTTTTGCAGGAAGAACAATGAAACGGAAAGATGAGGAATTCAACCTACACCTCCCTAAGTCTAGGTACGTGAAACGGCATTGAAAACATAATTTATTTATTATAATAAGAGTTTCCATTGAATGAATCCGAACATCCTTCACTAGCAACATTGTGTAAGAAATTGTGTTTGGGACATTTTTGCATTGGATTCTTCAGACACCATATTTGGAAATACTGCGTTCCAATTGCAGGAGCTGAACACGAAACGATCATTCAAGAAAACACTCTGCTACTAAACGACTGAAAGTTTCAACCATGGTCAAAATAAAAATTCCACGAGGAAGTTTTGAATGCAAACGCCGCCAAACCCAATTAGTTGATGTCCGTTTTCATTCGAATGGGCAACTTTCTTCACTGCGTACGCTGACGAATTCGAACTTTTTGCTCCAATCGCTGCACTCCTGACGAGGTGGGCAGTTGCGAGTGGTTTCCCGATTGTTATGACGTTGTCCGAACCGAGAGCTGTTCTTTTTAAACGCGGACGTCGTAAAAATTAAGAGAAAAAAGAGGAAACCAAACTGAGGAGAGGAAGGATACTGTAAGAGCGATAAAGCATCGCCACAGAGGTATCACATTAGGTCGGTTTGACTTTCACCTTATGCTTATGTGTTTTTTCACCTATATAGCAATTTCGGTCTCGAGTCTACCAAGGTATCGGAAGCGATGATCATTTTCGGGAGTCGAAGGCGAGTAATTCCCCTAGAAGGCGATACCACTGGATAGGATGCAACGAGGATATGCATGGCATGAGCGCGGATTTGGATTCCCAATAAAAGCAGTATGAATGGGTGAGCCAAAATTAGTGTTTTTTTTCTCAAAGAACATTTATTCGACTTGGGATCTTGAGTTCCTTGACCGCTTTGTAGGTATATTTATTTCTGTTTAGTGAAAAGAAAATTCCTACCTGATTTAATCTCTCGAGCTCTCGTAAAAAATATACGCCTACTTGCCTCCATAGGCTGAGACTCAAGACTAGTATAATACAACGTAATAAATTAATTTTCCGAATCGGGCAGAAATCCTCGTAGAAAATAAGGAGCTCCTACCGGCACGCGTTTGCCAGCAATTATCGAGGGGCTGAGAGGTTCGGGAGGCGCGGGTTCACTGGGTGGAGGATTTGGTACGAGGTCACGTTCCGACCTTTCACCCCTTGCTGCTCCCGAAGACGAGTTGGTCAACATCCGAGCCTGGAGGGTCCCATTCCGAGTTACCGGCCGTTAATGAGCCGCTCCCTTTTCCTTCACAATAAATCACCTTTCGGAGCGGCCTTGCTCAACAGGGATTCAGTTGCTTTGGCAACAACTGTGACTCCTTACCTTTGTGGAACTGCAACTTCATGACCTTTTAGGGATAGTCCTAAGGATCCAACGAATTCATCATTGCAGACAAATCCCGATTGCTACATAAATATGGAGGTTTGACAGGAAATGAAACATTATCAATTTGGTAGTTTGTTCCTACAAACTACCAAAGAAACTTTTTTGAGCTACCCTCAGGGTTGGCCCAGAGTTGGAAAGAGAAGCCATAGGTTAACTCCGAGGTACGCTTCTCGAAGTCTTGTTGGAACGCTTCAAGGAGCAGGCAAATGCGGTCATAAATCCATCATCAAAAGACTCTTCCGAACCAGAATCACTAATCAAAAACTATTCCATTCCGGGAAGAGAAGAAAGCAAAGAACGGATTTAATCTGAGATGAACTAAGACGACGATTCGGGAGGTTACGCCGATTGTGAGTTACCTGCTCTGCTGATATGGATTACTCTCATACTGAGCATTCACACTTGTTGGAACGCGGAGTTCTCGACCAAAAAGAGCTTTAGGAACACGGTTTTCGAGCCCTCGCGAACACCTTCAAGGCTCCTCTACCAGCTTGTAGAAACATATAGGTACCTAATTAATGTACTTCCTGGATATCCATGCCTAGACCACCACTGCTGGGTGCCCAACTCCTCAAGTATTTTACCTCAAATAGTTGCTACTTGCTCAGAGTTTGCTTCCCCCAACGAGTCATTTCTTCGTTGGATTTCGATAAAACCTTGCAGGAATGTTGGTTGGGGTGACACCCCACTGTATTTTCCGAGGGTTTTGATAATTTTTCTTTTGCTTTGTTAATTTACCCAATTATATAATTCGCAAGTTTGTGTATGTTTGTTTCTCAAGATCTTTTGGTCAAATAATGGCGAGGAAGGAACGAGTTTTCGTTAGAGTAGTCTCATTGTGAGCAGGTTGTAGGCTACCGCTTGATCATCCAGCTCCTCTGCTTGATCTTTCATCTTATTTCTGGCCTACCTATCGACAGAGTCAGAATAATTGCATGGTTGGCAGGTGTTAGGTTCGGTGATAGTGGCTATTCATGTCAAAGGCTCATTGTTTACGAAGCCCCGTAGGTAAGTTCATTTGAAATATAACGGATTTGTTTGGTTCCTGGTTCTGTTTGGTGTTTTCAGTAAAAAACGTCTTTTTGCTAATAATCTCCTTTTATGTAATGTTATGACTGTTTACTCATGTATCTCTGCTACAGTCCTATAGTTTCCAGTTGCGATTTTTATATCATCGACTTACACAATGGGGAACTTGCATAGTTATTTTTTGAGATCTTAGAGAGGGCTTTCCAAAAAGGTGCTAATACATGAGGGTATCCGATGATTGAACCTGACGGAAGAAGAGTCTTGTAATTTTCAACTAACTGACGTCACCGACCCCCCGCCTGCCTGGGCGGTATCCTCAGCTCCCTAACCTAACTGATGTCACGCGCTCCCTTTCAACCCGTTTTCTGGTCAAACCAATCGTAATTTCAAGCTGAAAATGAGCACCAGAGGATTTCGAAGGGCGTTATAGTTTATACGTTTAGTTATAGTTTTATACATAGTATAGTTTGTGATCTTGAAGTCTCCACTTCGAGTTACTCCACTCACTTATACTGGACTGAGGATGACGATATAGTCGAAACCGATATCCAATCTTATGTATTGTTAAATACATCGAATTTAGCAGAGGAAGTAACAGTCTTATTGCTTGCCAACTATCCCCTGACTCAAAAAACACGTTTTTTTTTTTTTTTTTTTTAGCGATTTTTGACTGTAAATGTTCAAAATTTGACCCCTTGGAGTACTCCAAAAATTCTGGCCAACGAACTTGAACTTTCTTTTGATATTATTGACATTTTAAAATTTATTTGGATTTTTTATCTCGATCCCAGTGGCAGATATCGTCTGGAGTGACTGGCTTTCCTTAGTTACCATGGTCCAAAATTAATGAAATTTGGTATACCGGCCCCATTCGGGGTCTAGTTGTGCCGCGAAGCTTTTCGTTACCGTCAGCCTTCTCTAAGGGGTAGCAAATATTGGATGAAATTTTCAAAACGCCGTCGTAGCTCGAAAATTTCAAATAGGAAGGTATAGTTTTCCCATCGATTTAAAATAGAACACAATTTTTAGCGTCGAATGAGACCTTGCGGAGCGTTTTAGGACTAACCGTTCGCTCCCTGTAAGAACTTAAGGGTTGAACGAAAAAAAGAGATGAAACACGAGTGTGAATCGCAATTCTTCCCGAGTAGGCAAAATCTCCGTTCAAATATCAGCTGTTCAAATGCAACTTTCTTTAGATTCCACCGAACCAAGTTTGTTGTTTACTTTCAGAAGCTTCCTTAGTTACCTACTGAATTTCATTAGGAATGAATGATACAACTCTCCGATAATAATAATTACAAGAAGGTACCTACTCATTGTCGCCAAGAGATGATTGTGAACCTCGCGGTAGGTGGGTATTTCATGTCAATAGGATCTTTGTAGATGGGCGATCTATATAGAAAATAATAAACCGTTGTGTAATAATTTGCAGCGTTTTAGTTTCTGAACTTTCGTCATACACCTCCAGTGCACCAACGTGATGTGATTACTGAACTACCGTGGTGTTCCCCTATCAAATTAGTACCTACATTGGAGGTGTTTGACGAAAATTCAGAACCACAATTTGTAGAATAATAAAAGTTAACAATATTCTCGTTCTGTAGGTATTTATTGCCTTCCATCCTTCAGTCTTCCTTTTGTTAATTAAATTATTATATTATCTTTCTCCAACTTGGATTCTTTCGAGAGTGACGGAGATTGTTGAATATTTTACTAACTCAGTTACCTAGCTAGTGTAGGTTTCACCATAGATATATCACTAGTAGAATAATGGATAATAAATTATTATGTGTAGTATTCACCTATATATCTATGGGTTTCACTTGACCACCCCTTTCGGTCGCTTTTCTGTTTTATTACCTTTAACTGCTCGATTCGCATGTTCAGCCCATTGGAAATATTCCCAAAATATTATTTCCAATGTATAATAATCGAAAATATTTGTTGCAAAATATTGGCGTTCTTAATTCTTAATAGCAGGTGAACTATGCTTGTTCCCTACTGACTCATTAAACTACAAAACTATCTACTTACTTAAACGAATATTCATGCAGAAAATTGATATCTAATTGGCTATAACTCATTTGAAAGGGCAGTCAATCTGCCAATATTTTTGCGTTTCTTTCACGCTCGTCTGTACACCCGACAAATGCCTGGGCCGTTTTGAAATGACAAGACGTGAAATTCATGGTAATTGAAAATTGAATGTCGCAAGACAATAAATCTGGGAAGTGAGTATACTGACATTGATACTTTTTGTTAGTCATTCAATTTCATTCCATGACGTTTACTAGATAGGCACTCCGTGGAAATCAGTGCTAGAATCGAAGCGTGAATTTCAATAGTATGACATTAAATTAGGTACACATCATGCACGGTTCTTCTCGCTTCCCATACTTGGTTTATAGTACTGCCTCCTATCTAATAGCGGAAAAATTTACAGCGTCGTAGACTAAACGAGTAAACGTTAATTTTTACGTTGAAGATGGAGGAGTGTGTACCTGTAAGGAAGAAGGAACAGGTCTCGACACCGGATTTGCGTACAACCCCTTGGAACAGCTATTTCGCTTGTGAGTGAGATGCCTCATGCTGGAGTGATACGGGGTGGCTATGCGAAATCGAAAAGCGACTATTCTATCACTATGAGCACAGGGTTTGGAGTCGAGGAATGATTCTAGAACTTCTTCTTTTTGAATAGTTATTAGGTAATAGGTATTTATTTTTTTAGGTAATAGGTAAGCTAGGTATTTACACCTAGTTTATAGGCATCATCAGGTTACATAAAATTTTAAAAACTAACGAGACATCCTAACACGAGTAATCTGATGTCGGTCCAAAGTTGGTCAAGTAATTTAAATAATGTAATTGTAATTTAATTGATGTAATATATATAATTGAATGTAATTTGAGTAATGTAATGTGATTGGTGCTGATTGTATGTAATTGAATGTTCTTCGCGGAAATATTTATTTTTAGTTTGTAGAAGAAATATTTATTAATAGTCTCCCTAGCAATAATTGGTGGTAAGTAAAAAGTACTAGAAAACATTAATTTTTTGGTGTCGGACGATGGGATAAATTCCACTGAATAGCCTGCTCACAATAATTATTATGAATGATAAAAACAGGAGCGAGAATGCTGTGTTATTATAGGAGAGTCAGTTCCTGCCTAGTCTGGTGACAATGTTAGTCTGAGATAGTCTCCTATTTGGCCTTGTGCATTGTACCTACTTGTGCAGTACCTACCTACATAGTCTGTTAGTAGTCGCAATTTGGAATACTTACCTGCTTAAAATCAAAGTCGCTAGGTTATTAGGCAATATGTAGATGATTCTAGCATCCAGGTCTTAACATATACTTCACGATATAGCTAATTTGAATGTAATGTAGGTATAGGCAAAAAGGCAACGTATGTTTAGGAAACTCCTATTTAAAGTATGAATATTGTTCCCCAGTTTTAATTCGTTATGTTTTTTGTTTCGATCAAGACGATCAGGGGCGCACCCACGGAAGGGGGGCTTTACGGGGATAGAGCCC
>JAEMON010000002.1:20628106-20647144 GCA_030264115.1 Lygus lineolaris | reverse complement strand
CCCCCCCCCCCCCCCATTTGAAAATTCCGGGTGCGCCCCTGCAGACGATGAGTCGATTTGCCTTAGATAATGTCTTGTACATGTTACAATCCAGCGCGTGGCATCATTGGATTACTATAATAATATAATAATAATTTTTTTCCAGTTTAATCCTATTAGGTATACCCAATTCATTAATTCGTAAGAAACAAAGTTAAAAAATTGTTTCAAGTAAGTAAAAAAAGTCGGTACATCCTCTGCGTGGGAATGTACCTTGTTGCCGATGATGGGAGGCATCTAGAGCCTCGAATGCGCTTTCAGTGTGTAATCTCGGATTATGATAAATAGAGTTGCATGTCCGGAATGAACACAGATGAGCCTCGACAGGCGCAGACATCAAGTAGCCCACTTCAATTCTCCAGAGTAAACCCCCAGCCCTGTCATACCGTTCCCTTCAATCACACGGCGACTTTGGAGAAGAAAGGCTTGTCGATCCGTGATATTACCTTTTTAAATCGGTCCCTTCCCCTCCCTGCAACCCTCTTTCACCTTTCCTGCGGAAGTCTTCTGACAACGGAAAAAAGGTTTCTGAAAGGGCGGCGCAACTTGGTATGAAAGGTCCACCGAAAAATATAAGGAGCCCTTTGACTGAAAAGTGACGTAAAAAGGTTTTCGTGGTAATCATGGATCTCTTCGGCACGGAGAGTGGGGAAGAGGTCTTTGTGTACTTACGAACTCCTTTTTCAAGCTCTTTTGGACTTTTTGGACTCCAATCACGAACATACCCTTTCGGTATCACAATTATACCGGGAGGAAAAGCAGCTTTCACCTTGTCAGTCCCTTTTTAACATTAGGTCCTACGACGGAAATTACAGGGCCCTCTGGAACGTCGGCGTATCACGTGACCGGGGGTTGGAAATGTGTCTTCCTGTACACCCGTAATTGAGCTCTTCCGATAATTATCAGGTTGAAGTGAGTGATCTCAAATACAGGAGTGTTCACGTTTACACCTCTTTGTACGGTTTGAAGTCTCTATTCAGAGCTAACACCAAGCTCAGTTTGCGTCAGAGGAACTTTGCTTATGATAGGACTGCGGACCTTGCTTATTCACAGTACCAACCTACATTTATTATGGTAAATTGCACCCATTTTTGTCGTGAGCTTGGCATTACCATCAGTAATCTCTAAGGGATATAGAAAACGGGGGATGAAATGCGAATATCACCCATGCTCGATAGAAGTGTGTGATTTTCTCAAATTTTTAATAGATAGTCTGGCATTTTCATAGCCAAATAAAAAAATCAAAGTAACAAATTTGAAATATTTCTGTACAATGTAGGTAATTAGGTACCTAATTAATTTTATTCAAATTCAATTTTCATTTGAAATCCTATTGATTATCCGCACAAACAAGGTTCCACGTTTCTCTTGAGCCTATTATACCTAGTAGCAAGAATTATCATAATTCCTTTCAACAACATTCACTCAGTTCCTGTTCAACCTATTGCAAGCAGTAGGTATCTTATCAATCAGTGATAGTGGGATCTGGCATCTTCATCAGGTAGAACTGCATTGTCAATGTCAGTCAACCTTCTTATCAATCTAATAGGATACAACTGCATCATCTTCTAAATCCATAAAAAACGCTGTTTCATAAAATACCTAGCACTTCATTTTGGTTCCGAAATTTTGTAAATGAGAGGAATAGCTCGCCTAAAAGCTCATCTTTTCATGACCAATTCCTCAAAAAAGGAGTTGGGCTGTATTGACTACTTTCGGTTGTTAACTACATTTTTAACTAATAAACTGACTAGTTGAGTAGTTGAAACATGCAGCCACTAACTATTCTAGTAGATGGTAGTTACAAGGACCAGCTACATGTGCAGTTAACTACTAGGTTGTGGTTGAAAAAAAAAACACAAACGCTGCCAATTATCACACAACGGTTTATTATTTTCTGTAGGTATAGATCACCCATCTACAAAGATCCTATTGACATAAAACACCCACCTACCGCGAGGTTCACAATCATCTCTTGGCGACAATGAGTAGGTACCTTCTTGTAATTATTATTATCGGAGAGATGTATCATTCATTCTTAATGGAATTCAATAACCAAGGAAGCTTCTGAAAGTAAACAACACTTTTGTTGTTCAAGTACACAACTTGGTTCGGTGGAATCGAAAGAAAGTTGCATTTGAACAGCTGAAATTTGAACGGAGATTTTGCCTACTCGGGAAGTATTGCGATTCACACTCGTGTTCCTGCTCTTTTTTTCGTTCAACCCTCAAGTCCTTACAGGAGTGAACGGTTGGTCCTAAAACGCTCCGCTAAAAGGTCTCATTCGACGCTAAAAATTGTGTTCTATTGTAAATCGATGGAAAAAATATACCTTCCTATTTGAAATTTTCGAGCTAGGGCGTTTTGAAAATTTCATCACCGATTTTCTAACCCTTAGAGAAGACTGACGGTAACGCCAAGCTTCGCGGCTCTAATAGACCCCCAATGTGGCCGGTATACCAAATTTCATTAATTTTGGTCCATGGTAACTAAGGACGAATGGTACGGCGGACGGCGTACGGCGTACGGCTGATGGACGGATTTTTTATCATTCGATTTTAGGATTCTTCGTATCTTGAAACATAAAACCTCAAATTTTGAGAGGGGTTAAATTTTTTTTTTCGTGCTCGATTCCAAAGGTTCATTATTGAAAATAATAAACCAAAATGTGGGGACCAACACAAAATTCGTGTTGTATTAATCAAAAATAAATGATTTGTTGACGAAAAATGTAGTTATAGGTCAATACTCATAACTATGTAACTATTGGTTGGAAAAAGTAGTTGCTTACTTCCAAGTAGTAACTGCGACATGTAAAGTCAAGTAACGTGAAATCATTTATTGTACATTAGGCTTTCGCTCCTCATGATTTACAAAAGCTGTAGGTATTTTGTAAGTAAGTAGGCGGGGTGTTGTGTAGGGGGTTGTTGTTTCATTATTTAGGTATGTAATTTGAGCAACAGCAAATTGGCTATACTTAATTAAGACAAAACAGAAAACTTAAAAAAACAACTTAGGTATACGGCAAATAATATTGAAGGGTAGAGAGAGATGAATAGAAGGAAAGATAAATATGGAATGGAATTGGTGCACAGGAAGATGGATAGAAAGCTGCTTTTGGACGATGGAAAACTTTGCAGCGTTTCTGAACTGAGTTACGGAGGGAAGCAAACGAATTCGGAGGGATAAGGAGTTCCATAATATCGTACCAACCACACCAAATGACTGGTCACCAGAGACAAGACTGGAGAGATCGGTTTGCACAAGGCCTTTATTGGTGATCTCGTAAATGAGAAGCTAATGATAAGCAAATATTTCCAGTCCTAATATATTATTCCTGACATAGGAAATATGGTGATGAGGCTTGATGTCATGGACATAATATATCTAACGGCACTATTAAGTGCAACATCAAGTCAATTGTTCGATTTAGAGTCGAGGGAAGGGCTGAACAGGGTATATCACAGTAGAGAAAAAAACGGAAAATTAGGGCAACCACCAGATTTCTCCTAAGTTCAGGAGGGGTGACAAGAAAATGTAGTTAGGTACCTAGTTATTTCACATTTTCAACTAATAACTGCAAAATTGACTCAGTAGTTTTAACTGCGTTTCGACTGAAGTGTAGTACATTTTGCCCAACTTTGCTCGAGAACCACTAATCCACAAAAACCATTTTAACATTAAAGCTAAAAATCATTATTTCTTAAACCTTGTCTGTGTTGAAAAAATTATCCTTCGGGTTCGGTTTTAGTTAAATGGAGGGAACCAATCTTAGTACCATGATTGTTTTGGTGTGCAAGACAGAAACTATCCACGATAGTGAGGAAATAAGGATGAGGTAATTCAATCTAACGATTATTGCGGGGGTATGTAAACACTGAACCATCGTTCAGAAACATCATTCAATTCGAGAAAAGGCTACGTGCAAGGATAAGTATCGGAGAGACCCAGTGGTTTGAAACAAGGAAAGAACTCATTGTATGGCATTTAGAAGGTGATGTAGTGCGCGCGCGATTCCTTGAATCAAACCGCTCGTCATTCATCATCGCATCAGTCACTCCCAGACAGCGCTCTATCATCTGTGAGCATCCACGCATGCGCAATGCGACGAGACCGGTTTGTGCGCCGTCCCACGCGACGTGTAATTGTAAACTGCTGGAACGTACCGTCCGACTGATCGCCAATAAAAACGCGACCGATCCCATAATGGCACGGTCTCGTTCTGGACTCACTTCGTTAGGAATGCAGGGAACCCCCGTAATAAAAATTGCCATAAAACCTCGTGACGGAATGGGACATGATAATCAGGTGCCGAGCGTCCACTATCGAAGTTTATGTAACTTCTGTTTGGAAAGAAAAAAAAATTCCGAACGCTTTGAAAGAGCTGGGTTCGAATAGTACGTAGGTGTAATAAGGCATACCTTCACTTGCGAGGAATCCTGTTGAAAATGATGCCCTCTGCTCCAAAAGGAAATCATTCCTAAACTACCTAAGTAGAGACGATTTCAATTTAGTTCAGCAATTACACAGCTCGATATTATGGTGGTGTCAGTTCCACCGTTTGGTCTGCCCTCAGTTCAAACTAGCACTGGTTTATTTTGGGGTTTTTTGGGTTATTTATTTATTGAGCTGATCTGATAGGCAGAACAACCACTCGATATCCACACTTTTCTATCCACTCATTGGAACTGAAGGCAGACAAAATAGTATCGGTTCCACGATCCTATTGAGATGATTACTGAGGTATAACCATTTGGTTGTGGGTGAGGCAGGGACGAAGTGGTTTTGTGCTACTGAAGAGCTGTTGTGGTAGGGGGAACAGCCGTGTCGTCCCCTCTGAGGAGATTGCAACGTTGTAACCCTTGGCCTTCTGGACTATAGATTAAATTAGGTTATACAAGAAGGAGCTGTGTCACAAGTCCGGAAGAGTGTGGATATCTCGTGGTTGTTCGGCCTATCAGATCAGCTCAGTAACTAAATAACCCACAAAACCCCAACAATTAAAGAGCTTTCTTTCTACATTTTCCTTCTTACGCCTCCACAACACTTCAACATGCCAATTTCTATCTACTTACGTACCAACCGAAAGGGCCGGGAAACGAGTATCAATCATTTTTAGGTCAACATTTATAGGTCAATTTGTAGTTTGTAGGTCAAAATGTTCTCCAAATCAAAATTTCCGCTCGCGTCTTGCATTTTGAACTCTCGAAGACTATCCCCAGATGGCTTCCTACAAACTCCATCCATATCGGATCCTTTCTGAATTCCAACAAACAATTTCTCGGATTTAATTTGGAGGTGAACAGTGATAAAAATAAACAAACAACATCCTAATCTCCGACACCGACGTAAAAATATATCGATCTGGGTATGATGATCTGATGATTCGACTATATTGCTCCGCATAATAGGTACAAATAATCTCCCAGGTTACCTGAGATTTGAATCCCACTAAATTATCTATTACTGGTTTGGATAAGCTTCAAAGCACGAATCAAAGCAGTTAGCATAACCAAATACGAAAAACAATGGGGAATTATTGTGTATGAGAAAATCAATTTTTTTCTGCCTTTGTATTGTTATTTGGAATAAAATAACACTGCCAATACAAAGAAAAAAATAGTTTATTGCTCGGGTGTGGAGAAAACATGGAATAAAATCTCAGCTGTCTGAATAACAGGCGGAATTCCGAAGGCTCTTGAGAAACCCTTCCCTCCGTCACACTAAAAGAATTGAACCGAAAAAAAATGCGCTGAGATCGCATTGAGAGCGGTGACAATATTTATAATTTAAATAATTAATTAAAAATTAGTCAATATTAATTAATTTAATCAATTTATAATTTATTATGTACATTTTATTCTCACTAATTAGGAGCCCAAAAAGTGATCGGTTTTGTGTTTCGTTTTGTTTGGTTGGCATCTTGGACAGAATTGGCCAATGACAGACAACACCCTTTTCAACGTCAATTTCCCTCCATATAACAAATAATAAATATCTCAATAAATTTTCTAAAATTACTGAAACACAACTTTTGCCTTACGACTTTTGCCTTACGATTGTTTCTTTTGATTCATTATCTCTCAGAAAGAAATTGATGATAATTCCCCATTACCACTCAAATAACAACTCTAAGAATAGATCTTGGCTATCCAGATAGATGAGATAGAGTCTCTAGATGCCTAGACGATGAGATAGCCCACATAGTATAGGATAGATGAGGAGAAGGACACGCCTCAGAAGTTTCAAAGAGCTTGAACAACATCGAGAGAAACCCTGCCTTTGAATGACCAATTAAAAACTCACCCAATTCATCATTTTCACGCTACTATGTACCTACAAGGCGATTTCGTTGCAAACACTCGATCTGGTAATGGCTTTCAGAGGCGCCCAACAATCCAAATTCGCCTCTCACCTCGTTCTTTAGGTGCGCGGGGGATTTTTCGCCATCCATCTCTGTCATGACGATGGTAAAAGGCCCCTATAGGACCCTCCCTAACAATATTTTCGGAGGTCGGTTGTGAAACCATCCCCTACGCTGTACTTCTAGATTTTTTTAAGAGACCAAGGTCACGAAAGGATGCTTAAAGGCGCGCGAAAGGGGATGTTGATTGACAAATGTCAAGCTGGCAAGGAGGTGCTGGTTGCTGGTGCTCTAGATAAAGGCGAGAACTTCTGTTGGGACGATCATTAGCGGCTTCTTCTTCTGTCACACAAAAGGTTTTCTTAAGGTTCCTTCTTAAAGGTTAGCTGAAGATAACCTTTCAGCTAGATAATAGCCCGCTGCTAGTCTTTTTTCGCCGTTCCTTTTCGAGTGACGAATCAAGGACGGCTCTAATTACTGAGAATGACCGAAAATTTACTTGTGGCTGAGCTGAGGAGAGAGGTACCTATATCCTAAAATCGAATTACTGGGTTCTTCGGGGGTACCTTGAAACGTTTGGCCTAGTTCTTCTACCCGTCCCGTATAATCAAATTATACAGGGTCAATTTGATCCATTCAATTCCAGTATCGGCTCTGGCCAAACCATTATCACGATATCCACTTATGATTGTTAATTTTTTGTGAAATGCCTTCCTACACGTACCTACATAATGTTATTGTTATTCATTAATTCAAATACCGTGCAAAACGAACGGCCTGGCCGTAAGAATGAGCAGGAGTAACGGTGAAGGGTCTGTATTGGGCATTGAGTCTAGTAGGTACATGAAATGAAAACAGACAACGTCATAACAGACGTGCAAACATCCAGTCTTGTACATGACTATTGTGACAACTAATTGAAACTTGTTAAGCATATGAAACTTTGGCTGCCGAGATTGCTATAATTGAGCCCTTCTAGCCAATTTTCGAAGGAAATTCAGGTACTGCAACGGCTTCAAAATTTTAGTTATGCAACATTTTGAGAATGTTCTTCATGGAAATCCGTTTTGGATCATTCTAAAGCGATTTCTGTTCTCAACATAGGTACCTACGCTCTAAAAAAAAATCCAAAATGATAATAATATAACAAGTAAGGATGACCTAGTTGGCCAGAAGTTTCGGAGTACTCGGAGAAGTTTAGGGGTCAAATTTTTAAAATAAAGGGTCACCAACGTGTTTTTGAGTTTTCTTGTGTAAATTAACATCTTAAACAGTAGAACATAAATATGGTATATTACAATCAGTGCAAAATTTCCCATAAGAACCACCCACCAAATCGGTGAAAAATTGTTTGAAAAAAATTCTTTGTAAATTCGCTCTTCAACTCATGCTGCATGACTGGAATTTTTTCGTCACTGAACAGACTGAATAGTCGACTCACTTATGAGTTTTCCCGCGATTACTGGATTGAACGGCGTCTCAATCCGAATGGATTACAAGATCTGCAGGAATGGGCGTGAAAGCGCAAGTTGTGACAGCCGACCTGTTGATGGGAGGACGCGTGATGACAGCTACAACTCTACAAGTTGTACAAGCCTCGTCTCGATTCCTTGATCACAAGCACTGAGTTTCGGAGAATGGCTCTTTTTTTTCCCCCCCATCTGCGGTTGTAGGTTGTTGAAAAAGAGGATATAAAAAGAATGAGTGACACATTTGGAAATTGAGGCACACGTCGATTTTGTTGCAGGAACATCTAATATCTAACCGCTCCTGAACATCTAATATCTAACCGCGTCTGAACGCGAGCCTTGAAAATAAACGATAATAAAAAACATAAGTAGGAGAATGCAGGTGTTCCATGTCAAATTCAGAATTGTTCTATGCCAACTTCAGAATTTTCCTAATCAAATTCAGAATTTTCGGAAACAAAGTCAGAATTTCCATATTTCAATTTTTCTAGAATTGTTTCAATATGTACGCTGCTTATGAAATGATAAAAAAAATTGAAATTAAAATTTCTGGATTTAAAATGGAAAATTCTGAAATTTGTTTGGAAGATTCTGAATCAGTTTGGAAATGCTGAATTTTTTTGATCTGGAAAACCTATATTTATCAAATCCTATGATCTAGGGCTGATTCGCAAATCCCCTGAAAGTTTCACCAAAATCAGTTAACTACCTAGGTACTAAATTCCGGAATTTTGTCTGTGAACAAACTTATTATAAGGTTGCGCATGCGCAGAAGCTATTACTTATCTGATCCCCACGGAATTCATAGGCATTCTTCTTGGATCCAGACTTGGTCCATTAGGAACTGTGATATAGGTACTGTAGTTTCAGGAAATTCACGTTTGCGCTTGCCCTCATGCTACCAGTAGTCTGGAGGCAATGGCAATAATACGGGAACGTCTAGTGGCTTACCCACCCAATCTTTGATAATTCAATAAATAGTGGACAATAATTTAGTGCAGTTGTGCCCGGGACAAAGGAATTTCCACGGACAGACACGGAACAAAAATTGTACAGAAAACTTTGGACCGAAGAAAACAAAGTGGACATTTTGATTTTCGAGGACTTTTTTTAAACTTCTTGCGCGTATCCATAGTTCCTTCTTCTTCTTCTTCTGATTTCCACCTTTCTACATAGTACCTTTCCACTTCGGTAGTGAGGAAGCGAAAACGTCTAATTTTAGATGAAGTTGTACTGGATTAGGTAAATCATCAGTCAAAAGAATTAGAAAGAACTAGAAAGAGGGCCTATCACACGCACGGCCATTTTGATGGATTCTGGGCTTTCGCACCACATCCATCGAACCAGGGACCGTATCGCATTGTTTATTATATTTATGAGTACATAGCAGCATTGATGAATATAATTATAATTATGTGAAATTAATAAATTAAAATTTAGGTTTTATTACGTTTTGTATTAGTAGTGATATATTTTGGTACCACCTGTCTCATGTTCTGGTTAGCCGTCATGGCTGCCATGGACTGCTGAAAACGGGCTTGTAGAAATCTCGCACTGATGAGGAATTGTAGAATTCAGCCAGTTCGACGCCCTCCATATTTGAACTCGGCGTATCGGACCGTATGGTTGAGTACTCATATGTGTTGCTCGTCGTTAGTTCCAGCTTGTATTTATCCTTAAAACGTGACTGAATTTCAGCTCGTTTCAAGTGCTGATCCCTTTTGATACTTGACTGTTCATCAGATGATACGGTTTGTCTGATCGGGTAGACGTCGTACACCATGTCCCTGAAGTTGACGTCGTACACGTGAATGTTGGTTTCATTGAAGACGACTGGGTAGGTGGCCACGGATGACCAGTTCCTTGTAACCAATGTTCCCATGTGGTTGACGTACAGGTGTATGGCGTAGTGATCTTTCCATACGCCGGAATGATCGAGGTACAACATGGCTCCAATACCTGGATACTCCGAGAACCGCCTAGCGCCTCGGTGCACCAGCTCTGGACGCTTGGAAAGTACCTCCTGTACAGGCCTGATTCCAGCGTTGTAATACCAAATGCTCTTATTATAGTGACCTCTGTAAGTTAACAGCCATTCTCTCAGGAAACGCGCGTTCTTATGGGCGATGATCACTTGGTTGTTGATTTGAGTTGGCATGCGATCTTGCCAGCTGACGGTCATCTCGAATGCTCTGAATTTGTTGAGGCTCTTCACGATGTAGGCATCATTATCCAAGTAAATACCGCCGTATCTCATCAGAATCTTAAGCCTCATGACGTCACTCGCGTGCCATCTCCTCCACCCAACATTAAAATTCTGTCCAAAAACCTGATCAGGAATAGTCATATCCTTCAATTCGATGACACCTTCAGCGCCAGGAGTTGACATGATGACATCCCAGTAAGGCCCAACGAATTTTTTCGAGTCCGTGTGAAAATAAATTTTGTCGGGTCTTTGGTTTTTGAGAGCGGCCAAAACGCAAACTGCGTCAGTGAAAAGGAATCTTGGTTGATCGAATCGTATGAAATGAATGATATTCGGCACGATGTAACATCCGTCTGCTGTCCCACTGACGTTGTCGAACCCTTCAAAATCATCTGGACTGTTGAAAACGTATCGGTAGTCGATAAAATACTTTCGAACTTCAACGTTGTGGTACATGAGTGCCGTATAAATAGCAATGCACAATAATGCCATCAACCAAAACAACCACATGCACTTCAATCGTGTCATCATGCCTCGTTTTATGCTTACTACAGCAGTCTCTACTTTAGTGGATTTTGAAGTTTGGCAACGATGGTTGGTTTTCTAAACTCACTGGTTTTGGTCGAATATCCAAAAGGTACATAGATTAAAATCAGTATTAAACAACCCCTAAAACATTTTTTCTAAATTTCATTCTTCTACATCTCTAACAATAAACTAAAAAACCGTGCTAACCCAGTAGCTAAGTTAAACGATGTTTTATTGACAGTGCTATCGTAGCAATAAACATTTCCACTGAAGGTGATTATTTGGTCTGAATTAAATCCGTTCAAGGAGACTGCTTTTGCCTCAATGACATCTATAATTCGTTGTGCATTCGGAAACTTTTAAACTGAATTTCTGATGTTGATCCTAAGGGTTCAAATCGGGATTAATGATCAATTTAAATGTAATATTTTATATTTACTTCACCATTTGAAACATGAAAATCGATGAAAACATATTTTGATCCATGATCAATAATGCAAGTCCTTTGAGAATTCATATTCAAATGTTCCACTTGTTAAATATTGGATACCAGCTAGATTCACCATGTCCGTGTTGATTCATCGCAGGTTGAGCTTTGCGTATGCAGCGTAGGTATGCGAATTTTCGAAGAAAATCTTCGCTTCAGAAATAGAAAATTTTCTCAATGGAAACCCATTTCAGACCATTCTAAAACGATTTCTGAAATTTAACTCTTTTTATATAATATATATTTTTTTTCTTCAACCATATAGGTTCCATATAGGAAGCCATATAGGCTCTCAAAAGGTTTCTCAGGGCTAGAAAATGTTCTTTGCACCAAATAGTACCTACGTACATAGCGGACCTGTTTCAATGGGAACTGTTGGCCGCTGCAAACAAGTACCTAGTGATCAAGTAACATTTGAAACTAATATTATGGTCGACTAATTATAAAGAGCTAATCTGTGGCACATTTTGTGAGGTACCTGTTTGAGGGAATCTCCTCTGTGTAAAATAGTGCACGACGGAAACACGCTACAGCTGTTAGTCTGTTACATAAATATAAAACTGAATCCATGATGAGGAACTTGCATGGGTAAGAATTTTGCATTTTGAACCTCAAAATCTGATTCAACGCCCTTCGAAATCCTCTGGTGCTCATTTTCAGCTTGAAATTACGGCCGGTTCGCGCTGAAAATGGGATGAAAGGGAGTGGGTGACGTCAGTTAGGTTCTAATTACAAGGCAAATTTTCGGTAACTTTTAATCGTCGGATACCCCTCATATAGCACCTTTTTGGAACGCCCTCATTAATATCTTTCATAAATAAAAAATAAAAAATAACCATGCAAATTCCCCATTGAATTTTATTTAGAGCAAATTTGTAATGTTGTGGTATCGGCTGAAACCAGTCGATTATTATTATTATTATCATTATTATTATTATTATTATTATTCAATGATGTGACCATTCCGAAGTATTACTGAACAGGAAGTTCCGGGATAGTCACAAATATTGGAAGACAGAGGGAGCTTGTTTCAGTCGGTATGCCTAAAGGAGAGTTTGACACGAAGGGCGAGCACTGACTCGCTGCCAGTACCTACTTAAAGTATTTCACCTGCATAAAAAAAAAAAAAAAAAAAAAATGTATATAAATATTATTATTATTATTATTGTTATCATTATTTGTGTACAACAGGGAACCGTGTAACCTATATATGTTTCGAGGGTGGACTTGTATGAATATCTGCCTTTGTGCATTTCTACCATCCCCACAAAGAATTGTTATCAAAATCGACTGTTGTTGAAGTTCAACTTGTATAAAAAATAATTTCTCCAGCGTACCTATACGTAGTAGGTAGTATTAATAGTAAGCATCTCCTTGAATGGCTCGCTATGACCCCTCATCGGTGAATAGGCACCCTCTGGCGGTTTTCGGTGGAAAGGAGGCTGGAATGGATCGCTTGGCCCACAGCCCCAGGGACAATGAAACTTTCAAGATCGGAGGATTTATCACTTTCCAACGTCGTGAACGCCCAAACATTTGTACCTATTAGATTGTAAAGGAGGGGTTTGTAGATAACAAAATAGAAGTTTTTGCAGGTGGGTAAGGAACATACATTCATCTCTCTAGGGTCTTTGAGCCCATGCCCCCCTATGTACTGTTTAGAGTATGGTTTTCACAAATATACCTAACTCACACTGTTCCCTTCGAAAAAATAGGGTGAAATGATCCCCATGCAGACATGCCTAGCGCCAAACTTTCACGAGTGAAGTGGTATGTCATGGAGATTGTGATGAGAGCTGAGCTCCTAATTGATTGATTGATTGAGAGCACTCAACCGCAATAACAACAATTTCCCCCCTCAAAATCTTCATTGCAGATGCCCCCATGCCTATTCTTTGTCCATGCCTATATGAATAACCCAATCTATAGGTATTATTTTGACCTCCAAGTCTAATACGTATTACAGTAGAGGTACCTATCTACAACAGTTGTGCCCCAGTCTTCACTACCCTTTGAAAGGGAGCAATAGAATGTGCAAGTTACCCCAGATTGGTGTACAAATTACCTGGATGCCTCAGCGCAAAGAAAAAGACAATGTAGGTGCACTGCGAGGCAGTTAGGGACCCAACATGGATGAGCTGCATATCAAAGCCCATAGCGAGTCACTGCTTCCGTACAAGTCGAAACTGCATTCTTCAACCCAGACGTCGATATTGGTAATAAGCTCAGAACGAGTCATAAAAACAAAACTACACTAACTTTTTTTCGCTCAAGTCGTTCCGCCAGCATAACGTACCTACAAATGAAAGAAGTGTGAGAACGGCAAATGGAAGACGGTAAGGTAATTTCTTCAGCACGATAAGGTATTCTTACATAGCTTCAGGTACGAATTTTCAATTCCAAAGCCTTTTTTTCTTACCACATCGCAACACTGTTCTATCGGATCCCAAGTATGGGGCGTGCTAATGAGATAATTCTCCCTGCAGCTAACGATATCTTGTCGTTAGGAACTCGAAATGCAGTCGCGTATAGTGCGCTGCTAAGATGCCATTGCCATCATCGATTCAGCGTATCTCTGAATTGTTAGCTTATGTACCTGCCCTCGTGGACTTACTCCTACGTATTTTATCAATTGGGGATGAATCATGAGGCAGTCGTATCATATTTCTTCATCTCCAAGCACAGCATAAAGCGTATGATGTAGAAGTTTTGCTTACATAACAGAGCAATGTATCATCGAGGTACAGTTCGTTTTTCCCTAGGTCAAGCAGTCAATATGACACAGGACTGAACATGGTCACTACATGGGCTGGAACCTCTCAAAACTCCCTCGTTCAAGGCCCTTGGCACCTCCTTGGACTCGTACCCAGAGTACCCCTTATACGTGGCACGGCACCTCTATGTATGACTGGGGGAGGGGCTATCCGTGGGCCTTAGTATGCGATGTGTTGAGGGTACAAATAGGGGAGCAAATAATGTACCTTTGATTCGGGGGGAGGGGGGCTGAGAATCCGATGATGAGGTATCAAGGGCTTTATCAAAAATTCGCAAATCTCGGGAATTATAGAGTTCATATCAACTCTCACTACAAATCTTATTACTACTTCATGTCAATCTGTTTTTAAAAAAGTAACCGCCCCTTCCCCCCCTCCCGTTATCATTTTACCGTTAAAACATTTCTCCAACTTTTCTCAGCCAATAATCGATCAATTTCAAATCTGTTTTCGGCATTCTTTCTATTTTTCATTCTGCAGGGCGACGCACTATCAAAATTTCAAATTCTATATTTTAAATTGATAACAAAATTTGAAATTTTGATAGTGTGTTGCCCTGCAGAATTAAAAAGTTGAAAGAATGCCGAAAACAGATTTGAAATTGATAGATTATTGACTGAGAAAAGTTGGAGAAATGTTCACACTAATGGCGGAACCCCCTTAATGCAGTAGGGGGGTGGGGGCAGACCGTTTGAAGGGGGTACTTGAAGAGCTTGGAGTCCGAATGAGCGAGGGTCATATGGCAGTAGAGGGCCATACATCCATACAGGAATACGAATAAAACGGGAAAATTAGGATGTTTTGAGGTAACTCAGCAGGTTATTAGCCCACTGCTAGCGACGCCAATTCCAACAGAGCGCTCCGATCACAGCCTTGTGCACGAGGCCTATCTCTGAACTGGTATGGAAATATTCAAGCGAACATTTGCATTGAGGAGAGTTTTAGAGGGGCTAAATTCAATTTCGAGGGAAAATTTCCGAAATTCTGGGACATAAGAGCAAGGGGAACTCATCCTGGGTACTGTCGAGGAATGAGAAGTCGGACTATTTTTCTATTTGTTCCTTCATGATTCAAAGTTACTTCTGTTCGCAAGTTTGGGAAAATGAAGGTACCGGATCCGTATGGATTGGTATTGTACAACAATGTCATCAAAATTTATTATTTTGTATTACATTTCTCCCATCCCACCCCGTATTACAGCAAAAAGGGGGATTCCTCTCAGAGATGGATATTGTGATTCTCGAAGTAGGTACATGGTTCAACTCATTCACAATAATTTGGATTGGTTGGTTTGGTTGAAAGGGTACACGTCATATACCATATTTCTGATGTTGGACTCGTATCTGTGGATGTTGGTTTCATTGAAGACAACTGGGTAGGTCTCCGTGGATGATAGGTTCCGAGGAACCAAAGCTTTCATGTGGTTGACGTACAGGTGTATGACGTAGTGATCTTCCCATTCACCAGAATTATCAAGGTATAACATCCTTCCAGCAGCGTAATATTCCGCAAACCGCCTACCTCCTTTGTGCACCAATTCTGGTCGCTTGGAAAGTACCTCCTGTACAGGCCTGACTCCAGCATTGTAAAACCACATGCTCCTATTATAGTGACCTTTGTAAGTCAACAGCCATTCCCTCAAGAAACGTGCGTTCTTGTGAGCGATGATCACACCGTTCTGGATTAGATGAGGCACGCGATCGTCCCAGCAGACAGTCATCTCGAATGCTCTGAATTTGTTGAGGCTCTTGACGATGTAGGAATCATTATCCAAGTAAATACCGCCGTATCTCATCAAAACCTTAATCCTCATGACATCACTCGCGTGCCATTTCCTCCACCCAATACTGAGATTCTGTTCAAAAACTTTATTAGGAATAGCCATATCTTTGAATTCGATTACACCTTCAGCACCAGGAGTTGACATAATGACATCCCAGTAAGGCCCAACGAATTTTTTCGAGTTCGTGTGAAAATAAATTTTGTCGGGCCTTTGGTTTTTGAGAGCGGCCAAAACGCAAACTGCATCAGTGAAGAGGAATCTTGGTTGGTCGAACCGTATGAAATGAATGATATTCGGCACGATGTAACATCCTTCTGGTGGTCCTCTTACGTTGTCGAACCCCTCGAAATTGTCATCTACTTGACTGTGAAAATAATGACGAGGCAATACGATACCGTAACACACAAATACCGCATATATGGCTATTGATGATAACCCGAACCAAAACAAACAAGAGCACCAAAGCCTCCAAAGTTTGATTTGCATTTTTGCACTATATCTGCCAAATAATATTCACGATAACAATGCTGGTTTTCTGTATAAATAAGTAGCTTGGTGCTTTTGACATTGACATTCAACACGGTAAATAAACATGTGAAGTAACAATAACAGATCACGGTTTTGATTGGAGTTGGATAATGTGCGGTGACGTTATTATCTACCTAGCGTATAATGAACTTGAAGAATCCACCCATCCATAACTACTTGCACGGTAGGTAGAATACATGTATTCTACAATACAATGTATATACAATGTATTCTACCTACCGTGACTACTTGTATTTAGCAACAGATTTTAATTCTGGGAGAGTTCGGATTTCAATGTTAGTAGTAGAACCATTTGGACTTTTGGGCCGTGAGAAGTCGGTGTTGGTGAAAACGTCTGCCATGTTGGGTGGGCTCACTTTTTTGACATGGACGTATAGAATCAGTTAGTGAAAAATACAGCGAAATTGGTAGAATAGCTCCGGAGTTATGCCTATGACAATAAATTTAAATTTTGCGCAAGCGCAGTAGCCATTACTCATTCAACTGTCGCCAAATTCATAGGTGATTTTCTAGGACTCGGCTCTCACTAGACGAGGAAAATCGGTCCATTAGGAACTAAGTACTGAGAAATCGTAGTTTTAGGAAATTCGTGTTTTTCGCGCATGATCACACGTTACTAATGGTCCGACGGTGATGAAATTGATAGGGGAATGTCACGGGGCTACCCAGTATAATCTCTGAAAATTTCACCGGAATGGCTATGAAACACATTTCAAAATTGCGCGTGCGTAGTAGCTATTACTGAAACAATAATTTCTAACCTCGAATTTAATTGTCAACCTCCAACTACCCTCCGAATATGAGCGAAATAGGTGAATTTGGGTCTAAGATATTGGGGTTTCAGGATATTCACGTTTGCGCATGCACTCACGCTACTAGTGGTCCGGTAGCAATGCAATTCATAGGGGACCCCCTAGGCTACAACCCGCGTAATTCCTTAAAATTTCACCGAAACTCGTCTGGTAGTTCCGGAGCTATGCCCATGACAACAAATTTCAAGTTTGCGCTGATCAAATCGCGATAGCTTCATACAGTTTTACTTGGGACAATGAATTTACCACAGACCGACAGACACGGAACCAAAATTGATAAGAAAGCTATGAAACGTGAAAAGCAAGTGGACATTTTGATTTTGGAGGACACAAATTTGTTTTATTTCTTTCACGAATACCTAGCTTCTTACCTTTTGTAGTGAGGAAGCAAAACCTTTGGTCAGGCTCATTAGACGCATCAGTTGCTAAAATGAGGTAACAATGTTATTATTATAGAGTGAATTCATTCATACACAGGTTGTAATCAAAACAATGTCTCGGAAATAAATTTCATTTCATTGTTGTCTGTTCATTTATTTGCTTGAGCACGTCAGTGGAGAGCTCTGTGAAGAGCAAAAAAGTTGTAATGCGAAATGACTGACTGCATTGTAGCACGCTAGGCAACCGGCCGCGTGGCCCAGCCTGGAGATACCCAGCCGGGCAGGGACCCACCCACCATGGTGGCTCCAGGGCCACCCACCCATCATTGTGCAAGTAACCTTATGTTAAGTAGAGGTAACCCCATGGTACTATTCACTATACTTATATGGAGTGCAGACCTGCATCTTTGCTATCTTTCAAATCGGAGAGCTTTCCAATAAGGAGTGCATGGGTCGGAAATGAACGGAAGTGAGTTAAATGAGGAAGGAAAAGGCATCAATTAAGTATCTCCCTCTCGTTCCCGCACGTGGGAACCGAGTGAGAGGAGAAAGAGATATTTGGCAGATGTCGTCACGCGGTTTTTCTTCAGGTGATTTCAACACCAAACTACTCAGTTCTAGAAGCTAAAAATTGGGATACGTGGAAGTTTTTGAGGATGCTGAATCCTATTCTAAGGTTAGAAGCAGCAAATTACATCTATTCTCTATTAGGTACCGTGTAAATATTATAATAAATTGGACTAGAGGCTTGTGAGATACTATTTATAATGGGTGTTCAACGGTCTAAGTCAAATGCATGCGGCGCATGCCTTGTACCACTTCTATTCATTAAAAAAAGTTCCATCCATGCAGCTTGAGTTGATGAGCGAATTTTCAAGGAATAATTTTAACAGGTTTCGTGGGTGATTCTAATAGGAAATTTCACGCTGATTCCGAATATACCATATATTATGTTCCTATGTTTAGGATGGCAATTCAAACCAAAAACCTAAAAAAACACGTTGTTTTTATAGTGATTTTTTACTTCAAATTTTCAAAATTTGACCCCTTGGAACCATTGCAATAGCTTCATTTTCTTCGAAAATTCGCTGAAAAAACATCTGGAAGGTTGAGTGGGCAGTATAGCTTCCTCACTCTCTTCTGTTTGTCTGGAATGACGAGGGTGCGGAAGGCGGCAGAACATTCTAAAGGGGCGGCGAGGGATGAAGCCTGAGGGCGAGGGTGGTGGTTAGAGGAGGGTTGTTGGCGAGGGGGTGGAGGGTGAATGGCGAGGGTGTGGTCCACCGATGAACGGGTTTCCCTTTCACCCGGCGGAGGTTGAGGAGCAGCCCGCGCAATAATCTTCAACTGGGGCACGCGATCGGGACACTCGCTGGCCGCGGAGCCCAACGATCGGAGGAGTTGCGGCGGTCCCCGCACGATTCGGAGTCCGTTCTCGGTTCCGCGGGGTTTCAATGAGTTACAAGCCAACCTCACGCTTTAGACCAGTTTCCTAGAGCAAAGAGAAGCTGGTCGAAAATCCGGCAGTTTGGGAACCGCGATTCGACCAGTTTCAATTTGCATCAGTAAATCGATACCTATTGACCATCCACAATCACGTTAGGTTATTCGTTAATAATAATGAAAAAAACAAAAAAAAAAAAAAAA
>JAEMON010000002.1:20608837-20622367 GCA_030264115.1 Lygus lineolaris | reverse complement strand
TTGAGAGGCAGGGTCAATGGAGAATGCTGAAGGCGCCTGAAGTTTGACTGATCAGCTGAGTGAGCTCCAAAGCCAGTTTCTCTCCTATTCATCGCAGGAAGATGAAATTTGAGAGGCAGGTAAACATTAAAAAATACATTAAACATTATTTAATGTTTTTCCCTCGCAAGGGAGAAATTTGGTTTCGTGTTTTATCATTAAATGATTAACAGGACTATTCCTGCCGTTATGTTACGGTATGAAATGATACCTCCCAATCGAGACCTCGCGATCGTTACGTTACGATATAATAAATCATCATTAAATGATTGACAGTAGAACTGTAGGTCTACCGTCCGTGTTAACGAGGAGGGCTGAAGTAAAACTAACCTGGGGTGCAGGGGGCTGGCCCCTTGTCAAGGAGCGGAGCTCTGAGTTTTTTCTGTTTTTCACGTTTTAATGCAGTAAAATGAAATCTGGTTGAAACGGGACCATCGCGAGTATCGGGGGAGCGCTATGCAAGAAGAATCGAGTCAATTTTGTTGATTAAAAAATAAGAAATGAGGTACAAAAAATCAAAAACTGTTCGGAAATAAACCCCCATTCTTTCTAACTTTTGTACAATTTTTGGCTATCAAAACAATCCCAGGATGTTCGTCTTGTTGTTGTTTTTTGAATGCTCATTCCAATGCTACCTACCTTAGATGTCCTCCTGGAAGTTCGGTTTAACCCTTCAAGGCTTTGTGGTCCCGAAGTTCCAGACCCTCAGGCACACGAATTTTTTGTGTGGACACAGTGTTCACATGACCACAATCAGAGTTTCCAGAAAAAATGCGATAAAACCAATTGCAGTTCGATTATTGACAATCAATTGGAGAAATAGAAGAGTAACTAGAGCATTCTATTGAGGTTATTCGAAACGTCGAGCACTGAATGTGTTAAACATATAAATAAACCGCAAACAATAAATTAAAAAGGTGAACTGAAAAAAAAAAAAAAAAATTGCATTCCATTTTCTTAGGGCTTTTTTAAAATAATTTATTGTATTAGAACTCATATTATGGTCATAATGAATTATTGGGGGTTAGCAACATAATCGTGAGATAGAGTTACCTTGTAGAATCCTCGCAAAAGCTAGATGAGTATGATCGACCACAAAAGTGCTATTAATTTTACATACAGGAGTAATAAACCAAAATGAGGAAATCCTTAGGTAGCTTGTCGCCTGCCCTCTATACAGTCACTTACCGAAGCTGTCACTAAAAAGGATTTTTGCAGCGGCATTGTAAGGGCCAAATAAAATAAGAAAAAAAGTAAACCTCATAAACAAAGGGTTACTTGAAATATTCTAAGAAAGCTCTCTGTTTTACATTTTAGTCGTAGAATCCTTATAATTAACCATATTTTGGACGATGATCACAATTCTCGTGGCCAAATTATTTTAGAGGATCTCAAATATGAAAATCGCCACAGTACAATGTACAAGAATTTGTTGGAGGATAATACCACTTCTTAAAAAGGACGAATTTTCCGTCCAATTTTAGATTCACGTTCCTCTCATATTTTACGTATTTCCCCCACTCACCTAACTCACCAAGGTCAATCGGTATAGGGAGTTTCGATCCTTATATGATCTTGAGTCCGATGCCAGCGCTTAACGAACAGAACAACCAAGCGCTCTCTTTATTCCAATCTCATCTTCACATTGAGTGGATCACAATACGTACAATCAGAACTCGGAGAGTCATGAAGGAGATGAGATGACATCAGCAGCCTTCCGTGTCATCGCACGACCCTCATCACTGTTATTATCCAGTTCGTAACAATATTGTTAGAAAGTGTCTGCCAAGTCGCTCCTCCCACAGGATCAATGTCGTTCGGCAGTGCCCTTTCACGGTTCATGTTGATGGACGTCAAAAGGGTTCTTTCTTCGGGGAATTTGATTGGTGTGAAGACTAGTCAATTATTGTCCTCACTAGCCTACTTCCAGTCACTCTAATGTGGGCCAATAGAAACCATTGCAGGAAGGGCTTGGCTGGTAGTATGTGTAAAATGAACTAATCCAGGTTGAAATTCCCCAATCTGTTCCTTCCGGATCTCTTGGAACTCGACAAGTTGGGCATCTTAGTTGATTTACCTATTCAAAGTGAGGTATGAATATTTGTTTTATGTACTTATAGATAAGTACCTATTCAAAATGAACAAACTGTGGAAAAAATATTACATGTTTAGTTCAGAGGAAGAATTACAACCAATTCAGCGGTTCGCTTTGCGCAAGGAAATTACATGAGTTCCCGTTCCCATCGTACGGACATTCGACGTTCGGGAGCTGGTGCGAGGGAAAGGTATACTGAATGTTTATATATCATGCAAATTTTAGCAGAATCCGGTTATGTAGTTAGTATACGGTTTGCCAGGCTGGCAGCAAATAGAAATTACGTTAGGAACGTTAGGCCCATCCATTTTGTTGCTGGAAATTTCACTAATAGTTGACCTGTACACTGGAGGTACCGGCCCTAGTTTTCCCTTATTATCAAGTGGTACTGGGATAAAAGCACGATACACTACTGTTGCCAGCAATTTATTCCTTTTTCCTGCAGACGATTAGTATCCAAAATCTAAAGGAATTTCGAATGATATACCTATATGAACTACAGCACCTAGTGGAGAGCGGGGTAATCCTGGTCTGTGAGGAATGCCGGTTACAGAAGTTTCGGTAGGATGAAGCAACAGAGAGTGTTTCAGAAGGCAGTGTAAGTCAGTTGGAGTGTACAGGAACTGAATTCTTCAAACAGGAGGTGTCCATCGCTGTTATAGCCAGTACAGAAGCACTGCAAGCATTAAGTTATTGCACTTTCAAGCATTATTTTCTACGTTTTCAGTCTCTCTATGAGTGATAGTTTACCAACAATTAGCTTAAATTATGCAAAGGAGATTAACAATTGAATGAAAACTGTGGAATCCGTTGGTGCCCGATGAAGTCGCCGAGATTTGAAGGTGATTTCCAATATGAGCTTTTGAAATCCCAATTTTGTCTGGCTTAGTATTTATTCAGTACATGCTATTTTTTATTTGGCTTCCTCAGTTTTACCTGGTTATCGTTTGTAGAAACGTCATGTTACTTCAAAAATACGATTCGCATACGAGTGTTCATCGTAGGCCAAGCAGAAAAAATCCAGTAATTTCGGTGTAATAATGAATATTGGTTATTATTCAACTTTTCTATTCAATATTGATACAATTACAGAACAGAATTTGAAGTTGTTTATTCAATTTGCTTATTGTTAATAGGTAGGAAACTTGAAATGTTGTAGCTTCAATTATCTACCGGCATTTCCCAGCCATTCCCAGCCGACCAAAGCCATTTTTTCTAGTTTTGAACAAAGTTCACTGAGGAGAAATTATGGTAGATTCTTAAAGTTGAATAATTTTGGAAGTCAACTACGACTTATCCATTTTGAGCCCATGTTACAGACCTTGAAAGTGAAGTGACCGCGATTACTCCGGTCCCTCCAACTGGTCTTTGAAGATGATTTGCGTTGAATGGGTTCAAAATGTTCGGTTTGTACCCATTTTTTCGAAAATTTCCCCCATTAAAATCCATTTTAGATAAGTTTGAATCAAATCCAAAAGTTGATTGTATCTACAATAATTTATATTACCTACCTATTCACCTTAATATTATTCATTGGATGGTTCCACTTGACTCAATATGCCACCTACTCCCATATTATAATAAGTTGGCAAACATATTTTCGAAAAAGAACTTTTTTCAAACTAAATTTTTCAGTTTTTTATCGTCCATGTCGAAAAGAGACCTACTCCAGCCTACCGTCCCACCCCCAATCAAATCAAAACGATGTCCGACGCAGGAAGTACTAATGAATATCGTCCAAAAATGGATCAACCGCTAACGACTACCTCGCGTCCCTTCTCGAGAAATCAGCTCACCAATTATCGTAATATAAGTCTCTTTCTCAATTAACAGCGACGACAACACAATCAAAAAAGGAAAATCTGTTAATTTATTCTTAATGTATTCCATAACCGTCACAACATATAAATAACGGGTTATTCGGGTCGATACCTGACTTCCGATTGTACGAGTTAATCTTTTTTGAAATCGGTCCACGTCGGGGGGGTTAAGCCCTTGTACGAAATCTAATCTCCTTTTAACGATTCCTGACTACTAATTGGCAGGGTGTGGAGTCGATTAAAATGCATTTTAATTGATTTATGCGACAATTGAGATTGTCGGCTTCTCCAACTAGCAAGGGGATTTCGGAGGTAGGATTTACGATCGTTTTAATCGTTATTGCCATCCGAAACGCCAAAAAAGGCTTCTGTGTATTTGTATATATTATATTTAATTAAAAAAGAGGTTTTGATGAACATTTCGACGGTCTTTATTAACGGCGTTGCGTTATCTCCGGGTTTTTCAATGGTAATTTACGATGTTTCGGTGATATTCGTTAACACACCGATATTGATGTGATGATAAATCTTTTGAGATCAGAGACTCTCATTAGAATCTCTCGTCGTATCTTCGATTCATCATCGAGAACTCGTTGTGATTCAGAAGCTGTTGGATCTGCGTAATACACGAATGTGATACTACTCAAAGGCCACTATCGACGTACTTTCTAGTTGAATTAAAACAAGGTGACGTTCCTCTTGACGAGAGCTATATGGTTACCAACTTTATTTTTCCTGAGAGCTCGATTTTGCAGATTTATATTTTCAACACCAAATTTCATGGGTATATTACTCCGCATTCCTATGTTTGAATCGTCCATTGCCGTTTGAATTAGAGACTTTTTGATTACGCACCTGGGTTTTCCAGACAAAAATTTTGTTCCCCTCCCTTCTTACAGGAAATTTTGAGCTGGTTTAGTATATACCACAACATGTTCCTATACCTCTACTGGCTCAGTAGCTGAGTTATCTTTAACCATCGAATGCTAACATCTTGGTCTGGAGTAGAAGAAGGGCACCATTCTCTCTGTAAACTATATTTCGTTCTGTGCAGGGCGTGATGAGGCGTCAAGTATCTTTCCATTCGGATGTTCTCCAGCCTTGGACGAAGCCACACCGCTACCAGAGGCCAGTAGTTCATATTATTCTCGCTTATTCAATGGAAAAAATGGCCTGGGTCTGTCAGACCCAATGTTAGTAAACTTGTACCATCGATAATCAGGTGTGATGATGTATGGGAATCGGCTGACAATTTCGATCTGTCCTAACTGGGCAACTGTCCTCTGGACAATCAACTCTGCCAAATCACTTGAATAAGGGGTGCAAGAGTATTGACTTTTTTGATCTTCTTTTTGCAGGTACCTATGTCCTACAATCCTTATTTCTTCAGCCTCTAGGCCATAAGAAGGGAGTTAGAGAGGCTACTAAATGGAGACAGTGCATGGGAGACAATAGACACAGCTCCGTTCGACTCAGGAATCTGCCTAAATGTGCTTTACGTCGCCAGAATTTAGAAATTTGCATTTGATGGGGAGGGGAGGGGGTGGGGGGTTGATGTGGGAAAAAACTCATTGTTTTACTGAATATTGTGTGCGCTCCCCAGCGCCTTACTTCTCAACCGATTTGCTTGATTTTTTTTTCTGTTGAACTGGCACCCCAGAGTGGCGCCACACAGATTCACATGTTGGGTGTCGTTCATATTTTGGATTGCTCTTCAGTTTCGAGACAATTTTCCATCTGAAGTGACGTCCCCTGAAATACATGAATTACTAAACTGTATGCTTCTTTTTGTAACTAATCGCACTAATTTCTGGTCAAAGATAAGAATGAAGACTGATTATGAGACCGAAGTTAGTTTAAAAAGTGGCAGTTTTAGAATATACCAAGTCAAGTTTTGTTGGTATCCGAGGGTTAAAAACTTGTAAAATATTTTCTTTGATAATAGAGGAGACCATATTTTTGTCCAGAAACCCCCTATTTAGAGCCACTGTGCGACTTAGTGGATGGTAGGTTACTTGCTGTAGGCGTAGAATAACCAATATGCTTGTCATGGCTTCCTTGATGACTCACTTCAACGAGAGGGTTGTCACGTAACGTATAGTCTGAATTCAACTTCCCTTCGACATGAAAACGCTATGCCTACACAGTGCAATCCACTACGTCACCCAAAACGTTGCTACAACTGTCAGTTTTAGAAAATGTTTTTATTGTAGTGGACACTTCTATTTTTGTGAAAATGGTGTAAATTCACATTTGCAGGATCTTTGCAATCATAGAGCAAAATCGGTTCAAATGATTCCATTCACTATCGTGATTCTGCTTTTTTCTCCCCGTTCAACCTCCGTTTTTTTCCTGAATCCCTCATGAGGAACGCACGGTTGGTCCTATAGTAATCCTGGTGGTCTCATTAGATACTAAAAATAGTCATATATTTAAAACAGCAAGAAACCTGTACCCATCATCCTGTTGAGAGTTTTGAACGTTTTGTTAATGTCAACCTATATCCTCCCTTGACGTCAGTGACAGCACCGGCAGGTTTCGGTGCACAACTACGACTACTTATAGACCCAACATTTTGGGAGTTCCTCACCAGTTTGTAGGATGATGGACCACGCAGAGTTTATTTTATGAGATTCTGCACTAGGCAAGAGCCGATCAACCAATTAATAACGAAACATGACAATAGAAAGGACGCAGGAAGTATAGAAAGACCCAGCACAGTATGACATCCACCAATAGTCTCTGGAATATTAACTCAGCACAACATTCTGGCAGCCAGGAAGTCCTCAGAGGCCTTCAAACATTTCTCCCGACAAATATTGGCAATGTTGATTCTTGGATCTCATCTCGTAGACGCAAGAAAAGGCTCAAGAGTCCCCCGTGCCCGTTGAATGGAGGGAAAGTCGTGATGTCTTTTGTTATTCATCAGTGAATCTCTTTTACATCGCGATGGGATGTCGCAACGTGCGCCCCCGTATTCAGATATAGGCCTGGACGTACGAATCACACTTTCAATATGAGCACAGATACATTTTGTATAAGTACGAGTAAACGTTTAACATGGGTGGGTTTGTCCCCTTTTTTCGGGAATTCTAAGGAAATTCCATGTGAGGTCGGCTGTTTTATTCCATACTTATGTCATCTTTCCTAGTTGTTTATTTGTTAAAAATACAGAAAAACCCTATTAGGTACGATTTGTTTAATAATAATACATAAAGTATATAACAAGAGTTGAAAGAAATAATTCTTCACAGAATCAAAATTCGGAATAAGGGAGAGGTGAAGAAGTCGAGGTCGGGGTGAACCTGCATCATCGATTTTTATTTATTTGGGGAAATATTTAGAGAAGAAAGTACACATAATTAGAGAAACTGACTGACTATAGGTCAGATGAGAATTCCATCGTGACCATATCAATAATAGCCACTCCGCGTCATGAATTCCTACAAACACCGATTTTTCATAACGTAATGGTTCGATTTCGCTTAAAGTTTGAGGATAAACCGGGACTAACCTTCTATAGATAATTATCCTCCATGGAGTAATTTAGATTCATACTCTGAATAAGTACTGTAAAATCAATTCTCTACAAACGATGATTTCGTATTACTCTTAGTGGCCGTCTCTCTAAAATTTAACGAGGTGTATAATTTTATCAAATTCGCTTACGAGGGTGATGATAGTATTGAATCCAACTTGTTCCTCGATTCCTCTGTATCCTTCCTCATAATCATCTTCCCCGGATACACATACCTAACTGGTCGATCTGGTGGACCGGTCTTTGTAGTTGCCATAACTCTCATTGCATTCTCATAGCCCGACTCCCATGAACAAACTACTATTAGCGCTCTACCAAAGATCCCCTAGAAGGGCTGCAGGTGAAATGTATACGATATAGCGGTGGGACCCTCCCTTATCCATATCCTCCTCCCTCAGCCCATATCAGAGCCTCCAGTCCATATCAGCATCTGAGGCTCGGCCCACGCTCTTGTCCCGACGCTAATGAACGCCCCCGCCTCCGACGTATATCGGCCAGTTCCTAAAAGGACCTCGATACCTTCGAACCGGTCTCCAACTCGTAGCTTCTGACTCCATTTACGGGTACTGCCCTCTTTTAAATAGATTAATTAGCTCTCCTTCTTCCCCTTCACCTTCTCCTCCACTGGTTCTTCTTCCTTCTTCTTGGAGAATCCAGTGCGGCTGTTTTCTTCTTTCCTACAGCGTAATCGCAATTTTCTCCGTGAACGGGCCTCCGTAATCAAGAAATCTCCCGATGACAGTCGTTACATCACCTGTCGATGTTTAGTGCTCATCAATTTCTTATGGGTGCAATTTACTTCTCTTCCCTCAATGAGCCATCAATTCGCAACGCTATCTCAGAGCTATTTATAAGATTATGGATATTTGATGCTTACGATACCCACCCACCTAATTAATCAATACTACTGTTATGGGGTAGATCGTCCCCCAAACAACATAAAAGAAAAATAACAATTTTTTAAATTAATAATTCATCACTCACCACCCTTCACGCCCTCGTCGTCTCGGGACAGTCGTTTCTTCCCCCAGGTCCCCTCTGACGTAGCTCCACTTCCACTCGCGTCCCCAATTTTCAGCTTGACTCAGCAGCCTGAGCTGTTGAGGACGACGAGGGCGTGAAGGGTGGTGAGTGATGAATTATTAATTTAAAAAATTGTTATTTTTCTTTTATGTTGTTTGGGGGACGATCTACCCCATAACACACCCCCCTCACCAACGGAAAGCCGGACCTCCGGCTTTGGCGGGTGCAAGTAGCACGGTAGTGGTGAACAGGTAGGGTGAACGGAAGAAACAAAAGGAAATGGGGTTAAAACTTTGTCACCTTGTGTTGCATGACAAGGGGTAGTTAGTGGAAAGTGTTCGGCATACATGAATTGTGTGGGAGTATAAGACGACTTGTCGACTCGTGAAGGGTGGTGAGTGATGAATTATTAATTTAAAAAATTGTTATTTTTCTTTTATGTTGTTTGGGGGACGATCTACCCCATAACAACTACTATTGTCGAGTTCTGACTTTATATCGTATTTCCCGCACTAGGAATTACAGCAGGTTCTCAGCTCAAAATGACATATAGTGTAGCCAGCAAACAAAAGCAAAGAGACCGCATGGCTGAACTCGTTATGAAACGATGTACCTCCATAGCTGCCTCGTCCGTTATAGGAAGCTCAGACAGCACATCGCAGGTTTCATTTCTGACATCTCGATTTCATGTCTTCAGGCCGGGATCACTTCGAAAGTAATAGGAGGCAGTAATCAGTGGGGTAATGTGCTATTTAGTTTTCCAAGGTTTCAACAGCAGAATCGACCCCAGGTTCACTAAGTTCCAAGGTCCAACTACAAAGTTATCAACAGTATGGTTGACCCCAATTTGGAATGAATCCATTATGGACCTGCAAATTTTTCAGGTTCTAGACGAATTTGACGAGCTTCCAACAGTAGGCGTGACCCTGATTTTACAACAAATCAATTAATACTGTAGGTACTAGGTATCCACCAACATTTTTAAGACATAGAGATGATCCTATAAATATAAAAAAACTTGATAGTTAATTTTTTTCCCAGTAGGAATTCTTTCTTTTCTCCTCATGTTTTTCCCTTCTGTCGCTGCAAATATCAGGTTGATACCTTCATGAAGGTACCTACTTAGCACCTTTGTAGAGAGCTCTTCAAATCAAAAAGGCAAAGTTGAAAGGTATAGTAATTCATTATTGTCTTCATTTCTACATCCAATTCTTGAAACCAATCAATTGCAGCAACCCTTGCCAATTCAGTGTTGGGGTAACTAATGGGGTCAGGTTTTGCAACTCGAATCGTAACAGGGAGAAAAGGTTTGTGATCCTGCCGAGAAGTCTTTTAGGTAGGCCTCTTAGTTTCAAGTTGCAAAAAAAAGATCCAACCATTTCACTCAAGGCGAAAGGATTAAGTGGTAGTAACCTTTTAAATAAAAGTGAGTTTCGAGTGCGTGAAGGTTTCGGAATGCAGCTAATCAGTTTCTTCTTCCTCGAGCCCTAAGTCCTGCGTCTGTGGAATGGAGGAAAGAATATTGATTGGGAATCAGAGCGCGTAGATAGGTATTATGTTACAAGTTGTAGGTATTGGTTATAGGTATAGGTCGGGGTAAATTGATACATCATAATATGTTATTTGTATACAAAGTGGTTCCTGACGGATGCACCAGTCTTTGGACCATACGTATTACGCACTTCAAAAAAAATAAATTAAAAAAAATACTACCCCCACTAAATTGACAAATCTTTAGCGAATTGACCTATCGCTAACTGGCCCAAACTGGCACTAACATCGTTACCAATTCAAAAAGGAACTTCCCCTTTTTTTGTAGATTCGGATTCTACTTGAAATATCATGACAAAATTACTCACTAGAAGTTTTTAGTGCACAAAACGTGAATAAATATACTCCAAATGTGCAATAAACACAAGAAATCAAGTTGTTTTTTACTTTTCTCAGGCCACCTGAAGGTGAATGGAAAGTATTGCGATCAGCAGAAAACCCAATTTCTGCAACACCACCTTTAACTGGTCCTAGTCAACATCTGGTCAATTTTCTCGACGTTTTGGAAAAGTGTACTATGTTAATCCGTTTGTATGTATGGGTGTCTGAGGATGAGACCCTGCTAATTTCAGCCCTCCAGGTCAATTATAAGGGTGAGAAAATATTCCAAATAGGTGAAAAAATGTCGTTTTTAGCCCATTTTTTAGCTTTTCTCCAAAACTCCTCTAACAATTTTGATGAAATTCACAGGACTTACATTTCTAACAAGTAGAAACAAGTTCCAATACCCCTCATCTCCAAAAAAATAGATTGAGGGCCAATACAGCTGAAGAAAGTAGTGTGAAGCCTCGCACCAGATGTTTGTGTAGTTAACTCATTTACGCTGAAAAACATCATGATCCTACTACACCTAGAAAACTCAATCTTGCTTTTACAGTACATTTTGAGTGCACTTGCGCACGTATTTTTTTTTTTTTTTTAGCACTTCAAATTTCAAGCGAGGGACCATTTTTTCATGAAATCATGTAGAACCCGAATCTGCTATCAAGAATTGAAGTTTCTATTTGAAATAACGAAGTTAGAGCCAATTTGTTCAGTTTTGGCCAGTCGGCGATAGGCTAGATCGATAGAGAATTATCAATTTAGTTGGGGAAGGTTTATTTTTTTTTATTTTTTTCTCAGAGCGCATAATAAGCTTAGAAGAAAGACTGATCTATCTGTGTATTGGTGCCTATTCAAACAACTTTATTGACAATCAAAGAAGCCTCTCCTTTTCCGAGTGCCGTAGCCGTATTACCATCCATAAAAAGGTGACCAATGTTCCAATCCTCTTCACATATACAAAGAGCACCAATATTATATCACTAATTACCAATAGCACTATTCTTGAGAGCGAAGTCTTGGATTCCCTTTCATCTGCGGAAGAATCGAAGCCAGGATATATCTGCTCGCAGCCAATTCTCCAGAACTAGCCGCTGGGATGCGTTCTGGCCTCTCCTAAAGATGTGGCCCAGGTATCCAACTTTCCGCTTCTTCTTTCTTGGAAAGCTTGAGAAGCTCTTCTTCTTGCATGATGTTCTTGAAACGCTCTAGATCTTGGAGGCTAGGTCGCTGCAGGACCTCTGCATTGCGCACACGCTGTAGGTACCCAATAGATCCATCTGACATCTTGCAAATTACGTGCAAACATTTTTCCATCATTCCTTGGAAGGATGGATCGATGAAACGATCTACTATTTTCATCAATTTCATTTGATCATCATCAAATTACAGTAGGTATTTCGTCTCACAGTGGCCTAAGGCACTATCTAAGATGCCAAAGGACGGCTCCATGAAAACCAAATCACATAAGTATTTGCTCTTAAATTTGTATCAGAAATTACAATTGTATAAGAGAACACCTCGCAATATTGACGAAATGCTACTTTTTTTCGGGTTCATGGATTTCTTACCCTTTCGTTTAGACTTTTATCCTAATAGGTTGCTCCAGTAATTTCATGAATTTGAATGACGACTGGTGATCCAAACCAGTTTTGTGTTCATTCACTTAATTTCGTACATGTGTTTGTAAGTATATGATTTATATAATATCCCACGCCATATTTTATATAGAATATTTCTAAATTACTCTAAACTGTCACCTTGTCAGTTTTTTAATCCATTACACGTTGCAGGCTTGTAATGAGTTTCACAACAAAACGACTAAATTTATGTTCCTTCTTGGGACACAATGTCCAAAACGCAGTCCAACAATGTGTGACGCTGTCAGATACAAATGTAACGAATTAGTTACCATCTGGTTGTCACCAAAGCGAGTAAAAACGCATTTAGGCAAACGGCTGGGAATGATGTAGCTCGCGGACCTTCTCTTTTGAGATGTCACTTCCAGAAGTGTGCTCGGTGAATTATCATCTTTTATTTATTTTTTTCTCTCTCTCGAAAATGAATGGTTGGCCTAAGGTGACCTCTGGGGCTTATTAGGAGGATGTCTCTTCTACCGATCCTGGACGGAGATTTTTCCTGGTAAGGACCGATCAATCAATCCAGCCTCCTACGCGAAGCGTCTCAAAAGTAACAAGTTGAGGCCTAACGTGAGAGGAAGGGGCGGCATCCCCTCCTCAAGTGAAATTACATTAAGCATGGGCCGAATAAGAGGTCACCATGAAAATTCAAACTTTATTGTTCCCTTCACCGGGCTAATGATTGGTATTTAAAAAGGGGTATCTACTCGGTATTGACCGAAACTCCAAAAAATAACCTTCCAAATAAATACCCAAATCGCAGAAGAAACCAGGAACGAATTAATATAATTGTATTATTATTTTTTAATAATTAATCTCGAAATAAAAAATGTGGTTCATCGGGCCGTCGAGGAGGAAATAGATATTAGGTATATAAAATAAATGTTTGTATTTTATGCTAATATCATAATATTTCAGGCTTGGGAAACTCACCATGCAATTTTACTTATACATTGTCCATTTTATGAAATTTTATTGAAAACCATTGAAGTCATTAGAGAGGATTGGTTCTCAACAGGGGCGTATTTACGATGATGGGTGGAGGGGGGGTTATGTTTATGTTGAGCGATTGCTTATTTTTTTTTTTTTTTGACAAAAGAAAAATCACCACGTTATTTAGCGTTAAAAAACACATTAAAATCATGTATCATATTTGATAATTTGGTACACCCAAAAATCTCGATTTCTCGCTTTTAGGGCACATGTGGAATACAATGTTTGTGTCATTTGGCGTAAGTGGCAGACGTAAAAGTATTATTCCAGAAATCTATTGAAAAAAAAAAAACGTCTGCCAAGTTGGGTGGGCAGTATAGCTTCCTCACTTTTGTAACATGGACGTATGGAATCAGTTATAAAACATTTCAACGATATCGGTAGGATAGTTTCCGAGTTAGGAGAATGCCTATGAAAATAAATTTCGTTTGCGCATGCGCAGTAGCCATCACTTATTATCCAATTGTAGCGAAATTCATTGGTTGATAATTGCTTTGGAGTCAGCCCTCA
>JAEMON010000002.1:20577882-20592103 GCA_030264115.1 Lygus lineolaris | reverse complement strand
CTGCGGAACTTCCTGCTGATTGCTAGGTGGTCAATTTGGTTTCCTGTCACTTGATCGGGTGAAACCGAGGAAATCTTGTGACAGCTTCTGTGCGGGAAAATCGTACCACCTATTACCATATCCTGTTCAGCGCAAAAGCTAGAGAACATCTCCCCATTTTCGTTAGCATCGCCTACTCCATGTTTCCCCATTATATGCTCCAGTCCTTCATTGTCCCCTCCCACCTTAGCATTAAGATCTCCCATGACTATGACAATGTCACGTTTGGGTATATCACTGACTATATTTTTCAAGGTTCGATAGAACTCTTCCTTCTTTTCCTTGTCAGCCGCTTCAGTGGGAGCATAACACTGAACCACTGTTACATTCCTTGTTTTAGACTTGAAACGGGCGGTAATCAATCGTTCAGACACTGGTTTCCAATCCAGCAAGCTGTTCTTGGCTTTTTTGCATAGAAGGATGCCTACGCCTCCCTTATGCTCAGCGTCTTCGCCTGTTGGCCCTGAGTACAAGAAGGTTTTGCCGTTTCTGGTGAGGACTTCGCCAAATTCTTTCCATCTGACTTCGCTGACTCCCAGAAGGTCGAGTCTGTAGCTCTCCATCTCTCTCTCCAGTTGCCTCAGCTTTCCTTTCTCTCTTAACGTCCTGACATTCCAAAATCCAATGCGCGTTTTCCATTTCATGCCAAAAGTTGGTGCCGTTAGATCAGTCCGGGTGCTGTTTATTTCTGTTTCCGTAACAATTTGTGTTTGAGAGGTGCGGGTTATTAGCCCACAGCCTCCGAGTACCCATTTGTGGGGCTGCCACAGGGACCTGGGTACAGGTCGGTTGTTTTCTGTAGGGTGCCCACCCTTAGCCTTTGGGTCAATACCCTTCCCACAAGGCAGTGGAGCCCAGCTCATCCGCTTCTTCAGCCGTTGGATCCAGAAAGAATCTCCTCCGCCCTCAGAACCGTTGGCTTCTGGTATACCTGTTGGTCCGCGGGAGCTTTACCTCCTACCTCACATATCTGAGAGGAATTCCCCTATCCGCCACCTGGGGACGCGCCCTATAGGGGTTACAGGCTCCCCCAAGGGCGTGATGAATATACTGCCATTATAACCCTATGGTTCTGGGTTAGGCAGGAACGATGTGGCTATGTGCTACTGAAGAGCTGGTGTGGTAGGGGGAACAGTCATGTCAGTCCCCTCTGAGTAGAGTGCAAGGTTGTAAACCTTGGCCTTCTTGACTATAGGTTAAATTAGGTTAATCAAGAAGGAGCCGTGTCACAAGTCCGGAAGAGTGTGGATATCGCGTGGTTGTTCTGCCTATCAGATCAGCTCAGTGAATGAATAACCCACAAACCCCAAATATTGTTGTCCTGCTCTGATAATTCGACAGGCACACATAATGAGAAACATTTTACAACGTAACAAAGAGAATGCTCGATTTGGGCAGGATTGTAGTAGTGTTTTGTGATTAGATCTCCCTTCGATGATCCTAAAACGAGGAAGAAGTTCTTTTTACGATACACACAGGCGGTCAGAATGGAATCCGCCTAATATGGAATCATCGGTCGTTCTGAATTCATGAATACTGCCGCGCAACATTATCCGATGAGTTAGTGGTTTTCCCTAAAACGCGCCTATTACTCCCCGGCAACGTGTTGATGTTTATATCCTCCTGTTTAGGGTATAAATGACGGCCTTAATGGCGACTAATCTTGTACCTACAGGCCGTTATGGCGGGTCTCAAGAGGCATTTTGAAAAAGCGTATTCATCGTTTCAGTTTGAGTTATGGGGTTTTGCCTCTGAGGACCGTTTATCAAACGAGCTCCATACGCTTGTTTAGAATGGATATGATCAAAAATTATTCCTTGTTGAAAATTTTTGAAATGGACACCGATTTCAATAAGTAAATTATAAAAATCCTTAGGTATCGAATTCATAAATTGTTCAACCGTCTGATTTCTCTCAAATTGGGAAAGGAATTGATATCTAGATGATCTCCAATGAATTTTAGTGCGATCAAATTCGTTGTAGACGAGGACTGATCTGTTAAATTTGCAAACACTTCGCTGGTTGGTGTAAGCCTTTGGTGAGTATTTACCTATTCTCCATGTTAACATGTGAACGTTTCATATTTATGATGTAAGAGAGAGGTCATGGGGTGAGAAAAGGGAGTGGGGGTCTCCCCAACTATAGGCCAAACTATTTCGATAAAGGGAGTCTTAGAAGGTATGCATTCCTTGACATTTAAGATCAATAATTATAGGTGAAGCGTTTGGAGATGGTGTTCTTGCTCGATTCCAAAAGAATATAATCACTCATTTAAATTGAGTTTTAAACTTCAAAATACAGCGTGTAAATAAATCCAAGTTAGCGAATGCGTTGGGTGGATGCATGAATGTATGAATGAGGATAACTCCATCGAGGATCTTCAGGAAGCCAGTCGCTCCTATCCCCGAAATTTAAGCAAAATAACATTATTAAGGTGGTTCTTCACGGAATTCAGTTTCGCACATGCGCAGTGACGAACATTTTTTCGGTAACAATAGAATAATATAGGTCCCCATTTACCAACCAACTCACTCACACCCTAAATAATTTAAAACCTAAATATTTAATCATACTCCCCAAATATTTAATCAACTCACAACCTGAATATTTAATCAAAATTTAATCATCAGTTCATAATATCATAAGAGTTATGAATCTTGCAAGGATTTCAGGTTTGCGCATGCCCAGATGCAACCACTGAACCAAGCGCTATGAAACATTAGAACATTACTCCCCCCCCCCCCCCCCCCCCCCCCCCCCCCCCAAGTTTGAGCTATACATCGGACTACAAGTAGGAGGAGAGAAGTTGATGTCTGGAAGGTTCTACATTTGCACACATTATATTCATATTATTATATTATTTATCACATTGATCTGAAAGCAGTAAAATTCACAGAACTTGTACAATCTCCAGAAATTTCGTCTAAGACACAAGGGTTTGCTCACACTCGGACAGACAGAACGAAATTTGATGAGGATTGGCATAAAATGTAATGTTTGACATTTATTCACCTCCCAAAAGCGATAACACGATGTCGAAACACGATAACGTGCTAATACGTGAAATGATGAAAAAAAAGATGGTTAAGAAAAAAATGATGTGTGAAATGATGTGTATACATCTTCGAAGAATGAGAAGCAACACCTTCTTAATTAGTAACCAAAAACTTTGAAATGTGAATTTCGAGTGATTCGGCAGGCGAGGCGATTCAAAAACAAAAAGGCAATCTGAAAAATATCCCACAACGCAACAGGTCGAAAGATGGCGATGGATGGACGTTGCATCCACGAAAAACGGCACTGCAGGTGACCCAACGTGATGATACCATCTTATCAGAAGACGCCTCCAAGATCGCCACCTGACGCCCGTCCTGGGAACTGGAGCTCTCCATGAAGTAACTTCTTAACCCGGAATCCTGTGAACGCCGTCTCGCGGACTCCCACGCTCTATGGAGAAGACCTTGCGAGATTTCGGCCGCAACCTTCGTCCTTGAAGGCGTCGAGGGAACTACCCGGGAAAATGAGGTGGGAAATCAGACCGCGGTTTTATCTTCTCAAAGTCGACTGAACACGGGCGTCTTTTGTAAAGCAATCCTCCGCCTTACAAAAGCCCTCTTCAGCTATGAAACCACTGCGTTGACACCGTTCTTCAACTGATTTTCTCATCCTTTCTCTCATAATTTACATTCTTGGGTGCGATTGGGAGATTGACAACTCGTATTGCGTTTCCTTGTCCTCCAATACATCTCCCTTTCCCAGGCTACTTAACAAGCTAAACTATTCAATTCAACTCGCATCTGCCTACATCGCTGGGTTCACTAACTCTTACATTGTTGACCGACTAATGGAAAAATTTCTGCAAAGTTGGGTGAGCATAAATATTTACATACCTATCATACACGGACGTCGTAACATTTTATGAAACGGATGATTTCAGTAAATAAAACGGCCTATAAAATACGGTAATTATTATTAACCGCGCAAATGTGGTAAAAAGAAGCAACAGTGTTTATCAATAAAAGGTAACATGAATCCAAAAACACAAGGTAAAAATTCTGATTTGTGCTTGGCTGTTACCAGCTTTTGGGGGTGTTTACAGTGTTTTGCGGAGTTATACCTACGACTTTTACCGTGTCTCGGTTTTCGTACAAATTCGTGCAAGAGGTAAACAGAGTTTTGTCCTCCAAAATCAAAATTTCCGTGACCTCTTCACGTTTCATAGCTTTATGATCAATTTCGGTTCCCTCTCTTTCTGCTTATCTGTCTGTGATCAATTCCTGGTCCCATGTTGGTGGTTGTTGGTGGTTAATGGTTTTCAGAATATGAAAATTAATGACGTTATGTGAGCAGAAGGGGGTATATTTCTATGGAAAAATAAAAGCCGTTACGTTATCGCTGGTATAGTTTCTATCAGTATGGCCTCTATAATGTTACCGATGTATGTACTTAATGTGCTCAAATGACAGAATGTCAGATCGACTGCGATCTTTACACATAAACTACGTATAAGCACCTATTTCATATATTATAGAGGCTGTCAGAGCATGTGGCAACCACCATTGCCTGAATCGTACAAGCATGCATTGTTCCATGCAACGCGCCTTTGTGTTGCAACCGGCAATATCTTCGCGTCGTATTCAGGCCAAGAAATTCTTTACTTGTTTGTGATTCCCTAAAATTACGTGATTCCTCCTGAGCACGATTCCTCCACGTTTCCCTTTTCTTGTCTAGATTGCGCGGCCGCGTCGGAGAGGGCAGCGGCGATCACGTTTTTTCCCTCTTTTACGAATCCTCAGGCTGCTCTCGCCCCTGGGGCTCCCGAAAAACGCTCTGGGGGCGCCTGGAAACGCGAGGACTCCGCCTGGGGGCGTCCACGAAGGATACGCCAAGGAGGAGTCGTGAGGCACTCGCAGCCATTTGGACGGTTGTCGTGGGGGAGAACGCGAGTGTGGATCGCCAAAGGTTTTCTCTACGATGATTTTTCACCAAAATGCCACGACCTCAGGATGGAGAACATCAAGACTTAAATTATTTGTTGAGTGGAACTCTCGTTTATAGCACTTCAAAATCAAAACAACGGTTTCCCAAAATTCAATTTAATCAAATTCCCTGACCTGTTTGGCAGTTAACTGAATCTAGTTAGCAAACGTTCATTCTTATTGTACATCTCAAATTGATTTGAAAACAACAAAAAACAAAACCAAAGTTAAAACAATTCAAACTAGGTTGGAGATAAGACTGGTAGTTATTTCGATTCATGGATTGTACGTATAAGTAATTACCTAAGTACCTACCTTATTCATATTGTGTGCTTGAAACATTTAGCGGTGTTCAAAAATTTGTTTCATTAATGAAAATAATAAACCACAACTTCAATAGATATACTGAGGCAAACAGGTGTCAAACTGATGATTTTTATCATTGCGAATAGTTTTTGCAGAATGTGTATAAATAAAATGTTTTAGAACGTCTTCTTAGAACGTGACCATCAGGGACGAGGCGTAACTTTTTTCCGAGTCATCGCAAGTAGGTGCTAGTGAAAATGTTCCAGTCGTCAATTGGAAAGTTTTTTCTTCGAATTTTTAGGATCAAACCCGTGTGGCCGTAACTAAGATTAACATGGAACGAATTTAATACCCAATTTTCTCTAAAAATCCAAAATGCTCGAATGATTTCTCCATAAAATTCTTCTTTCATTCAGGATTTATACTCTTCATAAAATTCTTCTTTCATTCAGGGTTTAGGTTTATTCTCTATAAAATTCTTCATATTTTCTTTGTCAGGACTTTGTAGGTAACAATATGTTGGTGACGTGACAATAAAAGTCCTTGTTTTCTGATTAAAAACTGTTTTATTATGAGAAGCTTTCGAGCAACCCTCTGGTTGTCATTGTCAACTCAACAGCAGGTAGATAGTTCTCTTGGCAGGAACCAACTCAAGAGAACTATCTACCTGCTGTTGAGTTGACAATGACAACCAGAGGGTTGCTCGAAAGCTTCTCATAATAAAACAGTTTTTAATCAGAAAACAAGGACTTTTATTGTCACGTCACCAACATAAAATTCTTCTTTCATTCAGGATCTATACGGATCACGAAAAACTCACTAACGACTTAACTCTGTGGGATGTACCTACTCGAGTACGTGGATATTTATGTATCTTGGTGTGGGTGAAAACAAATGATTTTAGGCGGAAAAAATTCGATGTACATGGTCGAAATATCGTCATCTATGATGCGGAAGCGAGTTGTGGATAGGGCGGGCTGAGCGGAACCAACTATAACCGGGATGTGCCGAATGGTACGAATCCGTGAAAAGTTACTTTGGTGTAGCCAACCCCCTCCCTATCACTTCTCCTTCACGCTATCAAGTCGTCTAGCCCAGATGGGCCACTTCCCCTTTCCTAGCCAAAGGATTGTGTTGCTGAGGGGTTGGGGGGCAACTAGAGTGGCCTCGCGTTCAACATTTCGGACTCTCCTGCCTCCCATCCCGACCCCTCCACCAACTCTGAATGACTGAAGCCCTCGCCACTGGAGACCATGCAACCGAAAACCAAATTGATCATCTGCCCATCAACAGGAAGTTTCGGCGATCGCTTTCGGACGAAAGGAACTAAAGAGGAATGCTTGAAGTGACCATAAACTCATGATAGCAATCCTCCGCTTGAAAATCACCTCGGCAGCCATCAATGCTGAAAAGAAAAAGGAACGGCTGGACGTGAAGAAGCTGAATACACCTGAGATCAGAAAAACCTAAGAGTAGAGTTTGATGGAAAACTGGAAACTTCAATCCTTACATATGGAAGACAGCTCAATCAAAGAGCACTGGGAGACCACGAAGAAAGCCATAATCGAGGTAGGGGAAACTTGTCTTGGATATGCGAACCATTAGAAAAAGAAATGGATGACGAACGACACCTGGAATGGAGTAGAGAATAAGAAACAACTTAAGCAGAAGATCAACCAAAGCTCAACCCGTCAGAAAAAAGCCAATGCCCACCACCAAAAGAGTACCACACATCACATCGGATGGTGAAGAGGAAAGCACGAAAAGACGAAGCTGCTCGCATAGGAGATGCGAAAGAGCTCTACAGCATCACTAGAACCTGGTCCAAGAAAGGCTTTCGTAAGACTCACGCAATCAAGAGCAAGTAGTACTCCTCTGACCACACAATTAGAACAACTGAGGTGATGGGAAGAACATTTTTCTGAGGTGTTGAATCGGGAGTGCACAAACGCTGAGTAACCAAATTTTCGGATACCAGATCCTGGACCAACCATGATTGATGAATCTCCTCTATCAGATGCAGAAATAACTGAAAATCTCTCTGAACTTAAGAACGGAAAAGCTCCTGCGGAATTGATGGCAAACTAGCTGAAATCTTGATGCTCGATACTTGAACCCTCGCGAGTATCATTGCAAACCTTTTCAAGAAAATATAGGAAGAGGAGAGAATGCCATTGGAGTGGAATAGTGGACTCATTGTGAAGATCCCGAAGAAAGGTTTTATACGAAAGCACATACTGGTGAGCCGTGACATTGCTTCCTGTACTGAGCAAGGTGCTGAATCGGATGATTCTCAAAAGGCAGAGCAGTCGAGCACCGATCGAGAAAGGAGCAGGCCGGATTCAGGGAGCATCGAAGCTGCACCGATCTTATCAATTCCTTGAGAATAATTTTGGTGCACAGTGTCATGGCAGAGTCCCCTGTACCTTGCATTTGTTGATTTTTAAGAAGCCTCCGACTCTCTGAACCAAGATATTATGTGGCGAATCGTAGGAAAATATGGGCTACCCAGCAAGATCATCAACGTTATAAGGAGCCAATATGATGGATATACGAGTGTCGAATCCTGGACGAGGGAATGCTGTTGAGTCCTTCAAAGTCTACTATCACGAACTATGTTCATTGTGGTTCTCGGTAGTAAACTGAGAGCGTCACTCGGTGGACAAAAGCGTGGTATCCAGTGGGGATTGGTAGGAATGCTTGAAGACCTTGGCTTTGCTGACGATCTCTGTCTCCTAGCGCAACGTTTAGTGAGCTCCAGAGCAAGTTGGATGCCCTCATCCGAATCGCTATAACCGAGTTGGTCTTAGGATCAACGTAGGCATAACAATGTAGGTGAGGTTGAATGAGCGATGTCATGACCCACTTGTCCTCATGGTGGACATCGTGAAACAAGTAGACTATTTTGCCTACTTGGGAAGCGTAGTCACGGTGAAGGATGGTACAGCGGAGGATCTGAAAAGCCGTATAAAGAAAGCAAACGTGGCTTTCGTGCAACTTTATCCAGTGTGGACAAATAGAAAACTCTCTATGAACAATAAAATACGGAATTCAACGCCAACATGAAGTCTGTCTTGCTCTATGGTAGTGAAACATGGAGGGTAACTGAATCTACCATACGTCCGCTCCAAACATTCAAAAACGGTTGTCTACGAAGAATATTGGGGATTCGGTGGTGTTTAGCTGTTAAATCAAATAATAGAAATAATACAGAAACTTCTATTCGACAGTGGACTGCTTTGGTTGTCCTTCGAACTAAATTGGCAACAAATTACCCAAAACGATAAAATATATATCCAACGAGTCAATTTATCGTACTTTTACGATTCAACAGGTGGACAGACAAAATAACCAATGAAGAGGTATGGAGAGCCACCGACCAACTCCCAATCCACTTGGAAATAAGGAAGAATAAATGGAAGTGGATATGGCACACTCCCAGGAAACCAGATCGTCTCTGTATGCTTGTTTTAAAATAGATTTTACTAATTTTAGTGCAAAATTATCCATGGATTTTGGTTTATTATTTTCAATAATGAACCTTTTGAATCGAGCACGAAAAACAAATTTTAACCCCCCCCCCCCCCCCCCCACCCCCCCCTCAAAATTTGAGGTTTTACGTTTCAAGATACGTAGAATCCACAAATCGAATTAAAAAAAATCCGTCAGTCCGCCTTACACCGTCCGCCGTACGCCGTCCGCCGCACAGTGGGCAAAATGACCAATCTAGGTGGACAAAATTATTTTAGGACGGTTTTTTAATCAAAATTGAACGCTGATCACGGGAAAAATAGTGAAAAAATTCCTAGTCTTTAGTGAACGCAAGCAAATGGTATGCATGTATATATATGCGCCAGTTTTGTACATTTTTCAGCTTAAATTTTTACACTAGCATTCTGATAGTTACTAAATGGGAATCTAGCACTGAAATAATGGATATTCATTTGAAAATATACCTATCACAACAAAATTAGCTCACAAAATGAAGTTCAGCATGAAGACTTCCTGCAAAACTGTTATTTTTTAAAGTAGGAATATGAAAGTTAGGAAGAAGTTTGGCTAGAAATTTTGATTGAAGACAATACAGGCTGTGAAACTGGCGAATTGATGTGAAGCAAAACAAAGTGATAACAAAATTGGTAACTTCTTTAATTTGTTAAAAGTTGAAAAAAAAATTAAATTCTTGAAATTAAATGTAATATGTAAATTTGGAATGTGAGAATGAGGAACTACTAAGTACTTCATAACGAAATCGGTAACTCCTCCAACATTATTCACATATTAGCATAAAATCTAATAAATAACAAAATAATAGGTACCTAACAAAAATTAATGATATCAAAAAATATTAGTAAGATATTTCTCCAACAATACTCACAAATTTAAAAAAAAAGTAATTGAAATGATATAAAAGATAAAGATAACAAACGTCTGCCAATCAGTTAGTGAACATTCCAGCGAAAATGATAGATTAGTTTCGGAGTTAGGAGTATGCCTATGACATTTAATTTCAAGTTTGCGCATGCGCAGTAGCCATCACTTATCCAATTGTGGCGAAATTCATAGGTTATTGTCTTGGAGTCAGCTCCCAACTACCCTCCAAATTTGAGCGAACAGGTCGATTAGGAACTGAGATACAGGGGTTTCAGGAAATTAACGTTGGCGCATGCGCCTACGCTATTAGTGGTCCGATGACGATGAAATTGATAGGGAAGCGTCACAGGACCAACCTGCACAATCCCTGAAAGTTAACGGAAGTTTTCTCCATTCTTCCAGAAACAGCACCCGTAGAATCGTGATATTTATACCAGAAAATCAACCAATTATATTCAATAACTCAAAAAACGCAAAAAATCGCAAAAAAAGTGAGTGAATATCAAAACTAGGGCGTTTAAAGAAATGAAAAAAAAATGCTTCCCCTATTGCTATGCTATAAATGCTATTTATATCAGCTGTTCAAATGCAACTTTCTTTCGATTCCACCAAACCAAGTTTGTTGTTTACTTTCAGAAGCTTCATTAGTTACTGAATTTCATTAAGAATGAATGATACAACTCTCCGATAATAATAATTACAGGAAGGTACCTACTCATTGTCGCCAAGAGATGATTGTGAACCTCGCGGTAGGTGGGTATTTTATGTTATGTAGGTGGATCTTTGTAGATGGGCGATCTATACAGAAAATAATAAACCGTTGTGTAATAATTTGCAGCGTTTTTAAATATGTGATAAATAATTATCTTATTCATTCCCATAACTGCAGTGTGACCAACCATGATAGAGAAAAAAACCTTCTTTAATGGTTGCTAACAGAACGATTTATGCTTGAAGGGGACGACGACCATCGATTATCACCATCAACGTGTAACCATCGATGGTGGAGAAATATCGACCATCGATGGCAAAAACATCGATATCAAGGCAAACCACCGATGTTTCCAAAACAGTTTTTATTGATCCCTCCAGAAAATGTTGGTACTGACACCCTCAACGTTTGAGACTTGAGTATTGAGTAAGCCCTCCATACTATTTGTGTGTGTATTCGACTCGGTTATCGAGTCGCCTAACAGATTGAGTGACAATAGTAGACTAGCAGCAGCTCTTGACGGATCGCTTAGGCACCTCCTCACAATGTCAACAAGCCACATCGAAGGTTATTACGACTCATAGCCGCCCTGCACCGTGTCGCCCTATTAGCATCAGCTTCACTTTGCATTGAATGCCCCTCCGTTGCACCGTTAATAATTCATCTTCCATCCGCCTCTAGGTTGTCACTACATCGCACCACAGTCACTACGGGCACGCGATTGCTGCTTTTTATACGAGGGCTAATCTCCCCGAAAAGAATTCCAAGACGATAACAATGGAACTCGAAACATGAATATATTTATGATTTTTTCTCTGCCTATAAAAGGCCTACATTCACTTCATTAGTTGAAGTTCAATGATCAACCTTTGGCAGGGGTGTGGATTATGTTCAATAATGGAGCACGTACTGAGAGGATTTCGCAAGGAATCGTGTGCTCGCGAAGAATATTGCGTTTCCTTGCAAAGGAGGGCCCCAAGATCCAACATTCAAGATGCTACGGGTCAAGTCATTCAGGATTGTGAGAATAGCATCCACGTAATCTTCCTGCTCACAAAGGGCCACAATACTGTCGATTTCAGAGCTAGACTCAAAGTTTTAGCTTGTGTACGGGTAACGCGAACTTAGCGAATTGCAGCCATCCTTGGAAATAACCACTTTTTCCGTTAGAAAATTATTCCAAAGGAATGTTTTCCATCGCTTAGAAATAAGCTCATCAAAATCGGTTCAGCTGTTTGAGCGCTATTTGACTGAAGGCACAAACAGACTGTACCGCAATAATATCAATATCAGACAGATAGACTTAGCAAATTTTCGAAGAAAATGAAGCTTTTCCAATGGCACCAATATTTTTCTATTGGAAATTTTTCGAACTTTCTCAAAGGAAATCCGTTCCAGACTATCCTAAAACGATTCCTGAAGTTTAACACTTTTTAATGCACATTCTAGTTGTGCTTGAAAAAATGGAAACAAAATTTAAAATATCAATACTTATGATATCGAAAGAGAAGATGAGTTAGATGGCCAGATTTTTCGGAGTACTCTCAGGGGTCATATTTTGAAAGATTAGGATCGAAAATCGCTCAAGACGCTCAAGACGTGTTTTTCGAGGTTGTTGGTGACAATTTCACCATTTTAAAGATAGGAACGTTATCGTATATCTGGAATCAGCGCAAAATTGTCTATAAGAAAGTCTCACTAAATATAAAAAGTTTCTGTATCTCAAAAATGGCTTAAGAAAAAGGTTAAAACGATCCTTCGAAAATTCTCTTATTACTGAATCATCCTGGCAGGGCTGGACTTTTTTTTTTAAACAAATATTTTCGTTGTATCTACTCCAAGGAGTTATTCTTTCACACTTCGATTCCCAAATAAGCCGTTTCAAACGGAGAAGTCAGTTTGAGCTCGTGACACTGGGGTAGTAAATGTAATGAGTCAAGTAAAGGAAACGTGCGTAATAGAAGGATTGAAAGAAGTTTGTACACTCTTCGACTGCTGATTAGAAAGTGCTTGAAAAAAGTAAACCTTGACGAGTCTACCAAGGAAGCGAAAACTTTATTCTTCACTTACAGGCAGTGAAGAATATTTTTTGCCCTAAAATAAAATTTTCACTCGCATTTCACTCAAGGTTAGTCCTTTCTGGACAAATTTGGTTCGGTGTCCGTCATGCTATCTGTGCAGAAATATGACCCTTGTCACACGCATTGGTAACTACTACAATTTTTATACGGTATAGCCTCAATCAATCAATCAATCCATTGATGGATCAATAGTAGCACAAGAGTAAGATAATAATATAGATAGCTATCCTTGCGTATTGATCCGTACCTACCTTACTTAGGTTGGCATACTTACGTATTGACTTTGAGCTTGGAGGGACGTAAATACCTTACTTATGTAGATAGGTATTTTTACGTATTTCTTTTACGAACTTCTGAGGGTAGTTCAGGGACCGATTCTCTGATGATCCCATATATGAATTTCACCTTCATCAGATTAGTGGTCAAATTTCGAATACTTCGACTACTTGAAATTCTTGTAACATGCATGGCTCTCACGATTCCCATTCGATTTTAATGACAAATTTGGAGATTGTGTAGACAGCCCTGAGATTTTCTCTCATATTGTTGTTTATGAATTCCATCGCTGACACCGTGCACACGTGAAACTGAATTTCTGCTAACATTCATTTCTCACGATCTGCATGAATATCCGATTTCGCTGTACTTTTGAGAGTAGCAGGTACCCACTCCTATGGAGATAGTAACATTCATCTTCCCGCTAATTAATAAAGGTTTATCAAGATTCACCTGCTGGTCCGATCCTGTTGAAATTTTTATGATAGTATGAGACCCCGATACAGTATGACCTGTATGAGTTCAATAACCTACAGAATCATACTGAAGTAAGCTCAGTAATGTGTTGACTCTCGATAATTCAACTAAGAGTTGATAGGTTGTTAGAATCTCTTTACCAATTCGAAAAACAACCTTGAAGGGGGGCTTGAAGGGGCAACAACGCTATGCCCCTTGAAAACTCCCATTAAATAACGTACTACCTATGCAGATGAATTTTATGTATTTTCGCACAGTAGGTATACGGATGATACGAATGATATTCGTGTTCCAACTTCCAGTATACCTACCTACGAACGTACTTCAAAAATAACTCATTGTCACAGTCAGCCTAGACATGAGTTTGGTAGAGATAACAGGTAAATATCATTCCACTGTTGTAGTTATAAGGTTTCACAACACCCTTCAGGGGTTTCCTGGAATATGGAGAAAACAGCAAAAATAGATAATTAGTTCTCAAACATTATGCGATATAAGAAGAGTTTATCGCTGCGTTGGGAAATAATTTCTTTCACCACAGAGACGTATCTCGAGGGATGGCGTAAAAACGTTAGTGCGACCGTTTTGTCGGGTCGGCTGCTCTCTTTTTCGATTTCCGTTGCGTCATCTGTCCGCGGTCAGTTCCGGACTGCGGACAATAAACGACGGGATTCGTTACGCTTTTACGCGATCTTCGTTCGAGAGGGTTTCCAGGTAAAAACCGCGCCCTGCCGCAACTGCTGTCTCGAAAGAAGACCTTACAGGCTCTTCGCCTTTTTTCCGAAGCGAATTTACTCTGGGTTTTCCACCTTGAACAGGGAATAAAGGTGTCAAAATACTCCGATCCTCCAAAATGAGGTTGGAGCCAAATAAATTCCAATAGCGGGATAACTCTGGAGATTTTGGAACTGCTCATGTTACAATGGTAGCTTTTATAGAAGTTATCGCACGTTATTCCCATTCATTTCTTCATCTTA
>JAEMON010000002.1:20563086-20576074 GCA_030264115.1 Lygus lineolaris | reverse complement strand
GCCGAAAACTGAAAGCTGTTGTCAAATATCACGCGCTAACTCTCAGAGTTAGCGTTATTCCATGGATGAAGTAGGGAATAAAATCTGGGAGTTAGCTAGCTCGGTAGCCCTAGGGTTAACACTAACTCGAGGTGGTGAAACGCATTTTTGTCGCTATCTTCGAGTTACCAGTAACTCGAACCTTAACTCGAGGTGGTGAAATCCACCATTAGTGATTTCTGACCCTAGCGGGCGAACAGGTGAGGATTGGGGAAATGACAATGTGTCACTATATTTCCAAGTACCACTCATTCCTCGTTAATTCACTCCCAGATAAATACATATTTTCGTATTATACGAATTAAACCCTCCCTGTTATGTGGGTGATTCCACTAAAAGTAGCGACTTCCGGGCAAGCAAATCTTGCGATTTCTTTGGCAAGTTATTCAATGTTTTCCGACGGTTAAGTGTTCTTTCCCAATGTATGAATGAGACCTACATTATATCAGCAGTACAGTTTATTCACCCAGAGAGGGCACACAGCCATTATTGAAAATCAGTGGTCCAGGGGAATGACACTGTGCACAAGGGAATGACAAAATTGAGAAAGTGGTTTCAAAATCGTGTATTCAATATAATAAAAAACTCTTAAAATAATTCAGTCTCTACATCTGAGAGGCAGCCTTAAAACAACCTCAGACTCGAAAATGACAACACAGAAAATGCAGTTAAGTAGGTATTGACTTTCACAAAATACAAAAAACTAGGTAGGTTGCTATCTTAGATTAAAATCACAAAGAACGAAGCACATCAGTTTTTTCAGTATTATCTAAGAAGACTTTTCTACTAACTGAATGTATCATGGCTTAAGTTCAAAGAATGTGTTTTTGAAATGCGAGCAGCTACGTACTTTTCTAGAAAACCAAAAAATGCAGAGAAAAATAAATACAACCAAAATAATATCAAGCAGAACGATTTTTGAAAGGGAAAATTAAATTAAATATAAATCGAAAATGCGAAGCAATTATCTACTCAAGTGCATGCAAAAAAGTATGACTGGGTTTTTGAAGTGTGGTTGTTGTCAACTAGGAACAAAAACTCACGAAGCCTTTCAACGAAACTTCAGAAAAATCAACTCCCCCAAGTACAACCTCCCCCGAACCGAATATGGGAAAGGCAACTTTGACACAACGTCACTCAGGGCTCCAAGTGATAGGTCAGGTACAGGTTAAATGATAACATCCAACGTATCCTCACCACCTAACTTAAATATTTCCTTGCATTTCTATAAGTTCAGTTTGTAGAATGGAATCTGAAGAAAGTAAAGCCAAAATGTTCATGCATTTTTTGCAATATTCCCAGATTTTTACAAGGAGTGATTTGACGATGTGAAAAGTGATAAGAATAAAAATTGAAATTGGGCAAAGAGCCTCCTTTCTGGGGTTTAGTAAACTTCATAATCATATAATCTTCAACCCTTCACTTCACATAAAAACAGACTGTATCGGAGTCAAATTCGTTCAGAACACATTCCCGTTTTAATTTTTGCGATCAACCTAAATATAGATGGACCATCCCCAAATGTTCTCGAAAATATTGATAAACTAGAAATATCGACTTGACCACGTGATTCATCACACAAAGATAGTCCATGTATCACTGAATGTTGCGCTCAAATGTGAACGTATTTTTACTCGTTCTTGCCTACTCCGATTTTTAATTACATTTCACGTAAAATCCGAAGCTGCAATAGAAAATAGGGATAAGAAAAAAGTTGGTGTCAAAATGTCAATTTTTCACATTTTTGTGGGGTTAATTTTGATTTTGGATTTAGGATCTAGTCACTCTGTATATGTTACTGGTGTGGAGTAATATATAAATTCAAGTACAGTTGTTTTTCTGAATCTTCTTTGTACTGTTTACCTGAACGTTTCCGTGAAGGTCTATGCGTGAATCATGACTCTCACTTCTTTTTTCTCAATCGTCGACGTGTACGAAGAAGAAAGTTGATGGGATATGATGTAGTTTAGCTCTTCTGGTGAGCTGATGTGGCTGTATATCTAGTGGTGAGCCGCAATGACAGTTGGAACTGAAAGTCCTAACACAGGCAATATGCCTCAATGAGTTTCATGACACTGAGTGTGAGTGTAATGTTCCATAACCTGCATGCAGTATAATTCTGTAAATTAATGTGTTGATCGAAGTATAGGCGCCTTCAGCTCACCTCACAAAAACAAACCTCAAACAAAATAATTGCTCTGACTACGGTAGTTCACCTCTGAAACAGAATCCCATTCGGAAATATGCAAATGCCCCCACTATAGATCCCGATATATTGGAAGACACCTACACGAACTAAATAATTATAACTACATATTTGTGGATTTTGGATCTAGTCTCCCAAATCCTCTTGTACCAGAGTTGGTACAGAGGGTCAGTTTCTGAACACGGCTCTCTTTTATAGCCTCATGAGATTTTCACTTTTTGAAAATAAAATGAATTACTTTTTTTAAATAAAATTTTTGAAATTTGTTTGAAAATAAACTAAATTTTTCAAAATAGAATTTTTGAGAACTGTAGAGTCATGATATTATGAAGATGTAGGGAAACATATCGCCTGGTGTCATGATGTGATTAACTATCTAGCTAATAATAATATATAATATAATAATTATTATCTATTTTTTCAATACTTACCTGCCAGTAGATTCCTAAGCCCGTCTCATTCGGAAAAAGGGGGTTGACAGGTAACTAAAAAAATTCTTTCAAAAATCAATGTTTATTTTCATTTGAGCGATGATGATTTCAACACAATATTCTTTTCCTTTTATATTTTATTTATTTATTTTATTTTATTCAATCGATTTATTTTAATCTAGTCTACAAATGAAAAATAAAAGAATGTAATAACAGATACAATAAAACTCTGATCTAGTAAATTGAACAATCAAATAATTCTCTTCTTAGCCCACTAAATAATATTAAACATTTATTAGAGAGCAGGTAACATCGACAATCTCAAATTGTTGAGCTGGTCCTTTTCGGTCAAGGAACAATTTGAATTAATTAACGTAAATTAGCATCTTTTCCTAATTTTTATTGCACATAACAAAATGCATAGGCAGTGTTTACATTTCACGTGTGACAAGATACATTGGCAGTGGTCGTTCACAAGAGCAGCGATTTTATAACTTTTCGTTGAAAAATTGTCAGATTTTCAATAATATTGGAACATAATTTATCATGATGATTATGGATTCAAAGGCCTTATAACCGGAAATACTCTTTCATATCCATTCTCCGCTGTTTGTTATGAGATCACGCTTTCACGACCAATCGATTGAAAAGTTATTTCAATTGTTTATAAATAGAAAATTATACATTCTTAAAATGGATCGGAACACACGGGATTTGTTGTGTGAAACCCATTATTTAAAAAAACCAATACTACTTGGACTTTGATGAAAAATGATCTACAATAACTTATTGCAGTACAGATACCTTATTATTGTACAGTTCTTAAATCGTTTCCAGCTCAGATTTTATATAAACCTACACTTTCCCTCGTTATAAAAAATGTGCCTACAGTAGAACTTTTAAATTGTACAAATCCACTTTTTGAATCATTAAACAGTTGGTATACCTTCATACAGATCTTTCCTTTCCTACCTTTACAAAAATAAACAAACCTTTTTACGTTCAATATATTCAACACCATGCCTTTGATGAACGACAAACTATCGCGTGCTTTAAAGAAAATTGTCTAATATTTTCAAAATTCATCAATTTGGAAAGTTTCTGAAATTTTCGTTATCGTGGAAACAAAAACCCTCAGTCAAAATAGTTGGGGAACATTGAATTGTTTACTTCTTAAACCTAGTTTTTCCTTACATGAATGTATTACTAACGTATTAGGTAACAAATCCGGCACGGTCGGCCGTTCATGGGAGTATTTTGTTGTAGTTTCACATTCTTAACACTGTGATCGTCAACCTGAAATTATTAGTCCTTATGGTCTTTGAAAATGATTACTCCCGAAACAGATCACTAACATTTCTTCTGCACAGATCGGTTGATCACGAAACACTTTCATTGTCAGTTCTTTGAAGAATTGATCTTCTCATTGCACTAATACACTGGATCGAATGATGATCTACTGATTTGCGTACTTATTTAGCTGGCGCCACTCGGCGATACTGAGGGTGCCCTTGAAGTCACCTGGAACAAGAAAATTCCCATTCTATAGCATTCATAGAATAATTCCGCCACTCCACCATCACCACTCCTCCACTTCTTTAGTGGAGTTTCAAGTGATGGAATAAGAACAAAAAATGTATTCTCTTCATTCGACCACCCAAATATCTAGTTATTGACTCTTCACGATTCTCAACGATATCTACAAACTATTTCAGATAATAACATACATTTATTAAATATATATGTTGTTCTGAAATATAACATAAATTTTATGTTATACGAGAATATATTATGCATAAATAATATAGTATTATCATTCATTTTTGGTTTTTAAACAGAAGCGATCTTCAGAAAGAGAGTTTGACATGCGAAATATTCAGTAGGTACCCACTCGTATTACGAAAATTTATAAGAAGGGATTCGTTGGGGTAACCCGCACCCAACGAAAATCGTAGAAGTTGTTCGGTTGGGTGGAGTTTTGCAGACAGAAACAGGCAGGGGATCCACTTTAAGGGTGTTAGTTAATTCATTTCGAACTAATGATAGGTAATCCGTGTAAAACACTGAGATTTACCTAAGGCTTCAAAATTTTAGTAATGCAAATGTTTGGAAATTTTCTTCATGGAAATTCGTTTCCGACCATTCTAAAACGATTCCTGAAATTTAATACATTATATGTGTATATATATGTGTGTGTCACTATAGACGATATCTGACCGAGGAATCGAGATAGAAAATCCAAACAATTTTTAAAATGTCAATAATAACAAAAGAAAGGATGAGTCCGTTGGCCAGAATTTTTGCAGCACTCCAAGGGGTCAAATTTTGAAAATTTAGAGTCAAAAATCGCTTATAAGTATTTTTTTAAAACGTTTTTGGTGTGATTTACGATCCTAAACATAGGAACATCGCGTGATAATAAAACGTGTTTTTGAGGTTTTGGGTGTAAATTACCATCTTAAACAGGAACATTATGTGGTATATACGGGATCAGCGTGAAATTTCCTATAACAATCACCCACCAAATCGGTTTAAAGTATTCTTTGAAAATTCGCTCATCAACTCATGCTACATGAATGGAACTTTTTGGGTTGCATAAACCGTGCAAGTCTCTGCTGAACGTCTACATTTTGGTTGAAGTCTTTATTGATGAGGATCTTATTTCGGTTGAGCAATATTCGAAGATATCCCGAAGATTCAAAGGTCAATCACGCTCGATTTGACATCTATTCAAGAGGGGTACCTGTGCACTCTGGTGAGCAAACGTTCAACTTTGAACTACTCTCACTACTAATGCAATTGAAAAACAACTACTCCTACAGCAACTTCCAACTACTCCTACCTTTGTGTGAAGAACGGAAGGCAAAATTTCGTACTAAAAACGATGGGTAGGAAGGGATTGATAATAATAATTATCTTGATCATAGGTTTTAAGTGATTTTAAAACAATCGTTGCCTCACGTACCTTGCCCATGAAAGACCGGATTTCTTCAAAGTACGACGCCTCTTCTTTTATGTACCTTGGGCCGTTAGCTGAAATGATGAAGAAAGACTTAGAAAGGTGATGTTCATTAATGTGAGGTATTTTTTATGGTCAAGGACGAGAAGAGTCACCGAGGCGGTCTTCAATGCTTCTGACATTCAATTTTGTTCTCTTTGTCTCGAACAATTTCAAGCAATTTTCTGATGTTTTCTTCGAGAAACAATCGGCACCGAGGCAAAGTTGAAGCCAGGTGTTTGAGGTCACGGTCTGGAGGTTTGGTCACGGTGAGTACAGTGTGAAGCCAGTCAAATGGCGAGCAGGAGCCGGTATCCACCAGTACTAGAAATGCTTATACGTGGGTCAGGAATTTGTACGTAAGTATAGAATTTGTGCAGAATAGCTCCCTCAAATAATAACTTTTCTACTGGGAATTCATAGCACAGGAGCTCCTTAGAGATGGAGACATCCAGCACAGATATACTACGCCAAGTATCGTTATAATGCTCTTGTTTACCGTACCTAATGCACCATATTTTATTACAGTGGTTACACAAACAGATCCAGTACTTGATTTTCCTCCGATATTAAGTATACCTATCCTATTAAAGATATAAGATATTTTAAATATAGATACATAGTTGTTATTATAGGTAGGTGAAAGTACTCTTAATGCTGTTCACTTGAAAACGATTTTGTTACGCGGTGAAACCTGTCCCTGCGTCTCCCTATTGTGTCACTGCCAATAAATTGACGATAGAATTTGATGGTGAATACCGACAGGTTTTGTCAACAAATTATTATAAAATATAATGGCAAATTCATAAAACAAGGAAGAGGTGAGATGTTGTACTTACGAGGAGATGAATCGGACGAATGGATGTCCGGATCGTGCTTCTTCAGATGCCGGTCCAGATTCGTCTGTTGTCCAAAACACCTCTCACACGTCGGACACTTGAAGGGTTTCTCCTTGTTGTGAATGTTCCGCACGTGCCTCTGCAAATTGAAATTCCACCAAACGCTTAAATACCTTCTTTACAAACATTTAACTTGGTCGTTTGGTAGGTGGTGAGTTAGCTCTTTGACGTGACTCACTTGGAGGTTCGATGAGATGGAAAATGACCGATCGCAGTATTTGCATTTGTACGGTTGTTCGCCTGTGTGGGTTCTCAAGTGTCGGGTCAGATTCGCCGATCTAGGGAACACCTGCAACATTGTGATGATGTTGTTTCACTGTTTTATCAGTAGAACCATATCGTTCGGTCCACCACAACCGGAAACTAACCCAGGTAGGGACTAGAAAGCTTACTTCTAACCAGATAGCTGACATTAGGTATCAATATAAATTGACCCACAACATCTGTTAGGTGATTGTTGAAAGCGCGGTGATAGATTACTCACTTTTCCACAGAACTTGCAAGCGTAGCGGTCTTTCGACTTGAGATGTGATGTGGGGGTGCCGAGGACGGCCGAAACGCTGTCCACTAGCGACTTGGCGGAGCTCGGCGGTGCTCGCGAATGGTTCAGGAATGGATACGATCTGTCGAACATGAATCATTCCATATTTCCCATGACAATCACCAAAATTTTACTGGGAAATGCCACATAAAAATGTAGAAGATACCTAATAAAAATGTATCGGTGTAATGGTAATGCCGTTTGGCCAACGATTCAAAATTGAGTCACAACGTTTCAGCAGTTTATTCCATCATTTTCAAAGAAAAGTTTATCGTTTGGGACACGTTAGGACCATCGATGTCTAATTACACTGGATCTCTACCTGCCTATACGGTGCCTGCCTGTACGCGCTTCGTTTTGCTTTTTCACCAATTCTGTTGGCACTCAGCGGGAAAAACTTTCTCAGGATTTCAGCTTTCCTACGGTGTAATATTTTCCAATTTGGGTCAACTAATTAAGGAAAAAAATGAGTTTGAATGAAAAAAAAAAAAAAAAAAAAAAAAAAAAAAACGTGGGTTTTCCAAGGAATTCGAGTGTTTTAGGGTGCCAACGACAATTTTGGGCAAACGCCATTCTGAAACTGAATTTTTCTTGTACACATTATAATATTAGGCAGTATTCAGTTGACGCCCATATTATTCTATACGGTTGGAACCGCTTGAGTCTCTAGAATCCAATACAACCAACGGGAATTGATTACATGTTTAATTGGAGTGAATAACTAACTAGAAAATAATTAAGTTATGGCCTTGAAACTACATTTTAGTTCTTTCAGTTTTATTAATTAGTTTCCAGTTAGTTATTCACTTCAATTACCCATTTCAATAATCCATTTGGGTTCTATTGGATTCTAGAGACTCAGGCGCGGTTTCAACCGTATACAATAACAAGGGCGTTCAATTAGGGGTGATACAGCCTCATTATTAAACAAAAACAAATTTAGTTTCAAAATGCGTGTGCCCAACATCAGTCAACGACCTGACCATCGAGAAAAATAGTGAATTTTTGGACATAGGTACCTACCACCACGTCCAACTCATATTCTGGTAATATTTGTGAGTTGCTCGAATATTTCCGAATAATTATTGTTGAGATTTACCTCAATTGTTAATTGTAAACATTTGTTGCTCCTAATCTTGTGGTTTACTTTTTTTCAAAAGTAGGTATACCTAGCCAGTAACAAAAGTTTATGTACAAAAATATTCCAACAATAAATAATTCTAGTGAATAATTCGTCGTACCTGCTGATGAAGTTGGAAGGGGGGTACAGCTTCTCGCGGTACATGGACTCGAGGACGGCCGGATGGAGAGGGAGAGGAGCGCCGGCCGGCCCGAACACAAATGACGGTGGCGGTCCGGGACCGGAAGGAGGTGGCGACGGCGACGCCTCCGACACCGCGTGGTGCCGCCCGTCGGAGCCTGGGTGCCGTCCGTCGGAGCCATTCACACGCTCCGGCCCGTCGAGTCCGTCGTCCGAGGCGTACTCGGACATCGGCGACCGCGACATCGGCCCAAGAATGAGGTTTTGGTTCTCGTCCTCGAGCTCGACTTTCTTCCGCTCCACTCGCAGGTCTAACGGCTCGTCATCTTCCCTGCAGACAAAGGAAGTCTTGATTTTGAAAGTACATCATAATATACATTTTCATTATCATAGATACAGTAAAAAGTGTTGTTACACTCCCAAGTAAAATTTAGAATTTCCCAGATTGGAATGTAGCCCTCTACTAACCTAAGAATATAAGGTCCAGGATGAAGTTCTCTGTTTATAAATTTTGGTCCTATTCACTCTTTTATTGTATGTCTCTTGACTAAATGTTATTATGATTTGGTCAGGGTTCACCCAGTTATTGCGAAAGATACGATTTGTGATGATAGTATTCGCTTGAGATTCTTTGGTTTTCGGTAAATTGATATAGGGTACCTGAAGATTGATTCAATTCTACGTGAAACGACATGTTGAATGAATAAATTGCTTGTAGTGAGTTTTATCTCTCAATAACTGGCTGAACCAAACTAGAAAACATTACATTATTAATGCAGCCGACCTATAATCATTCCTACATGTTTTTGGTCACTTATTACTCACGTTGTGTCCTGTGGTCTGGCGGCGGGGCTCATCCTGTCCTTGGAGGACAGGTCGTAGGGGACTAGGTCAGAACTGGAGGAGCTGGCACCGGTGGAGGCGCCCTCGGGGTGACACGGCGCCTTGGGGTAGACGGAGCCCTGTCGGGGGCTGGCGCTCCGTCGCCCGCAGGCGCCGCGCTCGTAGCGCCCGTTTCCTCTTGCCGGTTCGCCAGTAATCGTCGTTTGACCTTCGACCGGCTCCAGACCACCTCCGCCGAGCACCATCTTCCGCGGAGACGTGTCCTTCTCTCGCATCCCTTCGGCCGCTGTGAGAGCTCCTATCCGCAGGCGATAATCCCTCACAACGTTCATTACTCCCTGCAACAACAACGAGGATCCGTCCTATTGAACACAACAATGTTTGGTGTTCCATAATGTTCACTGCGCTTCCACGTAAAATAATAATTTGAATTAGGGGGGTATCAATAATTGAAGAATAGACATAAAGTACGCCTAATAAATAAACCTCGGGATTAACTTTCAGTGTCTAAACGAAAGCAATCTGAAAAGTTCCATTCATGCTGCATGAGTTGATGAACGAATTTCCGAAGAATAGTTTTAACCGATTCGGTGGTTGATTCTTGTAGGATATTTCAAGCTGATTCCGAATATGCCATGTGTTCCCGTGTTTAAGATGGTTACAACAAGAAGATTCACAACAAAAACCTCAGAATACACGTTTTTTTTGTTTTTTTTAGCGGTTTTTACTGTAAAATTTCAAAATTTGACCCCTTGGAGTACTCCGAAAATTCTGGCCAACGAACTCATCCTTTCTTTAGATATTATTGACGTTTTAATTTTTTTTTTTGGACTTTTTTTTCTCGATTCAGAGTTTGAAATAAAATCGCCCCTTCATGTCACCAATTTTGGGTACTTGTTCCTCTGCACTCGTTTCAGCTACAATGTTGAAATTTTTTCTAGTGGTTCACCTAGCTATTGTCTTGAACTGATCATCTTAAAAAAAAAAAAAACAAAAATTTGTCAGTCTTCAAAAAATGTTTGGAAAAACAACAAATTTTCACGGAAACCATCAGAATCCGACGGATTTTCATGAAGAAAATTTGCATTAATAAAATTTTGAAGCCATTGCAATAGCTTCATTTTCTTCGAAAATGCATTAAAACGACTGCCAAGTTGGATGCGCAGAATAGTTCCCTCACTTTTGTAACATGGACGTACAGGATCAGTTAGTGAACATTTCAGCGGAATTGGTAGAATAGTTCTGGAGTTATCTATATGACAACAAAGCTCAAGCTTGCACATGCTCAGTAGCTATTACTGATCCAACTGTGATGAAATTCATAGGCATTGTCTTGGATCCCCCAATTACCCTCTGAGTTTGAGCGAAATCGGTCCACTAGGAACTGTGAAAATCGTCTTCTCCTTTTCACGGATACACATGCGCAGAACCTACTGATGGTCTGGTGGCTATACTATAATTGGAAGAGGACCTATGGGCTACCCTGTACAATCCCTGAAAAATTCATTAAATGGGGAATTATCGTTTATGAGAAAATCACATTTTCTCTGCCTTTGTATTGTTATTTGGAACACTACCATCACAAAGAAAAAAATAGTTTATCGTTCGGGTATGGAGAAAACTTTGAATAAAATCTTGGCCGTTTGAATTAGAACGGAAAAGAACTGAATCGAAAAAGAATGCGCTGAGATCGCATTGAGAGCAGTAAAAATAGGAATATTTTAGGTAATTATTAATTAAAAATGATTAAATATCAATTAATATGTGATTAATTCAATCAATCTATTAATTACGTAAATTACATTCTCACTAATCAGGAGCCCAAACAGTGATGGGCTTGGTGTTTCGTTTTGTTTGGTTGGCATCTTGGACGGAATTGGCCCATGACTTACGACACCCTTTTCAACGTCACTTTCCCGCCATACTACAAAAATAAATATTTCAATAAATTTCCTAAAATTACAGATACACTATTTTTGCCATACGACTTCATTATTGTTTCTTTTAAGTCTCTGTTTCTTATATCTCAGAAAAAAAAATTAAAAAATTTGATGATAATTCCCCATTTGGATCATTTTTACTCCATATAGTTTTGCCTGGGACTAGGAATCGACTACATACAGACGCCGAGAGCCCTGAAACTGACCTTAACCTTGACCTTCGAAAAGTACTAAGTACTTTTTATCCAAACTTTTTTCAACTCGTTTATTGACACAAAAGAAGATATTATGAATGTTACAAAAATAAAATAAAGGTATTTTTCTATACTTGGAGACTTTTTTGATGTGATGATGTTCAACATGGCTATTGTACGAGATAGGAATCAACAACATTTTCCCTATCTAGCTTGTCAAGGCAAAAACGCTGCGAATTATTACACAACGGTTTATTATTTTCTGTATAGATCGCCCATCTACAAAGATCCTATTTGATATAAAATACCCACCTACCGCGAGGTTCACAATCATCTCTTGGTGATAATGAGTAGGTACCTTCTTGTAATTATTATTATCATCGGAGAGTTGTATCATTCATTCTTAATGAAATTCAGTAACTAAGGAAGCTTCTGAAAGTAAACAAAGAACTTGGATCGGTAGAATCGAAAGAAAGTTGCATTTGAACAGCTGAACTTTGAACGGAGATTAGGTATGCCTACTCGGGAAGAATTGCGATGCACACTCGTGTTAGGTGCGATGCACACAAGGTAATATCTACATGAAAGCGCAGAAATGAAAAATGTCATTGCAAACAAACAAACTACGCTCAGCCTCATAATTAGAGCGGGGGGATTTATGCATTTTCAAGCGTAAAATTATGCACCAAAATTTGACCTAATTATGCGGCCAAGAAAAGGCTGTTATGCGCCATTTATGTGAAAAAAAGTTTCAGAAGCAATGCGAAATTATGAAAAAAAGAAGATTTTCTGTCGCTTACATACGCACGTACAATATGAAGCTTGTTCTGACTGATATAGGTACATGTTTCCCTAAATGGCAATTTCCCATCTTCGCCAAATCTTCCTCAAAGCAATTTGTGATATTATCGATAATAGCATGAGCATATAATATACTAACAAGACTGATAAAAAGGAAGTTAAATCTCTTTTTTAACATCAAAGTGTGGTAAAAATTGAAGGAACCATCACTTTTTGGGTTATTATGCTAGATTATGCTGGAGAATTCGGGTATGCTGCAAATAACTCGTGATTATGCGTTTAGATGTGGGCCACACACATGTCATAAACATCATTTTTGGCGCATTTTGTACGTTTCTGAGAAATTGTGAGTTTATGCGGTCGCATTTAAATCCCCTAGCTCTATTCATAATCTCGTGATATAATTTCGTGTGCTGCATCAATTCTAACCAGATATTAATTCCGAAAGGAATAGTTCACGGTGAGGAACAATGAGATTCATTTCGATGGGGCCAACCTTCAGAATCGCAATCGCGTGCAGCTGTCGTGAGGTTTATATCTTAGGAACCTACATGTAATATACCAAGAAGTACAACTCTGAAATGAATGTTCCCTTTGTCTTCTTTTTCATCTCGTTCTCGCGCATTCGCACGCACACGACCGTTGAATAAATGAAATATCGCATGATGAAGTCAAGGTGATTATTATATGGGTTATTGTGACATTACTTGCAATGATGGCGTAACTTCCAGTAACGTGCTTATAAAAACAGCCAGACCATCAAGAATAAAGTCGAATTTAGTTCGAAAAGATGTTGCAATTTTGGTTTATTATTTTCAATAATGAACCTTTGGAA
>JAEMON010000002.1:20551727-20563074 GCA_030264115.1 Lygus lineolaris | reverse complement strand
TAATAAACCGTTGTGTAATAATTTGCAGCGTTTTTTACTAAACAGTTCAATATGTTCTATACGTATTGTAGTCTTCTATTTCTTTCACTGGAGCAGCATTCGTCGGTAAATAACAGATCCCAATTAAATCATTGTATCTCCGTATTTAAATGCCACATGTTTTATAAGTCACTGTATGAAGGTATAAGGACACAATTAAACTCATGTAAGGGGACTGTTTGAGTATTTAAATGGTTCAATATTCCATTTTGATTTCTTGTAGTGCACTGATAATTGCGCCAGGTTTTACAGAGAACTTGAAAATCGTGATATTGATAGAGTTCTGTATTATGTTTCCTATCGGATGCTCTTCCTCTTTTGATGAAAAAAAAGCTAATGAGGATCAATCAGTCAAATATTAACAGATTGAACACTGTACCTAGTTTTAATGAAGAGGACCCTCACGGAGATGGGAAGTTTCTTTTACCCCGGCAGGTCTTCATCTTCGGATATAGCCACTAGTTATTTAGTAGGTAGGTAAGTATAGTATTCTGTATAGTATAGTATTCTTGTACAATATAACCCTCTATATTATTGTCTATTCAAAGGGCTAGAGAGGAAGGCATATAATTGTTTCCCTTACACTTATATTGGCCAAAATAGTTATAATTCAGGTACGCACAATTTTGAGACACCAGCGTATAAGCTGCGTATATAACTATTCGCAAATAAATTCACTTGCACCTAAATACCTACCTATTTGCACAAAAAACCTACATAGTTTTTCTAAAAACTCCCTACGTATTCAATTTGTGTACCTACCTATTCAGTTTACAATAAATAAATAATACCTACCTCCTGAATATTTACTCTCCTTTCTAGGTTCTCCTGCTGTTAGAGTATTCTTCTGAAGTATTAAATAATTGAGTAGGTAGTATATTATTAATTACTTTATACATTGAGTAGTATGTATAATATAGTAGTATATAAAAATATAAGTAGTAAAGTTAATAATTTGTTGAAATTATTTGAAGGTAACGAAAGGGAATACTGACTGCGAACATACAGAAGTAGGGGTGACATAGATGGAAAGCAACTACAACAGTAATAATTTATAATGGATAATGATAATGAAGATGAATGTGATGTCAATAAAAAGAAGGTACTTCGCTAAAGATTGGGCGCCATCGTGTATTTTATTATGTAGGTAGAGAAATATAGGTATCTATATACTACATATTATTATGACAATATGTATTAATGTAGGTATTAAATTAATGTTATATCTGCTGTATGAAAATTAATGATCAATAAAAACCAATTTCCTGCATGTGTAAGTGTGGTAGTGTGGTAGAAGGGTGAATTTGCATGGAATGATTATTATTATTATTAGTGTTAGGCAAGGGCATTAATGTATTAATCGTATGTATTAATGTAGGTATTAAATTAATGTTATATCTGCTGTATGAAAATTAATGATCAATAAAAACCAATTTCCTGCATGTGTAAGTGTGGTAGAACCGAATACCGAGGTATTTTTATATGTGTTCGATAGGGACGAGTTGAGTTCAAAAACTGACTAGCAGAAAAATCTTGAGTCCAAGGATTTTATGTAATATCTAAAGAGAAACAATTCGGAGACCACTTTGGAATTCGGAGGTCACCAATTCGGTGACCTTGTGCAAGGTAACACAAGTCAAACCTGGGCCGAGACGTATAACTCCCCTAAAAAGTGTCTTTCCTACAGTTCAACATAGAATTTCGATACAATTGTTGTACGACAGTCATGTTCTTATTCATCAGCATGAAATGTCTCTGCACGTATCTAAGTCGGAAAATATAGAAAATGGATAAAGATGGCACATCACCATTAGCCATCGGTTTTGAAGAAAATAATCCCAAAATCACAAAAAAGCGCAGCCTAGAATCATGGCAGAGGAGGGTAACCTCCAACACAGGTATAAAACTCATTTCAAGGCTGACCTTCATCTATGCTGATAGAGGTACCTAAGAGGATTTAGTTTTTTTTTTAAATTTTCGAATTTGAGTAGTGCCGATTATCTGATATATATATCACGCCAGCTATTCGAAACTAATCAATTTCAAGAAGTTTCGATAAAGTCTATAGATAAGCTGATAGATAGACTATCGATAGTATCGGAACTAAAACATTGATACTGGTAGAAATCGCCTGAAATCGCCTCCTCAACGAATTTGTTTCGTGTCTGTCTGTCCGTCTGTCTGTCCACATTTCCTTGCCACAGCCATAACTTCCACAATTTTGATCCGATTTCAATAAAACTTTCAGGGATTAGGCGGGTTAGCCCCGTGATGGTCCCCTATGAATTTCGTCGCCATCGGACTATGGGTAGCGTGAGCGCATGCGCAAACGTGAATTTCCTGTGACCCCGAGATATCTCAGTTCCTATTTCGCTCAAATTTGGAGGATAGTTGATGGCTGACTCGAAGACAATCATCTATTAATTTCGTAACGATTGGATCAGTAATAGCTACTGCGCAAGCGCAAACTTGAAATTTGTTGTTATAGACGTAGCTACGGAACAAAAAGACCAATTTCAGTGAAATTTTCAGAGATTAATCGAGTTAGACCCTAGAGAGTCCCCTATGAATTTCATCGCCATCAGACCACTAATAGCGTTTGCGCATGTGCAAACGTGAATTTCCTGAAACTACGATTTCTCAGTTCGTAATGGACCGGTTTTGCTCAAATTCGGTGTGTAGAGCTACCATTACCTTCTAATTTCGACACGATTGTATCAGCATTAAGTACTACGCATGTGGAATTTTGAAATGTATTTCATGGCCATAACTCTGAAACCACTCGACTAATTGCGGTGAAATTTTGCAGAGATTGTACGGGGTAGCCCTTAGATAGTACCCTATTAATTGGATAGCCATCGGACCACTAATAGCGCGTGCGCATGCGCAAACGTAAATTTCCTGAGACTACGATATTTTAGTTCGTAATGGAACGATTTCATTCTATCGCCATGAGCATGGCGAAGCGGTCATTTCTAGTTTTCTAAAAATTTAATGGTGACATACTGTGAAGCCCACGAGGAAGCTTCTGTGTCATGTCCTTGGCAGTGTATTTTATTATCCTTCGAGGTGTGAACCCTAGCTGTGGGCTGCGGAGAGTTCTATTGGTTGTTTCATTGAGCCCTGTCAAGGTAGAGAGGGGGTGAAATCTGATGGTAGGTACATCATAATTTCACTCTCTCCTTTGCTGCAAGAAAGGTAGGAGACGGTACGTCACAGTCAACCCGGTCTAGCCGTTGTGTGCTAATTGGCCAGATCAAGTGACAGCTCTTGATCGGACTCACCATCCCAGAGCAGCCATAGAATTGGCCATAAGAAGAACATTGTGGCAACTGGTCGCTAGCAACCCAGGCGCAACCTGTTGAGAGCTCGGACGTACCGTCACAGCCCTGATGATGGTTATAAATTGAATGAAAGCTTGGAGGAGAAGATAGAGTTTCTCCTTGGGTCGACCGTCATAATAGTTGCTGAAAATCCCTATAATATTGCTATTATAACAGTTAGTAGGTACAATCAATTTGGAAATGATGAACTTCTCCGACTCGAAGCGGAGGGACCCCACTTCACTCGCTCAGAGTGAAATGTCGGGGATTTTTGAATGAAAACCGTGGAGAATCAGAAGATCAGGGCTTAATGGAAACCCGATCAGGAGAGAGACGTGCAGTGAGAGAGGACGAACGAAGAGGGATGGGCCCTCCCCAATAAAGTGCGGGATGATCGCGAGGCCAGGTGTTGCGGAGTCATTTATTAAACTAGTAGCCCGTTAGCTGTTCGGAGGCGAACTAAAGGTCGAGTAGCGAGCACGAAGGAGTTGGGTGGGGTTCAGGCCGAAGGACGAACCCGCGAACCCCGCTGGGTGGGGAATCGGAATCACTCTCTTCGCACCGGGCATTCCGGGGCCTTAAACCAAAGATCAAGGACACCCGACCATTGAAGAACAAAAAACGAGACCCGACCTCGCCAACCGTTAGTTAAGATGCTCGTTAACTCTTGGTCGCCTCGTTAGGAGTGCCGTCTGTCCATCCTGTCTATCCTGCACGTCTATTAGTCATTTTCTATCTGGTACTGCGATTTGTAAGTTGCGTCAACTAGGTTGATCAGCGAACACTAGCCTTTCGTAAAGTCGGTGTCTGAAAGACGAGAATCTCACGATTGTGTGAGGGGTTGTTTAGATTGCCTGTTGTAGAAAACCGCTATAGTACTTAACAAAATTGCTTGCTGCCTCGCTGTACTAGGAAAGCCATACAATTGTATTTTTGACCAAGCAGCTTAGAACCATAAAAACTGATTTTCCTTAGTTTCACTGAGACAACGAGGCAACATACAAAATATGTCCGGAGTTAATACAAATCGAATCCGCCCATCTTTACTCGAATGTTAATTGCGAGATGATTTATTTTCGCTTACAAAATATAAAAGCCTGAAGGAAGACCATCCTGGCTGCATTCATCAATGCTGATCAAACGTATAACAAATGTTACAATTTTCCTCTCAAATGTTTTCAGCTTGCGAAAAAGTCTCTTTCGATGGAAAACGATTTATTCTTCCGCTTGGCTTTCGTTCTGTGTCTACTTTCCGTGCAAGTTCGAGCTTCCACGATGACTGACGCTGTCATTCGAAACCGATCAGGCTTGCCGTCTGTGGGGAGGTGTCCCACGACTTATATTCATCGCCTGAGGAACCATCACTGAGCGATGTCCACCTCAGACGAAGTAAAGACATACTAAAAGTATGAACCCTTCTGGGTGGACGCGAGTATTGCCGTACCCTACTACTGGAGAGCCGATTATAAGCAAACATTTGAATCAAAACGAAGCTTAGATTGTTATTTTGATTATGGGAATAATTACCTGGGTTACATTGACTTGACTAGAACTGAATGGATTCGTCTGTTGCCTGTTTCCTACGCTTCCCTGGAATCTCGGGAGGAAGGCATTGTTGTCGTTCTAGAGCCTATCCTGTCGTAATATAGGTAATGAATTCCGCATTGAAATAACACCCGAGTGCCTTCAATTGCATCTGCTGCAGAAATCTCAGTAATGAATGTAATTCCAATAAGATCAATCTCCATACTTATTATGCCTGCGATTAACAACACGTATTGTTATTTTCTGTTATGGTAGTTACTGAAGATGCAGAGGCTGATGACAGATATAAAAGTCTTTCTGGTCTCCAACTTTACTCTTCTGATAATCATGTTGGTTATTCAGTCCGTTAAACAAAAATGTACGCACTGGAGTGACACAACGCAAAATCACCAACTTCCCAACACTTGACAATTTATTGTTGTCATTTCTTCTTTGTTTTTAGTTTATGTATCATTCGGCTAGTTCTTTGGCACGCCTCCTCACAGTATCTTTATGATACAAACTAACGAAAATGCGCAGGTACTTGCTCTCATGGCACAACGCTTCTACAGTATTCATTGCAGCTGACACGAATGGACAAACGACACTGTTCCTAAAAGGTCACTGGCCTCTTGGGTCATTTGTGGTCAGTTGTAGTCAACACAGTAACTCAAAAACGCCTCAAAAAGTACTGGTTGTGACACTCTTCTTACAGGAACCCATTTCATGCTATGTAAGGTCTTCCTCAGCACTTTCCGAAACGTTTTGTTAAAATGGAGCTAACGGAGGTATATCTGTAGGTAGTTATTGCCAAGACCCAGAACTAAGATTGTCTTCCATTCCCAACTTTAACACTATCCAGGAAACTACTCAATCATCTTTGAGGCAATCTCGTCGGACACGCCATTTTCCACAAGGCTCTACGATTTCGATACTACCAGTCCGAGCTCGCATTCCGAGTTCATGGATATTTGATTATCCCGTTCAATTAACTGACCTAACCATTACCCAGTGCTGCCTAGTCCCATCCATCTTGGAGCGTTTGGTTCGAGTTGTGGAGGATTGTGAAATCACGAGGGCTCACGTTATGACGTCCAATGCACCTCCGCCCACCTCGTATTGCTAATCGAGTGTACCTTCTAACTATAGTTCGATCGCTAGTTCGGATTCTCGTCTAAAGATCGAATCTCTGCCCAACTGCTTCCATCTCCTAGAAACGAGTTATTGAGCAATATGTAATGAGAGGTTCGATAAATTAAGAGGTACGCTTCTAAAAGGTAATTTACTGCAGAATGATGAATGAGATATTCTTAAACAGGTCTTATAAACACTGCTGGGTCCTGATAATAAGTAGTCGTTGAATGAATGATTTCTGTGCATTATTAGCCCAACATTATTTGTTGATATACTTCACGGACGATACTCAAATCTTAAAATAAGTTTTGTGGGATGGACGTGTAATTGCGCTCATATTTCCTACATGTTCTTCATTTATTACCCCTTGATAATATGGCAAATAGACGTCATTGATTATTTATCATCGTTATATTATTATCGTCGGGGCTCAAATTTAAGAAATATTTGTCAGCCCTTCTGCTCAATGGAGTACACCTGATTCCTTTAAAATGATTCTATCAGAATACTGCTGAACCAAAATAAACTAAAGTTGGATTGTAGATGCCCTTTGGGGCCTTGTGCTGCACACAATTTTGGCATCAATGCTAGTCACCGCTGAAGGGTGGAAAACTAGTGATGAAATTTGCAGGAACATAATTGTTAATTCTTGTTCAGAATACAGAAAATCATCTCATTTTCTCATGGAGAAATGAAATTAGAATAAATACACGATGAGAGAATGCTATAGAGGAAAATATATTATATTAACAGGACTGAGATCAATGAAATCCCTCTACTCCTCAAAGCGGCAGCAGCGCGCCTGAGAAGGATAGGTCCTGAAATAGAGGAAATCTAGGATTAAATGAAATACGCGATCAAACAATGCTGTGAGCCACATTGCCCTTTAAAAAAAAATCGAAATTTTGCAGGTGAACGCATGTTCTGGAATGAGAGCAATGCAGCTTTCGTTGGTTTTACAGCGTTGTTTCATAGAGCAGAGCGTTTTTGAATCCCACCGGAAGCTTTTACGTGCCTACATAGTTTTTCAATAGTTTCTTGCCCATTTCCTCATAGGGTGATTCTTAGTAATGTATATCATGGGCAGTCATAGTAGATATAAAGGAGACCATCCTTAAGTAAAATCCAAGGAGAAAACGCTATTTAAAAAAAGTGCCTTACAGCATTGTTCGTCCACTAGCTTAAAATTCTGAAGAAGCTGAATATTATTTATTTAGGAACACCTCGATATTGATTGATGATTGAAGTTTTCACCTGTCATACAGTAACATGGCATGACTGGACTTTTTAAATTTGTAGTGTTAGATAGTTCCAATTTACAAAAATTCAAAGGGAAACGCGACGAAAATCCGCAACCCAATCACTTGGCCGATTTATTGTTGTGAATATCTGATGAAAATTCGGTTATGGGTTTCTACCTCGTGCAACGAAGGGTCAGCACTGATGCGATGAGTTTCCCTCTGAAGATAAACTGGCCCGAGAGGCTTTAGTCTTTTTTTCTCAACTATGAAGGAGGCTGCAACGTACGAGTTGATTCGAAAGTTGAGATAGGTTTGAATGAATTGGTCAAGAGTGCGTAATTTACATGAATGAGCGAGGAAGATGAGTTATGATAGGCGGACGGTTGAAAGGAACAACGATACGGAAGAGGAAAGTGGCATGAGAGGACGAGTCGTGCGGGTCGTTGCATACCCGCAGCGCCGTGCACTGACAATGTACTGTCCGCAGTGCAAAGAATGCGTCTGGCAAAAAGTTCCTTTTCCAATCTATATATTTTCCAAAAAAATATTGTATATGCCTCCCCAACTCCATGGCATTTTGTTCGGGGGTTTGATGTGGGTCTCTTGTTAACACCATAGATGTAAAGGAGTACTATTATATCTATGGGTAACACAGAGGTGTTCAACTATTATTTTTAATCCGCCTTCCATCCACCCCGTGCCTATCTTATTCCATTTCACATGGATATAATAATTATAGCACCTTCCCCAAAATCAAAAATCTTTCAGATTATAGGGAGGGATGCTTTCCTTTGAAATCATGGAGATGTACCGTTCAATGTGACTGCCTCTGAGTACCTACCACCTGTTCACACTATGAATTTTAGGTACTATACGAACGATTATTTCAACTCTTGAATAATATAAGAAATGAATAGGGCCTCACCAATGAGGCTAAACGTCATCAATAAACTTCTTCAAATCGTCTGGCTGTTTCATTTTGTCACACTGAAGGTTAGAATGTTTAAGAGGAATTTTTCATTTTAATAGGAATTTCGCATTGCTTCATCATGTCGAATAAACCTAATCGTAGCAGTCCCTCGTTAACGTGTTTTGTCCCTTTTCCTCAACAACTTCAAAGATTTTGAAGAAACTCACGGAAAATACACCTAGATACCTTACCCTAAATACCCTGAAGAGTTCCATGAATAACGAAACCTCGATTTTAGGCTCATTTTCTCTTTTTAATATCTTCAGTTTCTTCAACGATCCCGCCCACTCCAACAATTTTGAAACCAGGATTATGATTAAATTCACTTGAATACCTCGCAAACCCAGTGAAGTACCCTGGAAAGACATGCTTGTGCTATGCAGAGAATCACCTTGATGTTATAGGCACATTTTCAAAGTTTTTGAATATTTTTGCCTATTTCTCCCAAACAACCACTAAAGATTTTGATGTCATTAACAGGGATGTCTTCTCAGGTATATGTACAAACAATATCTCATATCTGTGCAAAATGTTTGGACTGTCAGCCACAAATTCGTTTCCACACACAGGATTATAATAGCACGAACGACTCAAAGGCAGATCTTCAACTGTTTTTCTCATCTACTACAATAAGACCTACGACCTTACGACCGAATACGGCTGAGGAAAGTAGTGGGAAGCCTCGTATCAGATGTTTTAAAATATTTTTTATTTTGTTGGAAAGTACTGATTAATCTAGGGAGTACTCGTACCAAAGAGAAAAAGGTACTTGTGCATGTCGGAAGTACCTACTAATACATTTTCATCTGCGCGTTCTATTACAACGTTTCCCACCGAGGGGGAACTGAAACAATGCCGATTCACTACCAGGATTTACTTCAAGGGAAGCAGAACCATCCTAGAGGGTGAAAGATTTGTATTTTTGCGGAGGGCATTACGTCCCTGTGAAAAAACAGAAGATAAGCACGGAGCGGATAACGGATTACAATAGGTAAAAACCTCTGTATGACTGTAATGAGCCTCAGTTCGCTATCGGCTGTTCGTAGTGTAGTGGTTAGCGCTTCCGATCGAAAACCTCTGGCATCTACAGAATTCCTTCGTGGGTTGGAGATCGATCCCCAACGCGAGCAGCTTAATTTTTAAAACCACGACAATGGCGCCCAACAAAAACTCGAGTCCCCCCTGAGAAATAATGACTCGACATTCTTAAATAAACGCAATCAGCAGATAGCGACTGACCTCGACAGGATGATGATCCCTTATACAAGCACATTCCCCTGACCTAACTCAAATTGAGAATCCGCCGGACAATCAGAAACCCCAAAAGTTGTGATAACGTAGTTTTCATTAACCAAGTGAATTGTTTCCTACTCATTGGAAAAATGTTGACTGCAGAGAAGGTAGTTACAACTGGGGAAGAGGCCAGGCTCTAGTCCAGGCACAGGAGCACCTGGAATTGAGCGGGGGGGGGGGGGGGGGGGGGGGGGGTGATGTAATGAGCCTCAGTTCGCTATCGGCTGTTCGTAGTGTAGTGGTTAGCGCTTCCGATTGAAAACCTCTGGCATCTACAAAATTCCTTCGTGGGTTGGAGATCGATCCCCAACGTGTCAAAACTTTTTATAATAGAAAGAGAGAAATTTATTGTGGAAAATAATATCATTCTAACATCGACCACAATTAACATTAAAAGTGAAAAAAAATATATATAAATAAATAATTAATAATATTTCAAGTCTTCAAGTTTATAACAAGGATAAGAGATGAATAGGCTTAACCTGCATGCATAATCCATGACAATGTTATCAAAATCGTTCAGGACGGTCAAAAACGTGAAATGCAAGTGGACATTTTGATTTTGGAGGAAACAAATTCCCAACTCACAAAAGTGAACACAACGTTTTCAGTACCTTGGTAGACTTGAAAGATAAGACAAGAATAGGGCAACATCGAGGGGGAAGCACGGTCAATAAAAATCTTTAACCCAACTGGCTGTTATTTAGTGAGAAACTTCTCATATTTATTTTGGTAACATTTAGATACTACAAAATTTTCCTGTAATCGTCTATTTGAGCTTGAGATTCATGTTTGGGTGTCTCAAATACTCAGGTCGTCAGGTGGTCTAGGGTCAATTCGTATATGCGTTCGAGTGGACCTACCATCGAAAATAAATACTCTTTAAAGGTTCACAGGAAAAGTTTACTCTTAAACAGATTTTCATGACCCATTGCTAACACAACTACTCATATTACTCCAAGATTGCTTTTGTCATTCGCCATAAACGGCAAATGCTGCATTAATTAATCAATTAAATACTTTAAGTGAGTGTTTCCTGCACATGAAATCAATTATTATTTATGTATTTCGTGTTACCTACTTGTTACTGTTTTTACTTCTCGTTTACGGTTTTTCATGATAGGTACTTTCAAAAACTATAATTACCTACCTGTGGTAATGAGTTCATAAGTAATGAATCCAGAAAACTGGTAATTTGCATCCCTTGTTACCTAACAACATGCAACACACATCCGCAATACATCATCAACTGAAACAAACACGTTGAATTGAATCTCAGCGACCTCAAATTGTAGTTCCTCCTTTCTCCTCAGAAAATATGTCCACTACATCTTAACGTCGTCGGTATCTGCCGTATTTATAGAAGCGATGACAAAATCGTTCCAAATGTTGACGACAACAATGATTTCACATAAGTCGCCCAACATGGTCGCATTGTAAACGTCATGGGTGCAGGTGTCACGAGCAGTCTCGACGGAACTGCTTAGGTCAGCTTGAGCTTGACCCAGTTTCCCCGAGCTCCTCTCGAGGTGTCACTTCCCAAATAAAATCAGTTTGCGATAGCACCTTGTACGCGGCTCATTCCACCAAATCATGTTATTCATCTAATAACCTCTGTTAATAAAAAAGTAGTGTTCTAAGTCCGGTGTATATATTCTTCACCTACAAACCGTGAGGACACCCAAGACCACTACATTTGGCGCAGTCGAATGTTCACGAACTTTAATACGTTTCCAAGGGACTTCAAAACGTGTTTCGGTGTTTGGTTCATCTCCAGTGAGTTTCGTGAATATGTCATTTCAAGATGTCGAACTTTCATCAGA
>JAEMON010000002.1:20535806-20551717 GCA_030264115.1 Lygus lineolaris | reverse complement strand
CTAGACCACTACACAGGTACGTTCTAAATATTCATAGATTGCACTTCATAGGAACAACGTTCTCTAAGAAGTGGTGACTTTTTGACTGTTCAGGGATTTTCAGTTCCTTGCGGTCGGATTCTGTAGCGGATAATTATGTGCTTCGCTGTAATTATGTTTCGCTGTCTCATCCTTCAGTCCTGTGCGGACCTAATGTGTCTCGGGACATTTCGAACTAATAAAATGATTATAGATATCACGAGTTCAAGAACTTATCATTGTTTTAATGGTAGTCCTAGCTAAGTGTAGGGCTACCCACCCCCTCTTCCTTTCAGTTCCGGCACAACCTCATCACGAGAGTAAAGTGTTATTGGCACCAGGTAGCCTTCGATTAAATGTACATTTGAATTTTCATGATTCCCTTTTTTCTGTCCTTTTCATGAAGTCTTGGTAGAAGAAAAAACTGATATAATTTTAACGCCAATACTTCAGCAACAGCAAAACGAATCTCAATGGCGGGTATTGTATTCTTCTTCTTGGTCTGATGTATACCGGTCAGCGGGTTTTCTGGACCGGAAACGAACTGGGCATCAATAATCCAACATCTTGAAGGAGATCCAACAATCAGGTCTGGTCTGTATTCTCTTTCTCCTGGAGTCATGTGCACTTAACATCGTACATCCCATCGCGTTTCTTCTGTTCATAAATATGTAGCTAAGAGGCCCGAGAGGCAGTTGTGGCTCGGTAACCGTGGTCTATTTACATTTCCACGTAGGTACTTCAAGAATATGCTCAGCTGTTTTCCTATTCTGGAACTCTTTTCGAAAGAGTCCTGCCGTAGATAGCCGATAGAACTTCGTCCTCTAGTGATTAGCGTGCTGCTATGATCCTTCACCGCAGCAACATCTTCCACTTCTTCGCCCCGTAATATAAAAAACCCTTCTGCAACCATTCAGAAGATGATCTCATACGTCACAAGATTTGTTTTATTGTCAAATCCGTCTTTGTTTGAGTGGACATCTTCAACACGTCACACTCCTCTTTAATTCATATAAGTTAGTATCAAAATGCTCCACTTCATAAGGATTGAAATTTATGTCCAGATACTTTCAGACAATTCGTCGCACATGGACCTCCCTTGAGCGAGACAAACAACCCAGTCTCTCATGCCTATTTATTGGGGAAGTCAAAACATTTCGTTGCATTGAACGATATCGTCGCTTAAGAAGCAACACACCCTATGAACCAAATCCCAATTTTTCAGGAGGAGGAAAAAACTGAATCCAGTTTTTGATCACATGTCCCTTTGTTTCCCGTTATTCAGTCACTTCTTGCCTTCCGGTAGTCGTCAATACTGAAAAAAGTATTAATTAAAGAAATTAGGGAATTTAGGTTGATACGGGGTGTTGTCCTAAACGGATAATTTAGGTTTTGAGGTCGATGGGGGTGTTATGTTTTTCGAGTATTTCTTGATTTTGTAGTCTAGTTGAAGCAATTTTGAGCTAACCAGTCGATGCAGCGTGAGAAATCGAATAAGAATCAGTCAAAACCTCATTTTCGTGAAAATGGTCGATAGGGCGTGTTGCTTCTTAAGCGACGATATACTCCGCCGGACTTCGCAAGCAACCTTTATGAGGCAGTGATCATCACGACATCAGCAAAAGCCGAGGATGATCACCTTTTCCTCCTCATAGAATAACCCCCCGCTCATTAGCGATACATGTCAAAACATTGTCCATAATTAGTTCATTACGTTGAACAGGATATAATGACAGAATATCATCTTGCCTCACACGATTCGAAAATCTCATCCTCTCATCTCACTTCCGATCCTTGTAGTACAGAGAGCATAAATATAATAGGTACATGAATAATTTTGAATTCGCATCGCTTAGTTACTCGTTTCTCACGTTCCCAAATAAGTTAATAAATCCAGAAATTGTTTAGATACCTAATAGGTAATATTATAAGAAACATTTCTGGGCCTATTACTTTATTTGAGGTCGGGGGATACGAGTATACGGGGAGATGTGTAATTATAACAGTGAAAAGTTTCGTAAGATTCTCGCGCCAGCGTTTAACAAATAATTTAGCGATACGCGTAACAACGAAAATTTGACCGCGATAAGCCGTTCGTAATAATGATGCTCATTATGCTTATTTATGCTTATTCAGTATGGATACTAAATATGAACAGTTATATAGCAATAAGTAACCCGTAGGTATACCCGTGTATTAGATATTATATTTATGTGCTTACATTGATGTTGTATGAATGTAGGAATGCTTGAATCTATCAACGAATAGCATGCAAGTGCATATATTTATCTACCTCAGAATTTCATAAAAATGAACTTGGTGTGAATAAATCAATTGAAGTAAGTAAATCCGACAATAATAACATTTTTCAAATGGTCATTATACCGTACGATATTCATTATGAATATGAGCCAAACTTTTACCATGAATATTATGTCGGTCTTTAATATTCCACTGTACGCATTCCACTCGAGAATCAATCCCCATCACCCGTACCTACAAACATCACTCATATTGGGAAATCCTTTCCTAGAGCTAGAGCCCAATTGAAGGTTTGTTTGGACTAGGAATTTCATCTTCAAAGTTTCTTATGTGCTCGAGTTATAATACTGACTTTAGTATAAATGCTTTGATTCGACATTCAGCTGGAGTTGTGATACTACTTTTTTCCTTCTAATTCTGGTTCATTTTCTCACCTCTCACCTATAGTTGAAAAATACTTTTTTTTTTCTTCCAAAAGTAGGATTCTGCCATCCCAAATGGTAAGTATGGGGTTCTGTTGAGTGTCTAGGTACATGATGTCAGTTATTTGTCCATGTATTGTTATTGTTTCCTTTATATTTTTTGGACTATTTCTTGGTATGACTCTCGTCCTCAAACGCTGTTAGAGAATAGAATAACCACGATAAACACTTTGTTCGAAATAAATAAATTCATGTGATAAAATACCTACATTTGCGAGACATGATTACGCATGTTGTTAAGTGTGCATGAGGGGTGGATAACGATACCTACTATCGTTGTCCTGACAGAGAAACAGGTCCATATTTTTGCAATTAACAACTTCATATCCATGTAAAATATATATTTATTGTTACTGTTTTTAGATAGTCGAATAGGTAAATAATAAATTGATGTGATTTGGTCCCTGTGTTGTGTAATTCTTTCCTAATTATTCAAAGCGCTTCCCCACTATTTCACAATAAGTAAAATAGTCCATGATACCATTTTTGGGGTTTTAGGACAAAATCAGTCATATACGAGTAAGTTCCTATAGTAGTTACAGAAAGCACTATCTTCAAGGGGGAAAAAACGCATTTATGATGGCTTATTGGGTCTTGTGAGATATTGACAAGAATGGTATTGATTGGTATTGAATCACCAATTATTATAATTTCGTCGAAACATGTTCATCAATGTAATCAAGTGGTTAAAAATGCAGAAACTGTACAAATATTGGAATCTCTTATTCACGTGAATCGACGTGAGGTCATCTGAATCACTCGAATAACTAATTGGCTTCTCGGAGGGAGGTCGGATATGAACTGAATTGTTAGCTTTTGAAAAAGATAGTTTTTATTGTTTAGTTGTAAATAATGTTCCAACAATCGAATTCATATTGAATTCAAAAGGCACCAATCAATGCAGCTGCTTTCATTATCTCCCCGAGCCTCCATAAATTCTTTTTATGTTCTCGAAAGTATAGGTTTTTGCTTCCTCACTACCGAAGGTAGGAAGCTATGTATTCGTGCAAGAAAAAAAAATGTTGTCCTCCAAAATCAAAATTTCCACTTGCTTTTCACGTTTCAGAGCTTTCTGAACGATTTTGGTTCCGTGTCTGTCTATCGGTCTGTCTGTCTGTGGTCAATTCCTTGTCCCAGGCAAAACTATATGAAGATGTGGTCCGAATTTGATGCCATTTTCAGGGATTGTGTGGGTTAGTTCCGTGACGGTCCCCTATCAATTTCATCGTCATCGGACCACTAGTAGCTTGAGCGCATGCGCAAACGTGAATTTCCTGATACCCCCGTATCTCAGTTCCTAATTGACCTGTTACGCTCAAATTTGCAGGGTAGTTTTGGACTGACTCCAAGACAAAACCCCATGAATTTCGTCACGATTGGATCAGTTATAGCTACTGCGCAAGCGCGAACCTGAAATTAGTTGTCATGGGCGTATCTCCGGAACTACTCTAGCAATTTTGGTGAAATGTTCAGGGATACGCGAGTCAGACCCTGGAGACCCTATGGATTTCATCGCCATCGGACCACTAGTAGTGCGTGAATTTCCTGGAACTACGATTTCTCCTAATCGACCGATTTCGCTTAAATTCGGAGGGTAGTTGGAGATTGACAATTACCTTCGAATTTCAACACGATTCTATCAGTATTACCGACTGCGCATGCGCAATTTTGAATTAGTTTCGTAGCCATAACTCCGGAACTACTCAACCAATTCTATTGAAATTTTCAGAGATTGTACGGTGTAGGTCCCACTCAGTTCCCTATTATTTCAATAGCTATCGGACCATTAGTAGGGTGTGCGCATGCGCCAACGTAAATTTCCTGAAACTACGATTTCTCAGTTCCTAATGGACAGATTTTGCTTAATTTTGGTGGGCAGTTGAGGGCTGACTCCAAAACAATTACCTACCTTTGAATTTCGCCACAATTGGATGATAAGTGATGGCTACTGGGCATGCGCAAACGAAATTTATTTTCATAGGCATTCTCCTACCTCCGAAACTATTCTACCGATATCGTTGAAATGTTTTATAACTGATTCTATACGTTCATGTTACAAAAGTGAGGAAGCTATACTGCCCACCCAACTTGGCACTTTTTTTGTAATTCCAGAAACTGATGATGGACCACAACCCGAAACAGGTAAACACTGTTCTCATGAACGACAATAAACCAGAATAATACGACCAATGAAACGGGTTTTTTGGTTTCAATTGTCACAAACCGTATTGTATCAATGTGATGCAAGCATGTTTGTTGCTCTTTAGTAATGTGTAGGTATATCGCAGAAAATAATAATCAATTCATTGTATCGAGTATATCGGAATACATCAATAATTTGAGGTGACGTTAATCATTATCGAATGTTTGAAGAAAATTAAGCTATTGCAATTGCTTCATAATTGGGGAATTGGCTTGAAATGGTCTTTTGACATTTTATGTCTTTACTATGGCACATAACTCAAAAAGTGTGACGTTACGGTGTGACGAAGAAAGAGTTATGAAAAATTCTGATGATTTCCGCTTACAACCGAGTCGTTGCTAGGGAAATGGTACTTCGTCGTTTTTCATCCCACAAAATTCGTTGACCATTCGTTCGATAGCTCTCGATTTATCCAACCGTATTATCTTAACTACTGCGAAGTGCGTGGCCAACAAGCTGAGTTTTGAGCATGGTTATTTGAATAATTGTGTACACTCAGGTGATCATTCTCAATAATTGATAATATATTGAGAACGGTTTGATTTGTGAAGCGGTGGTTAAATCATTTTAATAGGTAATTTCTAAAGACGCAAAATGTCCCAATGTGTTGCAGACTCGTATACGAGCGTTTCAACACCGTTTGATTTTGGTTCTCGTTTTAGCTTTCGAATTTTTGAAAAATTAAAAATGTCAATAATAACAAAAGAATGAATGAGTTCCTAGGCATGCATTATCGGAGAAGGTACTCCAAGGGGGTACAATTTTTAAAAATAGGGGTGCACAATGTGTTTTTCAGGTTTTTAGTGTAAATTACCATCTTTAACAAGAACGTTTGGTATATCCGGGATCAGCGCAAAATTTTCTATACGAAACATTTATTGAATCGGTTAAAATTATTTCTCAAAAATTCGCTCATTAGCTCATGCTGCATGAATGGAACTTTTATTTCAGGCGACTTGGTAGATACAAAAATAGGTTTTTGAAGAAAAAATTTAATGATTTACCTGAGGCAGTGCCGTCGAGGAGCGATATCCGTGCGGCCGCCCAACACATCACTGATATTCTTGAAGAGAGCTTCCAGCTTGAAACACTTTTTGATCGTCCGCAATAATTTTAAAAAACTTAGTCCAGTTCGGTAGAAAGGTGAGTCCGCTCGGAGGAAGGAAAAACCGCACTAGGGATGGCACTCGCGGGGCATCGTGGGTAAGTGGTCACTGGGGAGGTGCAGGAAGGCTCGAAGTGTATGAAGTGTGTATGAAGGGGTATTGTTATTGTTCTGGAGGAGTCGGAAGACGGAGTGAGACTGAGAGTGAGCTGAAGGTATCTGCAAAGGCGAGAGCGAGATTCCCCGAGAGGGCGGATCCCCTTTCTAGATCTGGTCCGCGCCGGTGACTCCTCCGTCAGGAGACGCTGGAGGGGCGTCGGGCCTGGGGGAGCCCCTTCCTTCTCGCGCTCACCCACTGACCGGAGCCCCAAGGGTGGCTAACGGGGAACAACTGACCACTCCAAGCTGCCTGAGGGGGGGGCAACGTTTTTCACCGCTAGTTGATATCCTAGTCCAGTTGGCGGAGACAAAAGGACGTCTGCGTAATTGAACCCACGTACAGAGCGGACTGAAGGTCCAGTTAGGATGCTGAGGGCGATCGCAGATGAAATCCAATCACCAGAGCTCATCTGATATCTTGAATGGCCAAGGTCCCATTGAACTAGTATCCCTCTGGCATAACGTATTGATCTCAAAAAGTAGATACCATTCATTACAAAAGAACAATGCTTCGACGCCGCCCATACCAAAACTAACTCAGTTATACGTCCATCCAGCTTCATCATCTTATATATTTGTGCAGTTTGTACAGAGCTCAATATTAAATAAAGCAACTATTTAAGGCTTATTTCATTCGTCTGAAGTGTTCAATATCACGGATGTCGGTTGACTTCTTGGGAGGATCAACAATAAATTGACTCAGTTACCGGGGAAGCACGCAGCCATTAACCATACAAAAACGCAGCAGACTTGGCGGAAGAGTTATGTACGAGCATGTTTCAGAGAAACCCATTGTCTAACAATTTGCAGCGTGCTGTGAACAGAATCCAAAAGAGTGATGGATCACAGTGCCATACATGCTTCTCTATGATAAGAACTCTGCGTTTTTACGATCATATGTCCAAAGAACCAAATATCATGCGGTACATATTGATCATGAGTGAAATAACCAAACCACAATATCCATGAGAAACGCCTACCTAGATAATCGCGTCCATCGTGGAATACTGTACTCAACATCTAGGTCTATCTATATCTATATCATCTATAAAAATATAAAAATATTCAATATATAAATAAAACTATATTCTGGATATTCGACTTTGAAGTTGTGTACGTCTCTCATTGAGTTCCTAGTCATTACGTCATCATCGTATTGATGCGATAAATCTTATCGACCTCTTCGTGATTGATAATACTTCCGATTTATCCGAAAATAGCCAAGTCACCTCGACATGTAACTAAATTTCCTATTTTCTCTCAACATTTCGCGTTGGTTACACAATTTGAAAAACAGTTTTTGGAAATTCCCCTGTCATGTTACAGTAAACTCCACAGATAACCTCAATAGCGTCCGTCAACAAGGACGAATAGTGTGTGTGTGTGTGTGTCCACACAGGAATACAGCAAACTTCATATATGAATTCAAGACTGAAACAAGCCTTCGAATCTATAGATTCGAAGACTTGTTTCAGTCTTGGAAACTTCACAGGTTCATGGGCTACTAACTGTGCTCTGCTACTGACTCACCCTCTTCACAGTAAAACTGCAACATCTTCCATGCATCTCGTGGCTATTTTGACCTTTTTTATGAGTGATGCCATAAAAACTCAAAATTGGCAATTATTGAAATGTTACCTATAGTATTTAAATATAAGGGTGAGATATAATTAGATAACGTCTTGGATCTTTTCACAGATTGTTGTCACGTAGGTTGTACCTACCTAAAACTTCACTTCGAAGTACCTCCCTAAAACTTGACGTTCAGATAAGTGGTTTCGTATTTTTTTTCTCTATATATTTGGACATCATAGTAAAGGTGGTGCGTTTTTAATGGTTCAAAACTCGTAATAAAATAGACACAAATAAGTACTTTGATTGTGCAGATATGTTAGTGAAAATTGATATCCCTTTGGCTGTTACCAGAGGATAGGTTGTTAGGGGAGGAGGCATATATTTGTAGTAGGTACTGTAAGTAGGTACCAATTTTCTGTTATGAAGCAAAAAACAGAAGAAATGAGGTGGGAAAATATCCCTCCTAGAAGTTCAGCTCACATCAGCAGTCAAAACGTGTGAACTATGAGTTCCGAAAAGCGAGGTCGAACGCCAAGTGTTTTTCATTTAGGAATGTACAGGTTCTTCGGCCGTTCATTAGTTGATAGATTAACAATCACGGAACACATAATAGACTGCTAACAATCCCTGCGATCGAAGGCGTGTTTAGCGTCCCTAACAAAGGCGGAAATGGTTGGATTTATGAAGAATAATGCTGTAATGCTCTCTATCTCAATCCGTCACTTGCTTATCATTTTCCAATTCATACAAAAACGGCGCATCATGGAACCTCAATTTTGTTTGTATAATGATTGCTTCGGTAAGTAAATTATCTATAGATTCCTAGCAAACTCAGCCTTTCAACATAGCCCGCGTGATAGTGAGAGGTGTGATTTGAAGGGCATTGACGAACATGAATGGAGTCACGGAGCACCGTCCCTGGGGTAAACCCAGCGTCGTCTTTTGACGGACGTTTCCTGGAGAAAATTGACTATATTTTCCTGAAAGATCCTCCTTCACGTGGGACGGAAGAAAGAATTCGCTCCTTTTGCGGGCAAAAAAGAAGAAAAAATCGGATGGATCGGCCCGAGAAGGGAAAGTGATGAAGAGGCAAGTGTGACCAATCGAACAATGTGCAAGTTTCCGTCGAGAGGGACATGAGTTTTCGGCCCAAAGTTGGCCGAAGACGTGATCCGCAGCTGAGGCTTATAAGACTTTCGATGTCCAACCGCAGGCAATCTTTTGCAGCGGAGCACACACGTTCGGCGGGTAATTGTCACGACACTTTCCCTACCCAACCGTCGAGGTCTCCCATTCAAAAGCTGTCCGCTGGGCATCCGCCATCAACCAATATCTTGTTCGGGTCAGCAAGACGATTTTTTCAGCTTGACTGTTTTCAAGGGAATCGGACAGCCTTTTGGTTTTCGTACCGTATAAAAAGAGGCGGGTAGATTTTATGTTACGTGATGAGAAACCGCAGCACTCTATTCTCAGTGACAGCGTGTTGCTGTATTTTCAAACTACCTATCCAACTAAATTGCACGGACGAATGGACTTATACCTAGACGATGCAGAAAACCATAAATAGGATGTACCTACTATAAAAATGTAGTCTGTTACATGTTCGTCGGACTTTTAGAGCAAGTTGATACATTATCCGAGAAATATCTAGCGCCATTGTACAGTTTTATTCTAATAATTTGCTTTCTAATTATGGGTAAACATACTGCAGTTGAGGACTGCTGATTGAGGAAGAGGAAACCTTTTTTTTTGGTGGGTATTGTAATCATACCTTGATCAGGGGCCTATTCCTAAAGACTTTCACTCTCACTCTACACTCTTCAAATCCACTCTCTACACTTTGCACACGGTTTTGTTTCGAAAGGAAGACTGAATGCAAAGTGTAGAAGAGGTCTAGGCTTTTTTCGACGTTTCTGTTCCTAAAGGTTAACCTCCACAAAGTGCAAAGTGAATTGTCTGTCTTTCTATGAAGAGTTACTTACCAATATCTTTGCAGACACCCAAATGACTCTGCGGTAGGATGGTATACTTTTCAAATAGGTTGTTGGTTTTATCACTTCGTTGAATTCAACATTTGGTTCAACCTATCGATCGGTTATAAGGGTGGTCCAATTAGTGCGGAGGCAAGAGTATAAAGTAACATCGAAGTCCCCTGAGGTCTTCAGAATACTTGAATTCGGGAGGAAGGAAAGGGAGGTTAGGCCGTTCTCGACACAACAGTAACGTAGATTGGGGAATATATTTAGGAGTAGGTACTTAGACTTTCACGATGAAAACGTGATAAGCGCTTCTATTTTTCAGCAAGAAGATTTCCAGTAAGATATTGTAGCTTTCCGAGAAAATACTTATAGGTAGGTAACACAAGTTATGTAAGATAGGATGAATAGGATGAATAGGAACGATAAGGAAGAACTAAACAACTTACTCATTCATATTTTTTTTCTATAACATTATTTACTCTACTACCTACTTGAGATGGAAGACTGAAGTCTAAAGGACGGAACACGACCGACATCATGAAGAAAGACGGAACACGACTGAAAGTTTGAAGAGAAAGGGAAGCTTGGTTGTCAAACGTACCTACCTTTAGGTAGATAGTTATGATATTTTTCAAATTAATGAGTAGGGATTTCTTGATAGTTGAATGATAATACACATAATTTATGAATGAATCCAGAATGGAAACGGGGGTAAACCAATCGGAAACAAATATTTTATCAAATAAAGCACAAACGAAGAGTTGCAGAATGAAAAATGAAGAGTCCTTAGGAATAGGCCCCAGGTCTGCTGTTGGTTTCCTAATCAGCTGTCTGATGTTTACTTATTCATTTGAATAATATTGTATTGGTCCCCGTTATTGGGTCATATGGGTAGACAAGTCGTATACCACGAAGTAATGCGGCTATGCAATAACATAAATATGAATATGAATCATTCGGGGCTTGCCTTTCAATATTATATGATATTCATTCCCTCTACGTGAGGGTAGTTCCAAATGTCAGATTTATTCGAGATTTGTTGAATTCTACAGACCTCTTTCGAATATTGAGGTCTCTCATTGGTAAACATTTTTCAAACGATTGAAGTGGATGGAGTTTATAGCTCAGGAGTAGACATAATACGAACTAAATCACTCGCGACGAAGTTGTGGAAACCCATTTCAATCGTGCGGGAGCGTTGTTCATTAATAAAAAGAAAACGGAGTTAGGTAAATAGAGAAACGTTTTCTATTTCCACTAAAATAGTGAGTTACAAAGTTAAATCGATTTCGAAGGTTAGGCCATCATCAGTAACATAGAAGAACTGAAGGTACATCAGAAAGAGCATAGCTTATATAGTCATAGGAGAAAGGGAACATTAATCCCATTGGTCGACAAAAGTGAAGGGGGTGAGAGGAATACCCAATCACGTGCAAGCAAAGTGAAAGGGTTGGAAGAAAACTTGAGTCCTAATGGCTGATAGAAGTGAAAGGGGACCGGGAGGAATAACCAATGCCCATCAAGGGCAGACATAGTGAAAGGGAGCTCAAACAATGGTGAGGGTAACATTATGAAAAAGGGGACAAAAACCAAGCAGGCAAGGCAGGGGTTTTTGTTTAGTAGGCATAATATTTGTCTGTTACAATAACGACGAATTATGAAAGATTTACCTATTGACATCATCATGAACATTCATCTAAAAGCATAAAACGAACAAATAGTGTTTTCTAATTCCATAATTCACTCTCCGCAACTCATGAATATGGAACGACTTTTTTTCATTCGCGTAACTGTAGATTGAGGCTTGACAACGCTCTCCAATCCACCGACTTTAAAATGACAAATGCGAATAAAAACTGACGAGAGAAACGGAAAAATTGATTATTTTTTCAATCTCCGCAACGTTTTGCTGCTCCAAACCGCAAGTCGTAAGAAGCGACAAACGAGGATGGTTAGACAAGTCGTGATAATGGGCCTCATGCTGCGCTTGGTTGGCGCCCCAAACACCGCTCATTACTGTTCAGGCTCTTCCTTGTGTCCAGTCAACACCTACAGGCGGCAGCAGAGGAAATATCGTCGGACTGTAGCTAACTGCTGTTGACCAACTCAACCTGAAGATCTCTGGTGACGGATTTTTTCCTTGACCGTAACGAACGTAACTCCCGCAATGCTCTCAACTCTTCCGTTTTGGGGGGACAACTCCGAACTGTTCGACACGGATCATTAAAACTACTCTCTGACTTTTTTGTTGAATCATTATCTCTTACGTTCTGTCAATCCTTATGGTTAGTGTAACAGTCGATGCTTTGCAACAAGAGGCATATTTTCTTTTAGACCTAACCAAAACATCTCTGTAACAAATAAAAGAACCTATTAATAATGAATTAATACAAATTGGTTCTCATGAGCAATTATTTGCTGCAGATTTTGTGAGTTAGTCCAAATTGATTGAAACTCTTTTCTAGGCCGATTTATTCTACTTCTTTTGGTCTATAGAAACAGAGGACAGAGAGAAGTTATAAATTAGAGAAAACACTAACTACATCCAACAAACGAACTTGAACTTTTCACATTAATTTCCGAAATAAGTTTTACCTTAGGCGTTAGGAAATTGAAGCTTTCTCAATTCGTAAGTCGTATTTAAGGTAAAGAAAAGAGTAATGTGTTCTGAGTAGACGACATCCTGGAGGTATGGTAAAAAGTTGAGCCGATTAGACCAATAATAAGGTCAGGGCAGGTTCCCAAAGTTACCCCTTGTTTGCCTTTTATTTTGACTACCCTACGCGGGTCCCCTTAAATCGATTCCGACCATTCTTTAAGCTCTGCAGCAGCTAGTTTCAACAAGCAATTGAGAACCTAGAACCTGATTCCCAAGAATGTTACCATTCTTTAAAATACTATTCAACCCATGCAATAGCAATATTATTATTGGTACTTACCTTCTCCATGGAACTTCTCAATGTGTCAGAACTAATACATTACCGTACCTTTATTAGCATTGCATTATTTGTCTAACATAAACAGTTAGATTATTCATTTCCTAAATCTTTGTCGGCCAAGATGCGATCAGGTGTTCAGCTCTTTTCGATGGAAGTGGGATCATGATTCTTGCCAAACTCAGAGCAGAAATAAAATGCCAAAGCAAAAAATGGGTATATTATAATATGTATTACCTATATTAAATTATGACATACCTAATTATATGTATATATAATAATAATAATAATAATAATATTCCTTCCTCAGAACAAAGCAAATCGTACCAACAATCAACCAAATAAAACAGAAGTATTAAGCTCGTAATAACCCAAGAATCGATGCGGGGATGTTTTGGTTTCGATGAATGAAATATTGATGGAATTAGGTAGTGCTGGAAGGAAGTATATACGTAAATATGTGCAACTCATCAGGCATGAAAAATCTAAGTGTAGAGTGGGGTCCAGGAGAAGTCTGCATGAAGTACATCATGGTCTTGCTAGGTCTCAATCTTTCCAACATAAACTTCACGGCCCTCCTCAGATAAATCCCGACGGCATTGCTTTTCATTCAAACCCGCATTATTCATGTAGTTTTTTCTTCTCTTTTCCTCTCTATCTCTCCTCAGCTCCTCATTCTGTAGAAGGGTTTCGCTACCCGCAGTTTCCACATCGGCGCGCCTGAGGTCGAGTAGAAAGACGATACTCGCCCGAGACGAGCCGAATCCTTACATCACACAGGACAGCTATGACAGATCCGGAGCAAGCCAACCGCCAACCCTGCCCGTCCGCTTATCAAACCTCCAGGTCGGTCTCTTCGTCGAAGGAGAAATATTTTAATTGGAGCCTCCACTCGGCCGTAAACGCTAATTGGCAGAACTTCTCCTCTTCGCCATCCAAAGCGAGAGTCCCCCTTTTCAGGAGACGTCGATTCTGTTAAAAGACGATTTTTTCTCGACTCCTTTCCTATTTTCATTTTTTTTATTCCAGGTGGATTTTTTTTTCATTCTCCCGATGATCCCAAAGAGAGAAAGGATTCTCCGGGAGATAAAAAGAAGTCATTCCCGATGGGTCCACGCCCAAATTCATCGGTCGCCCAAATAAACCGACCGAAACACCGGTCTCAAGGCGGTTTGACTGGGTGGAGGGTGAAGTAGCTGCCACCAATTCGGGAACTCAAGGTCCTCGTTTACCAGCATATTATGTATTCTGAGAACGAATTTAGCAGTTTCCTTGTTTTGTGGGTTTTGAGAACCATGTTGCCAGACAGATCAACACCGCTATTAAGTACCTATACTTATATAATATCAACCTATTGTAGCCAAGATTCCAAATTCTCGTCACCAAAATTTTCTACCCAAAATCAACTGAAGTCATATCATTGTTGATTGCCTGGTGGCTCCAATTAATTTATGAATCCGCCATCTATTTCTCCATGAGAGAATGCAAAGGGTTTTAATGGTTGCTTTTTTAATCCCTTTTCCTTTAAAAACTATTCCATATAACTTTTTGAAAAATGTCATTGGAGAGGCAACAAAAATGTGCATATTTCTGTCTAAGCTCATCGTTGTTACATTGAACATCTGATCGTCGTATAAGGAGATATGATTGGACGACTAACGAGGTAGGTATCGGAGGTGACGAAACCGCAGAAGACTGCTCACGTCCGTGATCCTGGCGGATTGCAAACGTTGCCTCGCATTGTACGGCCGACGGCCACCCTTGAGAAGGCTTTTGTTCAATCTTTCATTCTTTTCCCTCTTCTTCATATGAGAGGCCAGAGCCAGACATCTGCCGTGCTAAAAGGGTTGACCCAATTAACGATATATATGGAGTGTGATTCAGGCCCTCCGGCTCATCACGTAGCCGCTTCTTTGGACGACTATTGTCCGACCGTCCTCTCGGATGGCATTTCAGACGCCCAGATGTGGGACAAGAGGCGTAATAAGACTTTTGATTCAGGGTTAAAACGAGGAATGGAGTAACGTGGTCACGCTTTTACCAGTAAATTTGGTTACTTCACTGTTGGTGTCTTCATTCAAAGTCCAATTATCTGTGAGAAGAGAGACGCGTATTATTTGGGTCACCATCTTCAATCATGATGGGACCTTCAACGAGACAAACAACATTTGTTAAACAAACAAAGCTTGAATAATGTAAAGGAAGTACCCACCTACCCCATTATTTCGAATTTAAGTGCCTCTACTAGCCATATTCAGCACCGTTGACATCCCTACCACTGAAGGAGGGATGAAACTTTTCATGGGCAAGGTGAACAGCATTTTCCCTAGAAAATAAAACAAATAGGTGGGTACACATAGTACCTTCGAAGTTGCTCTCCATCTGGCTAGGTATAAGATAGCTATGAGTAATTTTTCCGCCATCGGCTTAGGTTACCTAGTTGCAGAATATAAGTCGAGTCGGTAGTTGGAACCTAGTTGAATCAAGTACGAGTTTGCATTTGGAACCTTATAAACCGAGCAGCGTATTATTCCAACAGGGATAAATATATTATGTATTCCCCCAACAAATGTATATCGGTACACGAGTTTTTGCGTAACCCACCGCCGAAAGACGTCTTTTTAGGCTTCTTGTCTAACAGAAACACGGACGTATTTGGGTGTATACTACAATGGTGGGGGTTCACGATAGTGTTGGTAGTTTGTCAAACGGAATTCAGTAAAAATAATCGTTTATCAGATCAAATGACCCGAATGAGTTCAAAATTTTCTTGGTATTTCGTAAAGGGGCAGTACTGTAAATACTGTCTCTCCTGGCGTGATCTGCGAACATGAAATCATTCAATGAACTTATTTCAAGGAAATTTCCAATAATATTGTGGTTTGTTGTGCAGGGTGGTATTGCAGTAAGAAACGGAATGAAAGTGATCCGTAAAAATGTGAGGAGACAATACTGCCTGCTTGGCAGAGTCTGTAGTTGAGAGTTGAAGACATCCCTTCTATTGAAGGAGGGGGCTGGGAAGAGTTTCAAGTGGCATAAATCCTGACCAAGTAGTTCTTCGGCACCTATAACGAATTCTGGCCATTTCAGAGCGTTCAGATCGATCTTCCAAGGACCAAAGAGGAGGATGGATGGAGACAGACGGAGTGTCTCCAACTGAGGTGAACCCCCTTCCAGGAGGGATGATGAAGA
>JAEMON010000002.1:20501079-20526066 GCA_030264115.1 Lygus lineolaris | reverse complement strand
GGAGCCGATGATCGGGGAATCGGTCTGGTATTGGGGTCAAACATCGAGGATGTGCATCCCAGGAGAGATTTCGCCCGAATGGGGAGCCCCTTCCCCGCCCGTCCTCAACCCCGCTATGTGTTTGTAAACAGGAGTCTTCTAGTCTACAGCGCGCTACTTCAACTCTCCTCTTGCTGTAGACATGAGTAGACCAGTTTTACAACAAGGGCGTATAAAGGTTCTTCCAAGGCAAATTCAGAATGGGGAACTTGCATGGGTGGGAATTTAGCATTTTGAGCCTAAAAATCTGATTCAACGCCCTTCAAAACTCCCTGGTGCCAATTTTCAGCTTGAAATCACGACTGGTTTGACCAGAAAATGGGTCGAAAGGGAGTGCATGGCGTCATTTAGGTTCCGCAAAAGATGGGAGCTGAGAGACCCACCCGTCGGTGACGTCACTCAGATAGAAATTACAAAAGTCATTTTCGGTCAGTTTCAATCGTCAGATACCCCTCACGTAGCACCTTTTTGGAAAGCTAACATTAAGATCTTTCAAATTCCAAATAAAAAATAATCATGCAAGTTCTCAATTTGTCAAATCAAATTCAGAATTTTCCATTCCATATTTTTAGAAATTTGAAGAAAAATGAAAGATTGAGCTTTTATACGAGTAGTTCTTTCGTTAATCAAAGTTGACTGTAGGAGTTTGTTGTCTGATTCTGCATACAGAAATTAGCGTTAGATGGTGTTGATGGTCAATAAGTGTGGCTTAGTACGAGAATTTACAGTATTCATTGTAGTTTTTTGAGCTTTTCGCCAAACGGGTAATTGGGAACGGAAGTTTACACTTCGCTATCTCCATTTTTACAGCAAACTAAATAGGTAACCAAAGTTGTGTTTTTTTTTTTTCATAATAACATGGTGTGTTTGTAAAATAATATTGTAGAGCCGAACAAGATGCCTAAAACCTACGTAGCACCCTTAGACTAGGTATGTGTTTGTGGATCCTCAAGGCGGTGTCAGAAACAAAACCCGTTTTTTGTATGTCTGTCGAGTGGATCCAGTCTCAGAGATGGAGTCAGAGGTCACTGGTCTCAAGAGTATATACACAATTTTTCTAATTCGAAGTTTGCTCTGATTCCAAAAGACTAATTTTCAATCAATTTTGGCCAAGTCAAAGCTATTTTGCGTTCCCCATCCTGCGTTGGAGAAGGTGGAAAAGAATGGGCACGGTGCATGTTTTCAATTGAATGGTCTCAGTGAGAGCTTCCCAGAAAGGTGAAACACGAAGGGTATCTGATGAGGTAAAACGGGACTTGTATTTGTTACAACTTGAAACGTATAATCTCAGCCCATGCGGGGGAGGGGGGGGGGGGGGGGGGGGGGGGGGGGGTCCTGAGCACCTACAAGTTACTAAGTCACAAGGGTTCTTTCCACCCGTTTTGTGGCCAAACTTGGAGGAATTTCGAGCTATAAAAAGGCTCTAGGAAACATAAACCTCATTCTCAATTACCCCCTACTCTGTGGGTCAATTGAGAAAACGTGGGGTGATTGAGAACAGCATTCATTGAGCAATTCAAAACACTTAATTCTTTCTTTGGTCCATGGAAAATTTGACTAGGATGTCTAGCAATAACTTCATGCGAAAAAACTGTCTTCGAACTTATTGCTTGACCACTTGCTATGAGTACGTGAAATATATCAATTTTGTTCCCAATTACTTCACATGACCCTGATTTATATGTATATATGTTCATTTATTTATACATATGGAAAAGTGTTAAATTTCAGGTTTCGTTTTAGAATGGTTTAAAACGGATTTCCACGAAGAAAATTTTCAAAAATTTGCATTACTAAAATTTTGAAGCCATTGCAATAGCTTCATTTTTTACGAAAATTCGCTAAAACTTGTTGATGAATAGCTGTCCTTGTCCGATCGTCTGATTTGACGTATAATTTAAGCGGCACCAGCACATCGGCAGTGATATACTCGTGAGATATCACCAAAAATTGTGCCACCGTTCTAGTAGGTATTGATATTAAAATGGAATCGAATAATTCATCGTCGATATTCCGTTTCGATTATGACGGCTCCTACCGACCGTTACGTCTTGCGCCCATAATTATGTGTTGGGACTATTAGCATCAGTTGCTTTGCATAGGGCTCAGACTTTCATTAATAATTCATTCTCAAGACGCCGCGTCGCCGGTGTCCTGTCTTGTGGGACGTATTTTTTTTCGCCTACGACAACACTCACGAAAATGAAAGTATGAAATTGATATTTGAACTGGCGAGACTTTAAAGTTTTCGTGAGTGTCATCTTCTACGTGATATTTAAAGTTACGCTAATGAGAATGGATGAGAATGGTAATATTACGTACTCAACTTATTCCTAACCAAATGTTAGGCGATAAGGTCAACATATAAAGACCCATTGTATGCAACGGATTTCAAGGAAGTGGAATCTTGAGCAATGGTTGGTGCTTTATTTTGACCACGGGTCAATAGAAAATTTGTAGGGGAAACCGAATTATTCAGGATGGATTGGCTCGCATAAATATGGGAACCGTCGATCGTGATGTATGATCGTTTTCAAAAATAATCTGTCTACTAGGTGCACTGTACGTACAATCCTGACTCCATTAATCACTGGTTTATACAAAATCGAATCGAATACGAAAGTTTGCAAATAAGAAGGGTGGAGAGGGAGAGGCTTGTACATTTTGGCCGAATTCAAAAACTTCTGCCAAGTTGGGTGGGGAGTATGGCTTCCTCCCTTCTGTAACAAGGTATAAATCAGTTAGAGAAAATTTCCCTAGAGAAATCGCTGTGGAAATTTTAATTTCGAGGGAATTTTCCCCTAATTATTGCAAGAATACATGCAGCTTCCTACCTTGGGTATGTGAGGAAGCAAAAGAAGGAAGGTTTTCAAAAATTTTTCAATAATACTTATCTGCGGCAAGGTTTTTAAATGCGGCAAGAAGGCTAGTTTTAATATTTTCTTTCTGCGGCAAGAAGTTTTTATTTTCTTTTTGCGACAAGAAGTCTTTATTTTCTTTCTGCGGCAGGAAGTCTATATTTTCTTTCTGCGGCAAGAAGTGAGGTTTTTAAATATTTTTCAATATTTTAGACTGATATTTCAATTTTAAAATGATATTTCAGTCTATATTTTCTGATATGTTCTATAGCAGTCTAAATAGACTGATATTTTCTATATCATTCGAGACTGAAATTTTCTACATCAGTCGAGACTGATATTGTCTGATATAGACACTGATATAGGGAGACTCTGTTTTAGAGACTGATATTTTCTATATTGTTTTAAATAGACTGATATTTTCTATATTAGTCCAAATAGACTAATATTATCAATTTAGACTGATATTCCAGTCTAAATCTTCAATTTAGACTGATATTTTCTTTCTGCGGCAAGAAGCCTTTTCTTTCTGCGGCAAGAAGTAAGGTTTTTAAATTTTTCGTCAATTTTTCAGTTTTATATTTCAATTTCAGACTGATACTTCAGTTTAAATTTTCTGATATTTTCTATATCAGTCTAATTAGATATAGATACTGATATATAGACTGATATAGAGATTGATAAAGAGAGACTGATATAGAGACTGATATAGACTGATATTTTCTAAATCAGTCCAAAGACAGATATTTTCTATATGAGTCCAAAGACTGATATTTTCTATATCAGTCTATTTAGACTGATATTTTCAATTTAGACTGATATTTCAGTTTAAATTTCCCAATTTTAGATTGATATTTTCTTTCTGCGGCAAGGAGTAAGGTTTTTAAATAATTATCTTTCGATATTTTAGACTGGTATTCAATAGATTTTTAAACATTTTTCAATATTTTAAGCTGATAGAAGTGTATATTTCCTTTCCGCAACAAGAAGTCTATTTTCATTCTGCAACAAGAAGTAAGGCTTTTAAATATTTTTCAATAATACTTAATCCTGGACGTTGCTAATTCTTGTTTCTTGCATTAACGTAGGTTCTAATTTACCAGTAACTACTTCAACTTGATAAATCCCTCTCGCATGGAAATCTTGTCAAACCAAGAGTTGAACCTCGTTATAAGAGTTGAAATAATGATATTGACCATCCTCCTTTTTCATTAGAACGGAAATGCATTTCAAGCTTGAAAAAGAGGAGCTGCATCGCCCGAGGAAGCAAATCCGTAAATGTCGTACCAAATGTCAGGAGTGCGGCCAGAAACCGTTCGCCGGTAATTGGCTTCGATTCTGTTTATTTCTGATCCTCCGGGAGTTTCCTCTCGTCTCGCCATCAACTCGGGAAATAGATTTTTTACGGGTCTTCAAATGCGTTAAATAAAGATTTTCGATTTTATTGACCACTCAATGGTTTTATCTGACGCTCCTAATCTGTAAGACCATTCAGGGTGCTTGAGGCTACTTTGGTTTGTTTTTTCATCCTTGGAACAGCGGATTGGAGAAGAAGGAGATAAAACGAGATTAATTCATTATACTCTTTAATCAGGGAGAAGATCTTGCAGGGAAATAAATTCGAAAACACTTTGGCAGTGGTCATCCCTCGGTTGGAATTTATATGGGGTTTTGAATGTCTCATTTTGTCAAACTGGAACCGGATTGGTTGGTTGGCACGTGAAGACGTCCTGAGATATATCCGATATCCATTCTGACCAACGATCTCGGCCAATTATTGTTAGATGAAATGAAACGATACCGGGCTATTTAGGGAAATAATTCACCAATGCCTAACTAACCACTAATGTTAATGTTATTCATTAGGTGCCAATGTACCTAATTCAAATGATCACACAAGAAAATTATTAGCCAAGGAACACAATCGCTGGAAATCAGCTCAGATGTACTCAATTAGTGAGTTGCTGTCTGGAATAACTCTCTGATCCGTATTATCCTCTTTGACGTTCGTAATCAATTGAACTTCACTAATCCTATAATCATCCTATTGCAATGATTGCACTGCAACCTGTTGCTGTGGGGAGAGCGTAATGTTTCCTGAACTCGATTCAGTCCATCCTAAAAAGAACCGGTTCATACTTGGGCCCGCAAATGCCTTTCTTGGGCGAATAGATCCACACAAAACTGGCTCTGAGGGGAAGGCACCTAATGTAGAACGGACTGCATTTTTTTATTCTTTCAAATCGTGGGAGGCTTACTTATCACTATCAGAGAGCTTTCCAAAAAGGTGCAACACGAGTGGGTGAAAAATATGAAGGAAGAAACATGATTGTGCCCTAACCATAAATACAGGGCGTCTACAGTTAAGTTGGGACAAACTTTGGGAATCGATTCTGCACGTCAATTTCAACAACAACTTTTTTTACCCCCTTATTATTAGAATTTTTAGATTTGGTGTTGGTACTTTTGTTTAGGAAGCTATGTATTCGTGTATCAAATTTTGGAAAATTCTTGAAATTTGAGCTGAATTTTGAGTCTTTTAATAATCTACTGAATTGCTTGTGGGTAGCCATTGTGGTCATACTATGGTCTGAAATGTAACCACTAGCCTAAGTAAAAATAACACAAAAACTTACCTTAAGATTTCGATGAGATGTAGACCTCTACCTCTGTTACCTTATAGATCCCTGATGAGGCAACACCTATGTTGCGAAACATGTTGGATCGAATAAACGAATGTAACTGGAAGTGAGACAATACTCTTCCACCCTCGACACATAGTAGTTATCTACTGATGAACATAGCAGGCTTTTCTTATAGAAAAGTTAACGCTGTTTCCAACTGTATATTTATTTTTCAGTTTACACTGTTAATTAAGGGAGTTTTGGCTGTGTTACTGATCTAAGGTCAAAGGAAAAAACGAAAAATCTTAAAATTGAAAGAACTCAAAAAATAAGGGGGTTGAAAAGAAAACTCCAGGAGACACTTTTTGTTGGAAATAATCTGTAGTATTGATTCCCGAAGTTTGTCTCAACCTAACCGTAGACATCCTGTTACATCTCGTTCCATCACGTGGGAACCGAGTGAGAGGGAGATGTTTGACTGATGACTTCCCGCGATTTTTCTTTAGCTCATTCCTCAACAAATCTATTGATTTATGGAGCTGGAAATTGGGATACAGTCCTTGTTCGAGGGTGCTGAATCCGATTCTGAGGTCAAAGACATCAGATTCCGAGCCAAGTCTGTTAGCCATCCAAACGACAAAATGAATCCTTTTATGATGTTTGAATGTTTCTCTTGAGCATCATTGGTAGAAATCAACGTAATATGAGGAAACTCATTCCGAAGATGCAAGGAATCATTGAATTGAATGGTCCATTCCTTAGGGTGTTCGGACTGAGCGTATATGTATAGGAAAGGCATCCCTTTCGCTTTTTACCGATTCGATCCACCGATGTCTGATGTGAAAATGAATGGTGGTACAAACCATCGTTATCCAAGATTCTCCTCCAGCCCCCGGGGCATGGTCGTATTACCAAGAGCGGATCCCAACTTGCACTTTCGATCGAAACTCGTTACTGCCTAATCAATGGATGCCAGAACCGAAAAAAATTGGAGCAGAGGTATTTCGATATTCAAATCGGCGGGGCCTTCAGCACAGCCTTATTATGAGATTCCCGATAAAGAAGAATGGCGAGATCCTTCGAAAGGAAACAACCATGATTGCATCTTCTGGGGTCTGCTCCAGAAAACCGCGGGAGGCCCTTGACTAGGTAGCTCAGGCCGCAAATTATATAAATCATTGGGGAGCGATCGAGGACGAATCCGAAGGAACTACCTGTTGCATCGGGCCGGCCAGAAAGTAAAAGTGTAACTGAAGAGTCCTTGATTGAGCTCTGGGACATTAGAGCTGATGATAGGGGCTCCACCCTGAGACGTCCTTGTGGCGAGTCGTCAGTCGCAATTAGGTGACCAATATTAAACGGTGTGAGGGGGCCCCTGCGCATCCAATGAGGATGTGCAACCTGGTAATTTGCGAAGGTTTAGAACATAAAAAAACCGTATTTTTTAGAGTCTAATCTTATCTTAATCTAAATGATAATGAAGGTCTGAATCAGCTTCTGGGACTTGGAAAGCTCGTTTGGCGGATGCTCGATAATCGCTTGCTGATATTAATAGACGTAATCGAAGTACTCCAAACATCTGTTCAACCGAACAGGGAGAAAAAAGAGTGCCTTCACTTACAGGAAATATAAGTGATTACCTGGACAAGAGTGAGTAATATTATACCAGTGTTATTAATGCTATACCCGCAGTGCTCATAGTCATCAGCGGGAGTATTCTGCGAGTAGTATTATATTGAATTGAAATGTAATACATCTAATTCATATTACCTATCCTATCGGTGAGCTAATTATTGTTTTTAGACATATTATTACATAACAGCCCTTTCAATATTGACCTCCATTATCCCTTACTCTTACCCTTATAGTCGGGTTTGTGTTTTTTTGTGACTCAATCACGCTCGAACGGCGAGCCCGATTTTGTCGCTCTCTTTTATTTATTTTTATTTTTTTGCAAAACAATGGCAATGTTGCCGGTCAGGTCATAAGTTAATCAGAGGATAAAAATAGAAGAAGGGAAGACGGGAGAAAGGTAGAATAGGCGGGCCTATAAAGTGAAAGGCCGAATATGAGACTCAGGAAGGGTGCTTGCCTTTCACTTTATAGGCCCGTCGATTCCACCTTTCTCCGTCTCATCTTTTTCTGTTCTTATTCTCTGTTGAGTCTATCCAAATCCTATTTCGATATTCCTATTCTATACTCATTTCTCCAAGAGATGGGAAAGGAGAGGGGGAACACACACAATTCTCAATATTTTCTAAGATGTACATTTCTTTGGAGTCACAACTAGTTACAACTTGTAACTTATAACAGGCCTACCAACATAGATAGAACTGAGATCGAATGGTACTTACTTTACTTTACTTTACTTTACTGGTACTTACTTGAACTTATTTGTAGGGGGTTCCTGTATTGTTAACAGGGGACGGAGATCGCAGGCCGCTAGGAAAAAAACAAGAGGTCGCCTATACCTACGATGCGAGACGAGAGGAAATAAAACTGGAACAACTTTGTCAAATGTTAATATAATAAATATATTAATATTAATAGGAACTGCAAATCTTAACGACTCTAAAAACACCATTCCATTAATAAGGATAACGAATCTGACAATTCCTTCAGAAAAATCCATTATTATTATAATTCCAAGGGCCTGCTGCATATCAACAATCTCATTTGAATTGAATGTCACTGATGTGATCCATGGTGTTTCTTTAGCGTTTTAGAAAACGTTGACCACAATTTCCTCGTTGTCATACTGGAAGCTTCATAATACTGATCCATTTTGAGCTGCTATTGGTGGGATAAGCATCTGTTCTTGTCACCTGACGCGGAACACAATCGATTCATACCTCACCGTAAAAATGATCGAGCCTCGAAGACTATTATAGTAGTTGAAGCAACAGCTGGGATCACTTCAGGCCTTATTGACGGTTCAATTACCGACCCTCCTCGATCAAGCAAAACCGTAATCCCTCTCAAGGTTTTCACCATGATCCCACACTTTTTTTTTCGGACAAAAGCTCGCTTAGTTTTCAATACCCTTTGGAAACGAGGGTACGTGTCCAATAAGATGGAAACGGGGGGAGTCCTCTGATGACACGTGTTACACGCTATGACGGCTGCTGTTGCAAGCGAATCAAATCGCTTCTCTCGGTCCAGTTCGCCTCAGTTCGCGGTGGATACACGGTCGAACCGACGAGCCCTTGTCATCTGATTCTGTTCAGCCAGACGCGGGGATTGTTGAGCTTCCTTTCCAAAGGGTGTGAATAAAAACTCAAGAACCATTCCGCTTGTGTTTTAGATTTGTACAAGCTGATTTTTAGCATAATATGTTGCTATTCTTTGGAGCTGTGCGATTTCAGTGTGATGGAATCGGGTCAAAATTTGGAGGAATTTGTTTCAATATTGCAGTAGCAAGTTACCTGGCAGGTGGATTCGGGTATATAAGGAATAATAATTACCTAATAATTTATTATGTTTATTGAAAAGTGGAGGGTTTTGGTTAGCATAGTAAAGACTCGAAATGTTACGCCCATCCGATGTATCTATCTACCAAAATAAATATATAGTAACAAAACCGAAATTCTGTCTGTCCGCTCATTGATCCGGATCACGCGAGTTTCCTTTGCAGATATGATATTTGAAGACAATTGACGAATTTATCTCAATTTTTTTCTTAGTCTATTTTTTAGCTTTTAACGGCCACTGGGATTCTCCGGCAATATCGCATTCCCTTACCTACATAATCTGCACTGTATGAAAAGTTGAGAACGTGTCCAAATAAGCCCTATGAGAATAAAATAAATGTATTTGGGGGAGAAATGGAGTATATCCTAGATTTTTGATAGGGACTAAGTGGTTTTTACTCATTTTTAATTTTGGTTTTACGCAACGTAAGGATCGTTTCCTACAAAACTATCCTGTGCAACTCAAGGGTTCGCCAGACTGTACGTATTTCTATAAAAATATGAAATTTTAGATGAAGAATAAATTGACGTTGAGAATAAAATTCATAAAATTTTCATCTGAATACGAGTATCTATGAAAACCGTAATTGAACAGTAATTCGTTCCGTGCTTCAACATCTGAGGGTGGAGTGAAGCATGGGTGGGTACGTGGACAGGAAAATTGATAAACAGTCATGGAACCAAATTTGCCTTAGAATTATTTACAAAAATTACAAAAATATATACCTACCTCGATCTTACAAAAATATATACCTATATTCACATTTCCAAAAAGGTCACGAGAATTTATTTCACCACCTTGGTAGCAAGCAAATAAAACGTACCTAGGTGAATTGAAAATGTATTTACTACAAATTTACAACGTGAAATATTCTGTATTTGTTGTAATCTTTTTCCCACTAGAATACATTCGTACTTACCTCCTCGGTTTCCAACTTCAAATCGTGGAATCTAGTTAATTACTTACTCTGAAAACTAACTCATTACGTTTGTGTTTTGTCGCGAGAAGTTGAAATGTGTTACTGTGTTTCACACACTCGTTTTCCGAATAGAATTATTCCAAGAGTATAACAAAGGTGTGAATATGACTGCATATCAACGAACCAGTCTATAATCACCAACTACATAATTGGAGTAGATTAGGCATTTACCGCTGCACCATTCTACCAATCCAGTTATCCTGTAATTCCTGTGATCCTGTAGAGTACGAGTAGTTTCAAGTAAATTTGGTTATGAATGGGATGAGAACCACCTTCACAAAATTGAAGTACATACCTATTGGGTGTGTGCTAAACGGATTTATCGTCTAGAATGTTGAGTCTATTTCAATAACAATGACGTTTGAGAGAACCCTCAGCTATCAGTTTATCTAGCCTAATGGACGTTGAATGTTCGTATGTGTCTGAGGGCGTTTGAGCCCAATCATTCAGCTATTGTGAGTCTGGCTGAGACCACCTTCGCATGTTCCGCCCACCAAAGTCCGGACAAGAAGTCGGCGATTGAATAGATAGCACCAGCACCAGCGCTGAGTCTGTCATAAATCAAAGCTGGCAGAATCCGCAACCAGGATTCTTCATAGCTCGATCCGTGATGTGCAAAAGGCATTTCCGCCTCTAACATCCTCCTTTTCATACAACATTCACCAATCAGTGTGTTTCCGAAAGAAAATTCCTCATATCTCTAACGTAATTGTATCCCATTTCCTCTATTTACCCTCCCGTAAAATAATTAAAAATTCAGTGTACTGTTGAGATAATGAGAATGAGTTTATTTGCATCATACTGAACACATAGCGCAGTGCAGGTAATCATCCAATACAAGTTTATTATAGTTACTATTTTCCTAGTTATGGCTGGAAAGTGTAACACTGTAAGGCAACTGGCAATTATATTTTTGTCTAAAATCGACGGTCCTCCAAGACTGTTACTAGGTACCTTCTATTTTGTATAACCATAAGGTGAAGTTTCAAAAGCATGGATAAACGTGGCTCCAAATCTATCGATAATAATTTCTATCAACAACTAAAACCGGATCATCTGTTCAACGTTTTATTTCAAGTTGAAAAAAAAAAATTAAAAAAAATAAATAAACGTGGGTAACTAAGTTACCTATATACCTACCTAATCTGTTCAGAAATTGTTTTAATTTCATAAATATTTTCGTACCGTCACTACCGAAAGTAGGAAACAAACGTATTTGTAGGAAACAAACGTATTTGTATGGACATGGTCGGAATTCGGACCTCGACCTCGATTTTTCTGCTGGATGGACATCACAGTACACAGTGGGCGAAAATGCAAAGGTAGGAGGACAAAATTCTTTCATTGATTCGGCAAGGGAATTTCACGGTTATACCGCATTTTCCCAAATATTTCAGTTAGGTGTTCAGGGTTCGTACGGGTTAGGCCATAGACCAGTGGTTCCCAACCTCATTGAGGGGGTGCAAGAATTTCTAAAAACATTTAGTAGTAATAATAATAATAATAAGATAGGATCAGAACATAATAGGAGACAGGCGTCACGATACCAAGGTGACAGCTGCAATATCCAGCTATTCTGGTGTAGTAACTAACCTGTACCACAAAGGTTAACATTTTTTTTTAATCGAGCTTCCAATAATTCCATCATGTTCCTGAAATAGAGTTTTTTCACTTTCGTGTCACTGACTCCTGTTGTAGGCGTAATTACAACATGAATCAGAATCGCTGTACTTCTCAGACAATCTGACCCTTTGATTTTATTCATTTGTTAAAGATGCACGTTCAAAATCTGCACGATATATAGGTACTATAGGGCGATGAAATTCACAGGGGATCGTCTATTCTAGGCTTTAGAGGGGGCTCAAAAAAGTCTCATTGCGCTGGGGGGGCATGACCGAGAAAAGGATGAGAACCACTACCCTAGACGGTCCCCCATGAATTGTATCGCCGTCGGACCAATGGTAGGATGTGCGAAGGCGCAAACGCGAATTTCCTGAATCAGTGAACCGATATTGCCTATACGAACTTTGTCACAATCGGATAAGTAATAGCTACTGCACATGCGTATTTTTTGCCGAATACATTTTTCCGGAATCATTCCACCAATGTTCTTGAAATTGTCACTAATTCTACACGTTCTTGTTACAAAAGTGAGGAAGCTATACTGTCCATCCAACTTGGCAGAGGTAGGTACGTTTTTCTATTCGACTGATGCAGGAATGAATTAGACCAGTGGTTCTCAACCTCGGCCGAGACTCTATAAAAATGGTATATAATGATAATAATAACATGGGATCAGAAGATATTAACAGACAGGGGCCAGGAGGGGTGACCGAAGTGGCAGCTCAGTTCAATACCCAGCTATTCTGGTGCATGTCGCAGTAACGAATTCCGCTGTATAGTAGCTTAAATCACGATGGTTAACATTTTTCCCAATCAAGTTTCCAAGCCTTTTATCATGTTCCCGAAATTGAGTGTTTACACTTTCGTGTTACTGACTTCTGTTGAAAGCGTTATTGCAACATGAATCAGAATCGGTGTACTTGTCTGACCCTTTGATCCATTATTTTTAAAGATCTATCTTACTTGAAAATTTGGACACATGCCAGTGCATTTGCACTTCAAAAATTTGCATTTGTAGGTACTACAGGGTGATGACATTCGCAGGGGATTGTTTAGGCCCTTGGGGGGGGGGGGGGGGGGGGGGGGGGGGGGGGAGGGCTTGACCGAGGAAAGGTTGAGAACCTCTGAATTAGACAAACGACACTTACTTTGACTATATTTTACGATTCATCCACAAAGCAGATTCGCTCGGTATTTTCCTGTCATCCGAAACATGAAGACTAACATATAATTTGGATAATGAAAATTGTTGAAGGGGGTCGAATTACAAAAGGTCAGAATAACCGGGATGGTGGTAGGTACCGTAAAGCTGACTAAACCAGGATGCACTAAAAAATTTGTTTTTACCACCGACCCTGAAGCTAATTCAACTTCGGCCCTTCGTGATTTTCAAGTACATCGATTGTTACGACCTACCAGTTCGTAAAATCCCAGTTTATGAGCGAATCTTCACTTTTTTACGGTAGGGATAATAATCAGGATTGGGCAATAAAACTGAAACCCGTATCATCATGCCTATTGCCATTTCTATAACCGTTATCCCTTATATTTATGTATAATGGACATGGATGGCAAATTAAATAATAAACACAATAATATTCTATTATCATTTTAAACCTCTAATCACCAAGTTTTTCACCCCACATGTACAAGACACTCATGAATAAAATGCTGGAAATTATTACAAAAAGGTGGGTTCATGATAATAACATAACCCACAGATACTCACATCAACTACTCCCTTTTACATAAGTATTAATGTTGACCCATGTTTTATGCATTTGTATGATCATGCTCAAGTAATTCTGTTTTCTATTGTTAAAATATCAAGATTATCAGTTGGTAAGTAGGTAGTGTTCTGCATCAGCACCCTTGACCTTGTTTATATAATTTGTTTCTATGGAATTCTGGTCCCAAACGTTACCTCCCGCACTACGGGTTGACTTTGAAACCAAAAACTACCTAAATCATGATATGATAGGTATCATAACTACCTAATCATATTTTCCTCCCTATATTCTATATATAGGGAGAAATTCACAATCTCTCGAAGAGAAAATGTTTTGACGGAAACCTTATTTACTCTTGTGTTGTTCTTAACCCGCATTTTGAGTTTGTTTTGCTGAATTGTATCTAATAAAATACTCCGGTTCCGTCGTTTTGAAGGAAATGTAATTCGGAGGAATTCACTTATGTGTACAAGGAAACTGAGTCATTTTTGTGAATTTTTCTATGTAGGTAACGGAAGGTCTCTCTATCAAATGGGAAACATCAATTTAGGGCAACCCTAAGCTATTCGGACTGCTAAGAAAATCTCGACTAATATTGAACAGATTCTCCTTCTTTTTAAGGAACAAAAACTCGGTTCCCAAGAAGCTATTTTTCCGAATGGGCAGTTGCCTAGAGACTCTGTCCACGGCACTGGGGATCGTCTCCAGCCTTGCTAGACATCATTAAGATGTCGAGAGAAATTGAGAGATCTCGAACGAATAAGTGAACGATTTACGTACGATGACAACCGAGGGGGTTACGTTTTCCTACCAACGGAATGGTTGTAAGTGAAAATTATAAGAAATCTTGCGCCACTTTCGTGTCGTTTCCGGGTTATTGAGTCATGGATAAAGCATTTCCCTTGCTGCTAAAATTGCGCTCCAATGCGAGTCCAACTATCCGACCAAGAAGTCCAATTCTCCGATTCGAAAAACCTTCTTTACATATCAATTAAATCATTTCGGATTATCCTCAATACCTCCTGCTACGACTAGATTACGTTCTTCTAAGTATGTATGTGCACACTTGCACACTGCACCCACCTGTACAATGGCTGTTGACTAATGATAATAGTCGAATGGCGTTCATATTAGCGGGGACTAACATGTTTTGACCTCACTTCATTAGAGGCACGTTTAAAGTCATGTCGTGCTAACAGAATGAACGATCGGGGGCCTTATGCAAATAATTAATCATTAGGCAAACGAGGCGTACCTACCTGCCTCGGTACAGTAACCTCTCTCTCTGTAGATACCGAGGTGATCATTACCTATTTCTTTCCGACCTTTCCAATAAGTTCACGAGGGTATACTAATTAGCATTTCTACATAACTGATGATCGTAGGCGGTTATCGTAACGTTCTTTCGACTATTACCTTCGTATAATTAGAATATGTTTCATTTGAGTTTCCTCCACAGCAAGTAGGTACGCTCTATGAGAATAGGTGGTGCTTGGTGGTAAACGGGAAATGTATGATCGCACTCGAGGGGTGATATTTGTTCCGAAAAGATCGTTATTTCCATCCTAATTCACTGCACGTTTTAGTCTTTTTAAAACATTTGGTGTGTCACACATTGGCCAAAAGTGCATTTCATTTTTTTCAATCATTTTTTATCATTTAACCCAACCTACCTAACCGGACAACCCCACCCTGTCCCCCTGTCCTGTTTAACCTAACAGGACAATTCCATTTTTCCGACCGTTACGTTACGGTATGAAATGAGACCTCGCGACTCATTAAATGATCTGACTGTCTACCGTTCGTTTCTTTATTTCCAATAGATGGTTTTGAGGGGGCGGCCGACTATTAGAGGAGCACAAATTATTTTATGACTCATCCTTACTGTATGGAAACTTCCATTTCTATCAGTATCAACCGGAGCTTCTGTTCTAAAAAATAAAAGTCGTATTCATTCAAACTAATTCATTCCGTACAACGATATAAATTTCGCACAATCTCGAGACTGGCATACAGTGAAAGGGTCATTTCCTCGCAGTCTCCGTGTGGTATGAGGACAAGAAAGACGTTCCTATTGGTCACACAAAGGACATCCGAGATTTATATATATTTGCAAACATCCTAGAGAAGCTCAAGTAATAAATGGGTAGGTACATTTTCCCTTTTAGAGTCTGTTTCTTATTAGCTGAAAACTCCAACAGCTGCTTGACTAATACAGAATGGACAGTTTGGTGTGAGTAGTTAAGATTCCATGAAAGGTTAAAAGTAACCATTAGAATGGTTTTAATTTAATGTAATGCTTCAGTCCTGATATCTCAAATACAAGGCCTTCCGGGCTACTTAGTCCCTTCACTGGTTAAGTGCTTCCATCAGTTCGGGTTTCCAAATACTCATCTCACGGTAGATTCCAAGACCTCAAGTACTTTCTTACTCTCAATTAACTATGATAGGTACCTACTTTTTTTTTTTATTGAGAACTGTTATAGGTATATAATGGAAATTGAGAAGGATTTACGAGTAAATAAGAAACCTGGGCATCCTATACCTAAGAACTTCATACGTATCCAATTCTCAACAATGATATTGTTGCAATAATATGGCTGGACACGATGAATAGGTAATATGTAATATCTAACTACCAGTCTCCGGCTAAAACTTGATTCACCACTAAAACGAGAACTATTGTATAACATTTGTATAACTAAGACTCAAATTCTGGATGGATAACTGTTACTCAAAGCTTTAGGATACATTAAAAAATGCTCAGTTATATTTTATGATCTAGTGTTTGAGAGGAATCTAAGTAAACCCACTTATATAAATCCACTTATAAAAACCAGATCTGGTGCTTTGTACAATCCAGATCACGGTATTCCAAGAAAATAGAGTTACCCAATTATTAAAGTACTACTTTCAATGAACCTTCCGACATCGGTTAAAGCCTTTATTATCTGCGTCAGGAACAAATTATATCCCCATGTTTCAAAACACCTTCACAGTGGGGTTTCCTTTTAGGTGTGGACCCTCAGATTAGTCAAGACATTGTCACCTGAGAAGACTTCACCAGGAATTACGACCCTCTTGAAATTCTGTTTACAACCTGGCAGTGGCTGCTGTCTGCCTTCTTGGAACACGAAGAACGAAATTCCGGACCCGCATTCTTTAAGAGTCTGGGCAACTCGGGGATCCACAAACTATGAATTATAGGCACGTTAATTTTGGCTGTCTCAGCTACCGTTTGGGAAGGGTTTCATTACTTTGAGCTGTCCAAAAACATCTTCTTCTGCACTATAAATTAAATGTTCGGTGCGTTTTAGTGGCGTAGTTAGGTACTTATAAGGACCCCAATCAAGTTCGCTTCTACCATTTTTGGGCAAAACTTGAGAGTGAAGAATCCTACATCACGAAATACTTTATCGTAAAGTCACTCACCTTATAAATTCCTTGGGAGAACGAACTCGTTAAACTAGAGAAAGGGGCCCCTATAATACCAAAATAGGTAGGTACTAAGTGTGGATTTTTTTCTTACCTAATGTACGAATTAAAGAAGCGTCAACAATGTTCTCTGTAGCCGTGAAACATATGGACAACAACGGAAAACTTGAGACAATAAGGCCTCCCTTCTTAAAACTGCATGAATGGGAAAGAAAAGATAAATTTACTGTTATAATAATTATAACAACGGACAGTACTTAGTACGATTTTCCTCGATCCTAAAAGAAGAAGAAGATCCTAAAAATTACGTACCTACCCCCACTTCCTGCAGATTTTGACTTTATTTAGCTCTCTCAAATCCAATCTAACAAGACAGAATGAGACATCCGAAGTTTACTCTCTGATCTGTCAAAGGAAACCTGAGCAGGAGCATCTATCAATCCCTCTGTACTCCTCTTAAGACACCGACCGACGGACTCAACTAGTAATTGGCATCACCTCAATCAACGGATGCAATAAATATCCCAACGACCCAGCACTCATCCAATCCAGTAGTTTCATGACCTCGAAGAAAACTCTTCTTCCGACACTTCCCTTTGAAAATCTTGACGAGAATCGATATGATCCAATAAGGTCTTTGGCTCGGTTTTTTTCATACCTCTTATAAATTCTTCGCAACTTCTTCAATGGCTGTTTTTTCTTCAATCCTCCCATCAAGAAAGATCACTCAAGTGTTAAGAAAAGGCGGCCGTACGTGGCGTCGCACAATAGATAGGTTCTCACAACCACTGCCGAGAGTATTTGAAGTTATGGCCGCAGTAAATCCCCAGCGCTAGTGCCGCATATGGAGTTCTAGAGCACTTCTTTATTTCAAAGCCCTAATTGGTGCTGAGGGAGGATCAGAGCCTTTTTTTATGAACTGGATCTATCAAGCAGTCACCTGCAGATTAGCTGGTACCAATATGTTCTTCTAGATAAGTCGTGCTCAATTGACCCGTTGCCCATAGCAGGGATGAAGCCTTCCAATCGCACCAAACTTGTAACTTGAAACAAACTAGTATAAAAGGCGTCAAATCAGCAATATTCAATTTTATATCCCAATAAGTTATCACCTCCATGACAGCAAACGCAGTTCGTTTCATCGTATTTATTCGACAAAGTCCATACTAACGTATAGAATCAGGAAGGAGACAAAGCTACAGGCAGTAGGTACCTACTGTAGGCAGAAGCTAGGTTTCTACGTACGCTGGAGTACTACAGTGTTAGTTGGGATCAGGACAGGTCATGAATAGATACGCACGATACCTGCTTATTGTCTACACTTAATAAGAATGAGAAGAAACAATCATTTCTCTGCATCAGTCTTGTCATTCGTTTTGCTAGTTTCTACACCAAGTAAATAAATTGATGGTGGTCCCTCTTGTGGTTTCTGTATATAATATCATTTTACTATATCCAATAAGAACGAATCATAGTTATTATGCAAGGCCAACACATCAACATCCTGTTTATTCTATAGCACCTTGAAATTTGGCTTACAGCTCATTGACACACAATAAATTGAAAGCCATTGAGATAAAGTTAGATAAGCTGGGTGAGCGATGAAGCCACTATCTCTCCTGTTCATCCAAGAACACTGGAATTTAGTATACAACCTTTAGTTGCCACTGGGAGTGATTGGGAGGAAGTCGGATTAGCAGGTGAGCGATATACCTCGCTAACTCTTCTCCTGTCCATCCCAATAGAGCTGGGAAATTTGGTACCTACACAGCCTTTTGGAGACCAATGTAAGTCAGATAAGATGAGTGATAATAATTCAGGATGATATGAAAATACACAGTCACTACTGTGGTATCCATGCCTGAAGAGAGTGACCATCACTGGCACCGAAATATTGCTATATACGAGGATATCAAACCAACTGGTGTGGTCAATCATCCTCAATTATTAAACATCGACCGAGTCACAAAAACCATCGAAGTATTTTTGAGTGATAATCTTCTTGCTCGGTTAAAGTTAAGTCTCCCAAGTTGACTTTCTTGTTCGAATTGGACGGAGCAATTAATTCTGTTTCCATGGTCTACTATAATCAAAACCTTACCATACAGCCGAGGACCAACATATTCAAGACCCTTTTGAAATTTGGTGTTCCACGTTTTAGGTGAGTACTTAAGTATAGGGATGTCATTCCAACTAACAATGGAAATAAATTTTGGTTATAGATAATGAACATTTGGGTAATAATTTGTTGCGTTTTCGTGACAATCTTGAGAGGGAAAAAATGAATCCAGCATCTAGGTACCTACACAGTTGAAACCTAAGCATTCAGAAATCATCGTATTTCTCCCAACCAATTAAATTGGTCACGAAAAATCATCAACACGAAGTCTTTCATGACCAGGAGTCACAATCGAAAAAAAAAATCTACGACGACAGAAAATGATGCAACTCCTGGAAATGGATGTAGCAAGTCCGACTATACATCATACTCGAGTGAATCGGGCCTTTTGCGGAGAGCGGGCAACCGGGACACGCCCAAAACGAGCCAACAACTGAAAGTTACATTTTTGAAAGGCTCTCGAATACTCTAAACTGGTGAGGAGGGTTAGCAGAGCACAAAACGAATTGCGAGCCCTCAAAAGCGCTCTGTCGAAATCACTTGGCTGGTATTCACTTCTATAGGTACCTTCCCTGCAGCTCACCATCCATTAGGTCACCAAAGCGAATCGAAAAAGAAAACAAGTCAAAGAGCTCAGTCATCACGTGCTGTCGTTAAGCTGCATTTTGAGTGTGACCGCAATATCACGCATTGAATCTGTTTTGTATAGTTTTTGTGACTGAAATAAAATCTAGTACCTAGGTTCTTAGGAATAAACCTAGTATCCGCACTACGATGAGCCAAACTCTCTGGTCTTCACACAAAATTCCACGCCGATTCCTGCTATTTCAGCCAAAAACTAAGTGGCAATTATTTGAGATTTTTGTTAGTGGAATAGATGTAGTGGGAGAGATATGTCAAAGAATTTGGAAATGGTAAACCACCTATAAATGAACAATTTCCATTACAAATTCAAGCGAAAACATTGCTTTGGTGCTTTTTCCTTACTTTTCCTGTATACTCGACGACGCAACGTTATGCTTTCAATCCAGATCAGAAAAAGAAAACTTTTTAGCTGAGAGAGGAAAGAACCTCATACACCGACATTTTGGGCAAAACACTGCTTATGACATAATGAATTATTGCAAGAAAGGTAGACTTAGGCGGTTATGAACGTCTGACAAAAGAAGGAACCAACCAAAATGAAAAAACCCTGCAACTTATTACACAACGTTTTACTATTTTCTTTATGGATCACGCATCTGTATACATCCTATTTGTAATATAGTAGCCTAACTACATCAAATTTTGAGAAGGGGTGTTAAAAAAATTGTTAGTGCTCGATTCCAACAGGTATATCATTGAAAACAATAAACTAATACGAGGGGGGGACGAAGGAACAGTGGAAAGTTAGTAGTGAGTTGTATTGCTGTATGATATATACCACTTGAAAAACTTATTCTACAAACGTAGGTATTCCATGAAATTTGAGCCTTCAGCATTCAATTTGTCTAACTTCGAGATAAGCAGATATCTGATTGCGAGTGATTACCTACCTAGCTTAGAAAATCATGGAAGGAATCATTCCTTGGATTTTTGCAAGATGTTCATTAATCCATCCTGAATCCAACAAGAACAAAACATAATCCATAAGACACCTCTTTTTGGTTTTTTCAGAAGAATAGGTACTTAGAAATCTTTATGAGTAATCTATTTGAAAAATGGGTTGAAGAGATGAATTATATAATGACATTAAATTTTGTTAAGGAAATTCATGATTTAAATGATACCTAACGAAGAAGTGACTGAACTGACAGAAGTAGAAAATTCCTGTCAAAATTTACTTCGTCAGGCTTCGTCCGGACGCGTGCCTTGCTGTGTCACATGACCTTTGATCTAGACATCATTTTTATGTTTTTTTACTCAGCTTTTTCAAAGAGCCTCTGGGTATTCAGAAAACTATCTCAATGATTGATAGGACATTGGAGTATTCTATTTGGGGCAAATATTGTCGTTTTTACGTTCGTCTTGTCGTTTAGTTCGTTTTAGGAATTACCTATCGAAACGATAACTCTACGTCTTGGAAAATATTAAAACAAAATATTTTGTTTACATCAAAACTAGATATGTTACAAAAGACAGCCACATTCACGAACATATCTACGTACCCAAAAAAACGCATGTATATTCACATAATAATAAATCAAAAGTAGTCAGCCATATTTTGATGAAAGAGAGCGAATATTATGAACTTACAAAATGAATGTTACAAAAACCAAGTTTTGAACTAGACAAAAAATTGTTTAATTTTCTTCTTTTTAAAGTAGAATTATTCTTGGAATTTATCATTTGAAATTCCACACGTTTTGAACTAATTAGAGTGAAAAAAAAGAGGCTGATGCGCACGTGGGCGGAAGATTGGCTCGACCTTCACCACTGCAACTTTGAAACTCAACCGTGGTGCCCCTAAAATTTCCAGCTCCTCATCTACGTTGCACTCTTGTAGAAAACATAGTCACTTGAAAATCCCCCCCCCCCTCCCCCTCCCCATCCAACCTCTCACAGATGAACAGCACTCAAAAAGTGAAGAGCTTTCGTTGGTTCCATCCAAGATAACAATCATATATTTTTTCAGCAACGATTATTCCGAAAGGTTCCTTGATTTTAGCCCTTCGTTTAGGGTGGCCAAAAATATTTGGAAAAACGTTGGAAAAAAATATGTTTTTGTTTTTCGTAAAGAACCGTGAAAGGCTTTCAGGTAAATCAACATGAAATTTCGTAGAAGAATCCGTAGAAATTTGAAATTTGTCCAGTCAGACAAATTACAGCTAGTTTTCACAAAAAAACTAGGTAAATAGTTATATAATTTAAATTCCGTAGAAAAATAGTAAGTACCTATAGGTACTACTACCTGCTCACGAAACATAACGGTAGGGTTTATATCACCTTGGCGTACCAAACGCTTTTGCATTCGGTTATAAAAAAACAAAAACATGAAAATAATAATTATGTTGTATTATTTAAGTTGAGAGCTGGGTTATTTTGGAGTTTTGATCAGCATTACAGAATCCTTGACTACCAGATACCATGGTGAGCGAGGGGTCTAAAGGTATATAAATACTATTATAGCTCGAGACATTTCCCTAGACGAGTAGTCAGCGATTACTTATGCCAGTTTCTCGGTTAGTAACTTCTTTTTTTTTTCAGGGAGCCAAACACACCATCAAAAGTATAGTGTGTAACTCACCATGCAGTCTTTACTAACACTTCGACGTTCACGTTCCATCGTCTCCCGTTTTCCAAGCCACATTACCAAACTCGACCCGGTTTCGCCCAGTTTCCTCATCCTGAGCCGCCTTGGGAACCGACCAGAAGCCGCTAATAATTGAAGAGGACATCGGGCGAGATCCCACACGCTGGAAGCGAATATCTTCACGCTGCCGTACAAAGCAGTCCTGGATGAAGTCAAGGACATGTTGGCCGAACGTGAGAATGGGATATCCTGGCAAGACATTCAGAATGCAATGATGAGGTGTCATTGTTTGAGAGGTACGCGAACGGGAACGATTTCGCAGGTGCCGAGTTGCAATACCGCTATCTGCAGTTTCAATTTCATCATACTCTCATTTGTTTCCATATTTTTTCTGTGAACTCGGATAAGTGTCGAATATATTATATATAAAATGCGATTTTCTCACTGTTTTTTTTCTGTGGAGAATTATGAGTAGGTTTTGTACTGCAGTACCTTCCTTCAGTCCAGAAAGATCCTATTGCATTGTCTTTGTCATTCTGTGATCAATAGCCCTCGACATTCTCATTCGAGGTCTGAAACTGTACAGTTTCAGCAGCAATCGGTTATATAAGGTTGATGTTTTCGTTAAATCATCAGTATAATTGTTAGCGTTCTTCTATTTCAAATGTTCACGCTGGGTAGGTGCCATTGATTTTTAATCAGTCGGGAGGTAGGAAGAAAAACGAATCATCGGAACATTAATAAAATGTAAAAACGAAATTGACTTGACAACTGTTCTCACATCGATTCACCTGCATAGTTGGTCGAGTAGATCTCAAGCTCATTTCCTTAGGGTCATTTGAAAGGCAGGACTCATCAATACTGCTTTCGAATCCATCAATTAAAATCTACCATTAACGCATCCACGATTCTTGATTGGTAGTCGGTCGTTTAGGTTTGGGCATCGTAACTGCTCACCTGCCAGGTGATAAACTCCCACGAAGGACCGCACCCAACGAATCTAATTTCGCCTTAATGCGGTAACAAATTTCCTCGACTAGATCCATATCGGATCCACTTGATTTTCATATGCATATTCATAGCTCGTTCGTTCATCTCTAACGAGCACAGTGTTACGTCAGGAGAACTCCTTGTCGCGTGGCTGCCGGCGAGGGTCCTTGAACCATTTTCATTAGTAGGTGAAGAAGATGATATCGTGCCAGGGGTGTTATCCGACAGGTAATAATAAGAATGTACCTAGGTAATTCAAAGATGCCTTATTAAAACAATCAATGAAAGGTGGTTTCATCAGTCAATTTCGGTCCATTCAAATTATAATCGTTCTTCAATAAATTCTGTTTGTAGAAAGATAATATACATCCCCGACATAATATAACACATTCATATAAGGTTTGAGAATCGTGAATTAGGGTAGTAGCTTTTCTCATTCTCTATCCATGCTCTGAAGACAAGAGAACCTTAGTCGTATCGACAGATATAGAATGTAAGATGACGAAGAACAACAACTGGGTAAATCATACCCATCAAATTAAAAGGAGTACCCACCCCCCTTATAATTCAACGGAAATTCATAATAGCCACTATAGCTAACAAACCATCTCGGCTTTAACAAGCGTTGAAGTCACTAATCGCGTTGAGGGTTACGATATGAGTAGGTGGCTCTCTAATAGCTGTTGCATTTTTTGAGCAGTTCAACATCAACCGTTTGAAATCGACCTGTTTGCGAAATTCATCACCACTATCAAATTACCCATTTCCATGTTCCTCTGCCACCGTAATAAGCATCTAATTTATTACGATAGAAACGTTTTTCTTTTAAGTGGTTAAAGATAAAAAATTACAGCAGTACGTAATACGTATTTGGTTAAGTTAAGATACCCATGCAAGGTCATAATATGGTTGAAGGACGAGTAAAAAATCGTTAATTGCGAAAATTCTTGATATTATGTTTCTATGATATATATAGTGTTTCTTTGAGAATTATTATTTCACAATAATAACTCTCTATGACCTTTTTGGAGAATATTTCTGAGAAGGATGTAGGACTGGTCAAATGCCATTTCTCGTTATTACTATTGTTGTTGATTATTCAGCTTCGTCAATACTGGAGGTTTATGTTCGTGCAGGCATTCTTACAATTTTTGTTTTCTAACTTTTTACACGCAGTTATTGTTCCGAAGACGATGAAATGCGTAGGGGACCGACTGGGGGTCCACCTAACAATCCATGAAAATTTCATTAGAAACGGATCATAAAGGTTCGAAGAGTTTCTGTGAATGTGTCCAATGCCGTGTCCCAGGAAAAACTCCGAAACTGGTCCGATTCTGGAGAAATGTACAGGGATTGAGAGGTTTGGGCCCTAGATGCTCTCAAATTTACGTTTCTGCCCTGGTGGAACAATAACTCCTGTGCTCATACGCTAACGTGAATCTCCCGAACATTCACCTGTTATATAGGTGAATTTCGTTGACGTATGTGAACAAGACTGTTCAGTAACATCCGGTTGTGTACAATTTTTGTAAGCAAAAGGCACTTCCAACCCCCTTAACAAATCGATTCGAAAACAGAGTTCACCCCCAGATAAACACCAGATTATCCCCCCACCATATTCCTGATAAGCTGTGCACCACAATTTAACATCTATAAGGTTGAACAGGAGAGAAGGATTGGTTTGGAAGGGAATAGTTTCCAATCAACTGGAAAGGATTATTCAATTTTAGGAAACATAAAGCTTGGCCTTAGCTGGAAGAAAACCCGGGGAGGGAGGGAATCCAAATTTCCCCAACTCCACCGGCAAAATTTCCCCAACATTTCAACAATACTCAGAATTTTAGTGTATGGAAACTCCAAGTTATGCATGTTGGGAAATCCCAACCT